>VXBO01009355.1:343729-374466 GCA_013400135.1 Rhinoptilus africanus
GAAATAACAGGGGAAGGGGATCTATTAGTGGCCTAAAATCTTTAATTACTTTTTATCCATATCATAGGATAAGGAAAGATTGCATAGTCCATTCTCTCCTTATCCTTCTTTGTGGTGGGTTGCTTCCATTATGAGAAGATTAAAACCAATGTCTTGAAGTCTATGCATTCAGAGTTAACTTGGTTTCATCTAATTCCTCGTTTACTTATGTTTTCAGCTAGTCTAAAAAGAAATTAGCATATTAATGTTAGTAGAGCTGCACTGGTATACAGTGGATTTGAGAATAACGCTAACTGTGCTTGCACTGTTAAGAATTATAGTAGCAGTTTTCTCCATGTAGTTTTCTTTTTACTTAGGATATATTGGGGTGTGAAACAACAGAACTAGAAGGCAAAGACTTGGGCACTAAGGAAGAGTCCACTGCTCCTGAAGAGGTTGTTTTTGGTGATGTGTTGTGGGATGCACATGATGAACAAGAGCAGATGGAAGCTTTTCAGCAGGCCTCTAATTCAACATGTGAGCTGGGATTTGAGAAAGTAAGTACATTGGAAACGTATATGGGTGTACGTGGATGAAGAGAAAGCCATCACTCATATCCACCTCTTGTCAGGCAAGATGTACTTCTACAGAAGAAGCTTTGTCTGAAAGCATTCTTGAGGCTATTACTCATTTGGCTAGAAGAAGGCATATGTCTTATATAGATGGCATATTTATTTTCTGGGAGAGATGCCAGTTTGTGTGGTGGGGGTGTGTGTTGTTATCTGTTTGATGAAGAAGCAGTTGTTGTTCCTGCGCTGGAGAAAAGCACTATAACAGTGTCCCATAAGTAGGGTGTCCTCCTAGGCTTTGGTTGTTATAATGTAACATAAGCATAAAATTTCTGTGTTACTGTATTTAAGTTGTTAGTACCCCTATTATACTACCACAGTTTATCCTTTTACTTCACTACTCATATATTTGCAATGGTTTGGAGGATTGTGCCATCTTTACTACATTCTAGAACAGTGAAATAATAGAACATTAATAGAAAAAATACCTGTGTGTGTCTTAATGCACCTCCACTTTTTTTTTTTTTGTAGACAAAATATTTCTCCCAAGTGGATGAAGGGTTGTTTTTGGTTTTGTTTTTGTCATCCTGAACTCTAACAACATTCTGGGGCATTCATGTGGTGAAAGATAGCCTTTCTTTTGTGTACTTAGTGCTTCAAAATATCATTCAAGGCAGATGCCAACTTTAAAGGCTTTGTCCTGGCAACCATATCCAATGCAGTGAAGTAGCTGGGGGAAAGAGCAGGGTGAGGAAGCCTGAAAAAACATAGTACCCAACTACTTCACTGTGGTAACACTAATCCAGTTTATTAGCACTGAAAGTTCAATTTTAAATAGAATTTTGAAAATTGTTTATTTATTCTACACTTTCTTTAAAAGAGGTAATAAATTCTGTGGTTTAAGTATTTCATTACAAAATTTATTTCCATTTGTATTACATTCATTTCAGTAGTTACTGCCTTACCTTAGTAAATCTGTATATGTGTTTTGTATCTAGGTGGTTTACTATACCAAACACTATATTTCTCCCTTAAACAGTGGAATATTTTTAATGTTTGTTTCTTTTTTACAGTATTTTGAACGTCTAAATGATCTAGTAGCAGCACCAGCACCAATTCCACCTCTGCTTGTATCAGGTGGACCAGGCTCTGGGAAATCTCTCCTTCTGTCAAAATGGTAGTTTAAACCCCCTTTTTTTTTTTCTCCTGTATGAATGAAATTTAAGAAAAAAAAATTGCCATTGCATTTCAAACATTGTATCAGTTTAGAGGTAAATGGGAGCATTTACAAAGCACTGAAGTTATTGAAACATCCTGGAAAGATTTGTAATTGGGTAGCTAATTCCAACTGGACTGCCTTTAACACCTCTCTGGCTCCAGCTGCAAAACCCTACAGATCTGTCTTTGTACAGCATTAGTAAGTGGTTTCAGTAACTCAATAGTGTTGCCCTTCTCTGATACACAAGAGGGGTCCTTTGGAGTCTTTTAAACTGAAATAAAGGAAACATCAGACCTAATAATTTATTATAGAAGCACATTTTATAGTCACTTGTAGGCTGGGACAAAACTTGTTGACATGAAAGTAAACTGATGGTGTCATTACTTCTTAAAAGCTTAGTGACATGTGACTATCCAGTGCCAGGAAGGGCCCTTGTTAATGGTGATCAGTACTGGGGAAAGCAGAAATGGAATCTGACATAAAAAGTTCAGTTATAGCTCAGGAAAAGTCTATTCTATTTTGTAAGATAAATGTGGAACATCTTGTAATTTGTTAAGTGCTTTTTTTTTTTTTATTTCTCTCATTAGGATTCAGTTGCAACAGAAGCATTCACCAAACACTCTAATTCTTTATCACTTTGTTGGGAGGCCCATGTCTACTAGTTCAGAATCTGCATTGATAATTAAACGCCTCACTTTAAAGGTATGCTGTATATACCCTGCATTGCATGATTCTTTGGGAGGTGCCTCTGTGTGTGTGTATGTGTGTGTCACAAGGTAAAAATTTCTACAAGTTTTTTTACATCAGTTAAGAGTAATACAAATGTAGGGTATTGTAGAACATGGAGCCTCTGATCTGCTACACTGAATGCAGATCAATTAAATAGCATCTTTGCGATATTCACAATAGACTGGCATTAGCAGTTATGCTTCCAGTGACCTATATTGATGGCTTATAAAACCCTACAAGCTTCTTCCAAAATTTCCTGCCATCTGGCCAATGAGAGAGGCAGGTGGTAACGTCTTCTGTTTATGTGCTCGGAAACCTGAGGCTCTATTCGCCAGTTGGCACCATATTGTCCCTTGGCTAGTCTCTCTCCTATGTTAATTTATTTTTCAATTGTGTGTTAGGTATGTGGGGAATAAGCGAGGAGTATTTTTATGCCAAGCTTTGAGCTTTCTTTTTCCTTCACAGGGTGGCACTAAGGACCTCACAGGACTAAAACTTGTAGAAAAATTAAATCCATTGTGCTCTTTGCAAATTTCTCCTGTATTTTAGAAGTCTGCCTATTTAACCTGTGCAACTTCTGAGTCCTTTAAGTCTCCAAATTCCCTGTCCATTGTTTAAACTCAGGTTACCTGTCTAGGATTTACACAATGAGTTGAGTAAATATTCTTTGTTCTGCATATGCCAGCTTTCTGCATATACTAAAAGGAAAGCATCCTATGTGAAAAATTGCCCCAAAATCACGTTTTGGATTTTCTTTTTCCTCTTATGTCTATAGGACTTCTTTCAACTATCCTAGTTCATTTTTACAGTGGAATTTGTTATGTATGCTTATAATTCTGCAGCTTATGCAACACTCGTGGTTAGTGTCACCTCTGACCTTGGATCCAGCTAAACTTCTGGAAGAGTTTCCCCGCTGGCTGGAAAAGCTTTCTGCACGTCATCAAGGCAGCATTATTATTATTATTGATTCTATTGACCAAATACAGGTATGTTTTCAAAATATTTGTCATTTGTCAGTCTAAAGGAAACCTTGACTATTGCGATAGGCTTAGCTATATCTATGTAGCAGAAATGTTAATGCTTACTTTGCTCTAACGAGCACATACAGACACTAATTTTGCAAAAAGTGCAGATGAGGTAAAATAGTCTTTCATTTTTATAGATAAAATTTGTGTTGGGTTATTTTGTTTGGGTTTTTTTTTTTTTCCTAAGTGTATTTTAACACTTTAGTTTTTGAGCAGACCAGTTACTTTATTTATGCAAAGGCTCGAGGCTGTGAGCTGATTTGCTGGGCATGTAAGTAGCCTAGTCTTGGATGTGAATATTTCAACAATAGTATTCTATTTGCTCCGTTTAATGTACAGTAATGCTGATACATATCAATGGATCGTTTAGTACTGTGTCAAGAACCAGATCATGAACGATTTTTAGGGACACTGGAGAATTTAAGACTCTTCACTGAACTGTGGAATTAATGAAATGTATCAGCTTCTGGCATTGTTTTGAACAACTTTTGTATTAAGTAACCAAAATTTGTTTTTAAGCAAGCTGAGAAGCATATGAAGTGGCTGATAGATCCACTGCCAGTGAATGTGAGAGTGATTGTATCAGTGAATGTAGAAACCTGTCCGCAGGCTTGGAGGTATGTTATATTTCTTAAATGTTTCAAAGTAGCCTGGGTTAGAACTACTGTTTCAAATTACAGTTACTCATTGAAGAGCAAATCACCAGATTTGTCAAGACCTGGAGATTTAACAGGGTTTGCATCTCTTGAGGACAGGTAAAGCTTCTCTATTGTAACTGCAATGAGTACAGGTTTTAACTGTTGGGAAACCAGCTTTTTGTTTACTGTTTTGGATCTATTCACATGACTATATAAGAGGATATTAAATGCAGTCAGGTGCACATCAAAACACGCAATACCATGATGTAGATACAGGATAAGGCTAAAAGTGGAAATTTGATTTGTGATGACTAGAATTTCTTAGTAACAGGGAATGGCTTCAGTTACTGCTTTGATATAAATCTTTAAAAAGCTCTGGAACTTTGATGTCTTTTTTTCCTTTTGTGTGCTATTTAATAAGGTCTGAATATGACTTCTCTCTTACCAAAGGTTGTGGCCCACTCTTCATCTTGATCCTCTGAATTCCAAAGATGTTAAATCTCTCATTAGTGCAGAATGTAACTCTGCAAACGTTAAATTGACTAAAGAGCAGGTACGTCTGTTGCAGTTCTTCTAAAGTACCTTACTCTGGTATAACTTTTAATGAAAACGTGGAAAGATGAAATAAGCGCAGCTGACAAAAGAAAGTATTATATTTAGCTAACTAAATACTATTGCTCAAGATAGCATGCAGTTTTTTTACACCGTGGCTCATAGCACTGAAAGACAGATGGAGTAGCATAAGTTATTAACGTAAAACTAGTGCAGTTGCCCATATTGCTGTAAACATGCTCTTAATAGAAGGTTTAGTATTGCATAGTACTGTAACAATGATTGGCGGAGTGGGGAAAAAAGTATTTTGCCTCTTTGCCTTGGAGACTGATTCTGTAAGGTAATCCTCATCTTGAGAGATGTAATGCTTAGATCCTAATTAATCTTAAATTAAAAAGGAAACTTTCTCTCATATGCTCCTATACCTAGAAAAACATGCAGTATTTTGTGTACTAGTTATGATGTCATAGTTTTTGGGTGTTAGAGATAAAGCACATCTAGAACTTTTATTTTCTTGTCAAAAGATCGAATGTTTTATTGGTATGGTTGATTTCATCTTGGCTTACAGATTTTGTTTAAAATGTTATAGGAGAAGAAGCTTGAGAGACATTGTCGTTCTGCCACAACTTGCAATGCTTTGTATGTCACTCTCTTGGGAAAAACCATTGCTTGGTAAGTTGAGATGATCTTGAAATTACTATGCTTGTCACTGGATTAGAAGACTTCAAGTAGGTTTGTTAGCATTTTGAAATACATTCATTTAACATAGAATGAATCTTATTAAGAAAAAACAGTGGAGCAATATCCAAAGTTTTCCCCTTTCACTGACTGTGAAGGCAATGCAATGGGAAGAAAAAAAAAGGAGAGTATACAATCACCATTTTGGTACTCAGTGAATCCAAAGAGTTGTATCTGTCTGGTTTCAGTTCTCCTGGTTTTATTTTATTTTTCTCTTGTTCTGCTTTCTGGGAATATCTGTTGCTTCAATGCTTTTTAAAAGTATTTGAGAATGTTGGTATTATTTTGTTAAACAGTTTAATTCAAGTCTGTTGTGTTTACTGATGTACCAGATAGTTTGCCTCAGAGATTTTTAAGGCTAAAAGGAAGTTCAGCAACTGTTTAGTTTAACAACTTGCATACAGTATTTTCCCTCTAGTTCCTGATGTTGAGAAAATTAATCTTCCCTCTTGTGCAAGAGAGTACTTAATAAGTACATTGGCTTATTATTAACCTAGACTTCATCTTGTTGAGAAAGATGCATTTTTAGTTCAGAGGCTCCCAGAAAATGATAGAGTGATAATTTACTCTGGGTGACTGATTTTCCTTATTTTTTCTTTCCATTTTATGTCCTAGAATGCTTAATTAGTCCTGAAAACATGCTTTGTAAATGCATTAAATGAAACAGCAGCATGTATTTTGATCTTCATCCAACCTGATGTTCTTCTTCTGTAATCCTGCTGGAGGAAAGAACACTGCAATGTACTTTCTTTGCTTTTTTTTTTAAATAAAAATGTTGCAATTGTTTAGAAAAATTGAACAATATGTCAGAAGATGGCTTCAGGAATTGGTCTCTTCTGTGTTTAATCTCACTAGGTGCAGTGCACCCTTTAAGCCCACTAGGAATTCAGGGCTCTTCAGTAGTTTCAATTCATCTTACTCGGCCAAATTTAATATGCTAAACCATGCCATTTTTGTCCTTTTGCTCAGTGTTGGAAATACAGGAAATATTGATGAAACCCTTCAACAGTGTTTCCAGTGTCAAGACACAGTGTCGCTGTACAGGCTTGTTCTGAGATCAATTCAAGAATCGTTGCAGAGTGATAGAGAGAAAGGTCTTTTGAGAGAGGTAAGCTGAGAATGAGTCGCTATTTCTACAGGTAATGTATATTCTTTTGTGTAAAGAGTTTTTCTTAAGTTAAAAGTAAATAAAAATTTATGTTGGTTCCATATATATGATTTGGAGATTATTGTATTGTTAGTACAGAAGGGACAATTTTATTAATCTAATTGTATCTATTGTGTAACTATAGAATATGTGACTGCTTTGTGTTAAATTTCAACTATGTCGTTGTCTCACAAAACAGAACTTTTTCACTATGATGTGGTATAGAATTAGCACTTACTTGCTGATCAGTACCCTGATCCAGTGATTAACTACACTGAGCATGGTAAATGTAATCAAAACATGGTATCTTGTGACTACAGGGCACTGTGTATTAGATTTCTGATTCCTCCTCTACCTTTGCAGAATTTCCCTGTTGTGTGAAACATTTTTTTGATTAGAACATGATACTCCGTAATTTCTAGAAGTTCTTTGGTGCTGGCAACATCAGACCTTTGGCGTATTTTACTTAGATGAAAGTTCCTTATTGTAATGTAGTTATTTTTCCCCGGTGTTTCAGAGGAAAGTCTAAGGAGCTGTTTGTTTGTCCCAGACTGATTTATCTATTAGGATATTAATCCGTAAGCACCGAGGACTGCTCTTTGAGGACAGAAGAGGTAAAGGACTTGCATAGGCAGATTCATGTTCCCTTGACATATAAAGTTATGCAGTAATACACAGTAATTTTCTTGGAAATTCAACATAACTAAGCTCTGCAGCAAATATTGCTGACTGTGTAAAGTAATTTTTCTGCTTTATGTAGATACTGTGTGTCATCGGTGTTAGCCACAATGGTGTGAGTGAGTCAGAGCTGATGGAACTTTATCCTGAACTGTCTTCTGCAGTGTTAGCCTCGCTCGTCCACAGCCTGCACAAAATGTGTTTGCTGACATATGGCTGTGGTTTGCTGAAGTTCCAGCACCTCCAGGTAAATTTTGTCATTCTAAACGTGTACAAGTGAAACTCCACCCTGTAAGCCCCTGCTGTTTTTTAGATAAGTTCTGTTGTTAACTAGGTAGGCCGTGATATGTTTGTGTTTGCTCATCCATTTTACTTAACACCTGGTAAGATGTTAGAATCACCTTGAAAACTACTAGAGCTATGGTACTAGTATTGATCAGTAGTGTTCAGCAGTTGAAAACTTGGCATTTCAAACCTTCAGAAATTTCTGATCTATTAGTTGCTAACTCCATGTGTCCTAGAAAATACTGGTTCCACAAAAAACAAGCAGGATTGATGGAGAAGGAAATATTATCTGAATAACCAGAGCTTTGGTCTAATATAAGACAATCTGTAGGGCCTTTGTCATCGAAAGACTTCAGTTCTACAACACAAGACGTGTTCTGTAAAGAAATCTTGCATAGCAACCTATGTATCATCAGCACGTAATAAGGAAATGAAATACATTCTCTTTCTCTCAATTATACTTTCTTTCAGGCTTGGGAGATGGTGAGACTAGAGTATATGGAAGAAGGTGAAAATGTTATTTCTGCCTATAGACAAAAACTAGTGGAGTATTTCACCACGCAGCTAAGGTAGGTCAGAATTTCTCGAGATGTGCTAAATTGCAGGCTTTGTGCCTCGTGGATACTTTTGGTTTTTTCATACAGCTTCTTTGATTCATTTTAGTAAATTATTATGGCAAAATAACTCTGTAAAAACCCTAGTTGTCAGTTTAGCAGTTTATTATTATTGATAAGTTGCTTTTAATCTTGGAAAAGATTGAGGACTGTGGAGGGGAACAGGCATATAATAAAGTTATAATGTGAAAAGGTAGTGCATGAATTTATAGCGCATCAGTTATTTTGTGGTAACTGACCCCATGTGGATTTTGAACTCCTAGTAAATGCTTGGAAATTTGAGGTTGCTTGAAACTTGAAGAAGCAGCAGCATTCTTGCATTCAGCAAGCAATTATCACATACACAAGAGGAGGTCCAGCAGAACAGCCGAAAAGCTACAAATTCATATCCATATTGAAAACTGATTTGCATTTACAGTCCTGAGTTGTTGTGTCCCAGCTGTGGGCTACTGCTTACTGCTTCCTAGAGCGTGCACTGTTGGGTAGCAGAAAGCCAAGCGGGCCACAGTGCACCAAGCAAAGGAGTCACAAAGGGACAATGTGCTGCTGCAGGGCTGTAATTCTGGTGGGAGGCACAGATCAGCCCTTATGGGAGGGGGGAGCAGTTTCCTGTGAGGTAACTGGGTGAAATTAAAATGAAGACGTGTGAAAATGGAGTACATAGGTCTTATAGTAGTCTGTTTAGACGTTCAGGTATGGCAATTGTATGCTTGCCTAGTTATCACATCAAATTGACAAGTTCTGTGAGGCCTCTCAGAGTGTTAATTTTGATTTGCTCTTCTTTCAATAGTCGAGACCGAGTGACTTGGAGAAGTGCAGATGAACTTCCCTGGCTCTTCCAGCAGCAGGGTGATAAGCAAAAGCTGCACAAGTGTCTTTTGAATCTCTTCGTATCCCAAAACCTTTACAAAAGGTACAAAGGTAGACACTGCTTTGACGATTAAAAACATTTTGAAGTAATTTTTTGTCAATATAAATTGGAAAACGGCAGATACAGAGGCTGAAATGCTAAATGCAGTTGTCATGTAAATAATGTTTTTTTTTTTTTAATCTGTTACACCTGGGGGTTGGTAAAGGGATAAATACTGCTGTTGAACAGCATTAGTCTCCGTGGATTGTCTCTTGGAGACATTGTAGCATAAAGACAAAAGTCACGCATGTGGCCCTTTTCTTCTAAGCTAGCATCAGTCTGAATAGAGGGGTATCAGAGATAAGACGAGCTTCTTATTTCCTTGTTAAAACAGGGGACATTTTGCAGAATTGCTGAGTTACTGGCAGCTGGTTGGGAAAGATAAGAGCTCTATGGCAGCTGAGTATTTTGACTCTCTGAAAGAATACGAAAAAAGCTGTGAGGGAGAGGAAAGTATGATCTGCCTGGCTGATCTTTATGAGACCCTGGGACGGTTTCTTAAGGACCTAGGTCTTCTCAGTCAGGTAAGTACATTTAGAGAATTGTTGTAACAGCAAGGAGGCAAATTAAGCAGAGCTCAGTGTGAGATTTCTGTTGCGGTTGTTAAATTATTGTAGCATACAGGATGCTGCCTGCTGACATCATATTCCAAACTTCGTCCTTACAGGCTGTAGCTCCTCTGCAGCGGTCTCTGGAGATTCGAGAGACTGCGCTGGATCCAGACCACCCAAGGGTGGCGCAGTCACTCCACCAGCTAGCGGGAGTTTATGTTCAGTGGAAGAAGTTTGGAAATGCTGAACAGCTGTATAAACAGGCGCTGGAAATCTCTGAAAATGCTTATGGAGCTGAACATCCTCGGGTAGCCCGTGAACTTGATGCACTTGCAACCTTATACCAAAAGCAGAACAAGTAAGTTTAACTGCACTGGTGTTTTTCTTTCATGTGGAGGTGGTACAAGAATAACATTTTTTTTCCTGAAGCTAGAATGTTTCTTTGATTCTTTTTTGGAGTTTCATAACTTCCAGTGCAACAATGAGCATCCCCCGTGTATTCTTGTAGCAGGCTATGCAGTAAGGGACAATTTTTATACGAAATTTAACAACAAACTTCTAACAAGTTAGAGATAAAGCAGAAGCATTGTCTGGCCCTAAGGATTTTGGACATTTTTATCTTTGACAAGAAGTGTGATTTTTTTTTTTTTTTTCAAGATTCTTAAAATCTGCTTAAATTTGTAGACTCAAGTAACTTAGGAGCCTTCCAAAATACTCAGTGATGCTACATTTGGCATTCTTCTAACACTGTGAATAACTCTTTTCAGGTATGAACAAGCTGAGCAACTGAGGAAAAAGTCCTTCAAAATACGCCAAAAAGCAGCAAGGAGGAAAGGCAGTCTGGTAAGGAAACTTTTAATATTTAAGAAAAAAGTGCAGTGCATGTTTGGACTTGGCAAAATAGATGATAAAGTGTGTCTGCAGAGCTGACAAAGCTCCAGTGCTTTTCATAATTGAGGGCACAAGTAGTGAAGTAGTTTAGCAGCAGCTTTGATAACTGTCCTTTCAGTTCTGCTGGAAGTGGAGATGTATCAGTACAACTGGTATGGAGTTGAGAGAGGTAGGAAAGAAATAGTGGATATATATGTTTCAGGGGTGCAGAATTACTGCTGATACAGTTGGCTTTCAAAGTGGCAATGGAAAACGGTGTTGTCTGGAATAACTGAGGCATTTATCCTACAAATAATAGTGAACACAGTGCTTACTGCAGTGGATAATCCCAGTAATATTAGATGCCATACTGAGGTTTTCCTCTTTTTTTTATTTTTTTTCCCTGTGTTTTTTCAGCTACAGAGTTCCTCTTGTCATTCTTGAGCGAAGGGTTTGTCATGTAGTGCCTGTACTATAAGCACTGAGACAGTAACTCTAGAGCCCTAGTTGTAGCTCTAATGAAGGTGGGGAAAAGCCATAAAAATGTTGCGATTTCCACAGTGCTTAAATACAAATGAATTTGGATCATGAAGATTTTGTCCATTTTTGTAATGAGTTCTGCTGCACAGATCTTTTTATTGAGACTGCAAAGATCAAGACTAGGCTGAGCGTGTAACAATGACTGTACTGTTTACTTTAATTAACTTTGAATGTAAGCATTAGCTTGGCAGCCCATTTCACAAGGCTCCATCTAAAGCCTTGATTAATACTTTATGCGTATTTGTATATGGCATTTAGGATAGGAGATTAACTTGATTTTAAGTTTTAAGCTTATAAACTTAAGAATTTGATCTGAATTGTTTATTTGAACTGCGGAGTTTAAGAAAATAAGCAAGTTGGCGTGTATGATGCAGGGAGCTGTACAACAGCACAGTAACTTAAATTTCCTGGAAGCGTGTTTGGTGAAATTCACTGTTAGTTTGTAAGTAAGCAGAATACCCATGTGCCATTTAGTTTGAAAACAGAACTTAGGTAGATTTATTGTGCTCTTTTGGCACCAAACTGAGTCTTTTTTGATTTTTCTGTCTTCAGTTATAAACTTAAAATGTAATGGTGACTGGCTTACATTACCTTGTGCTTTGCTGTAGTGTGGCTTTGCTCTCCTGCGTCAAAGAGCCCTGCAATTGGAAGAGCTGACGTTAGGCAAGGATACACCAGATAATGCTCGAACCCTCAATGAGCTTGGAGTTCTCTATTACCTGCAGAACAATCTTGAGTAAGTTGTATTAATTGTGACACATCCACTGAGTGTTCTCATAGATCTGAATGGAGGCAACGCACTGAGAACTAGCATTAAATGTAGACATGTGATCAAATACTCATTTTTCTGTCCCTGATTCATTCTACCGGTTTTTTTTTTACTGTGAAATTCACTCATATTTTCTGGAGTTGATGCTGTTAGCATGTGAGTATTTAGCAAGTCAGTGCATTTCCTGCATTCAGAATTAGTGTTCCACGGTTAAAATTAACTATCCTTCATTGCAAATACCAGTTCTCTCTGTAAATTTATGCCACCTCTACTCAGCTTCACTGGTTTGTGACCCTGCTTTGTAGTGTTCGTCCTTGAACAACAGGATTGTTGTTTTTCTGTGAAAAACACTCAAAATGCCAGTATTACAAGAAATCAAGAGTTAAATTTTCACAACACTTGCAATCCTCAGGCTCTTACCCTGATGGCCTTTTTAAGGGTGAAAGAGGCCAGAGCAGAACAAAGCAGATGGAGATAAGGAGGGGTATTGAAGAAGGGGAATAAAAGGTGCGGAACAGTTCTGATTGCATGGTTAACCACTCTTCACATCAATTTCTTCAGTCCACAGAGTAGTCTAAAACTGTCTGTTGTGAGGGAATTGTAAAGTCGCCTTGAATCCCACTTTACTGAACTGGATCTTTTCAGAGAAGAAATAAAGCGCACAACAAAAAAGCACAGAGTAACTTCTGGAAGTATTTTTATGTTCATCCTATATATGATGCCTTTGTCACCAGTAATTGTTGAATAACGACAGAAGTATATTGTAATTTAGGATCTGCACACAGAATCCCTGTTAAATGCAGGACCTTTACAGTGAAGGACTTGATTTTTAAGAGTTGTTGGAAATGTGGGGGGTTTTTTCATTTTACCCTCAAGAAGTCACACCAGTGATTGACTGTAGAGGAGTGTTATCTAGCTAATATCACACAAGATCATTTTATATTCCACGTTATTCACCTGTAGTTCCTGTCCAACACAACCTACTTCTAGAGTAACCATATCTCCACTATTTCATAGGTGAGCAAAAGTATAAAATTTGTTCTAAGGAAGGTTTAAGTCATTTTTTTAAATGGATATTGAGGCTCTGTTCTGAATCGGCAAGTCCAAGATTGAATTTCTTGATCATTTGATGCAGTTAGGATGAAATCAATGGTAGAATAGTATGTCACTTCATTAGTTGATATATGTTATATCACACATCATCGTTGAGCCCTTACATGGAGTGAACACCTTTTGGCACTTGTCTAAGAGCTCCAGAATTGAACCTACAGTTCTGTGTATATAAGGTCTTCTTTAATGCGAAAGGGATTTTTCCAATTTACTAAATTGACCTCTTGGGAATAGCATCACACAGAATTGGTGGGTATGTCAGGATGACAAACTGCGTAGTTATAGTGGATGCTGCCAGTATTATGTGGGGATCACCCGTTGTTTGTGATAGAGGAACTGCTGTAAATCTGTAATGGAATAGTAGCCTGGGAGATATCTAGGGAGATAAAATACGCTCTTTTGATAGGGAAACACTTGACTGGTGGCATTACAGAGTCTTTTCTACTTTGTCGCTTCTAGACAGATGCTACTATAAGAATATACCTCATGACTATGTAAAACCTGTTCCAGTCTTTCCTCCTTTGCTATGAAAGCTGTCTGCTGAATCCAGAAATGTGTTTTATATTTTTTAAAGCTACTTCAAGAATATGTAGTGTGTTCTGAACCTTTACCTTGCATTCCACTATTGCTGTATCCGTGGGAGTCCATGGCTGCTATGAGGAGTTGCCCAGAAGTCAGTAGCATGTTTTGAATAAGGAAGGATCACTTGCATAACTGCAGACGTAGGCTGCATTAAAGAAAAGAGCAGCCGTTGGGGTAGCGTAATGTTTGCTGAAATCTGCTAGAATGGCGTTTCAGTTCTTTGTAGGGGTCTCCCAAATTTGCACAGGAATATATTAACTAGCTCCCTGTCTACGTTCTTATGCCATAGCAGGGCTGTGGTTGGGATGTATAGTTCCTCACTGTGTAATGAAGTGCTGATCTGGCATTCACTTATTCCGAGGAGAGTCTATTACCGGATGTCAGTATCTGTTCGGTTTCCAAGGCTGAGTTTGTTCCGTTTCAGACAGTCACTTCAGCCTGTTCAGATGTTTCCTGCTTTAAAATATTGTTAAACAAATGTGTTCCGTAGGACAGCAGAGCTTTTCCTGAAGCGCTCCTTGGAAATGAGAGAGAGAGTCCTGGGACCTGACCATCCAGACTGTGCGCAGTCTTTGAACAACCTGGCGGCCTTGTACAATGAGAAGAAGCACTACGACAAAGCAGAGGAACTCTATGAAAAAGCTTTAGACATCAGGAGGAGAGCGCTGGCTCCAGATCATCCCTCCTTGGCTTATACTGTGAAACACCTGGCAGTGCTGTACAAAAAGATGGTAAGCACAAGCCTCTTACCTTTTCTCATCACCCAAATTAACTGTCATGTCTTCAGTCCGAAAGGAGTGGGGCATGGGAATTTTGTCAGCTATTGGTGTTCTATACACATGCGTAGAAGATGTAGTTAAGTGGCGTCAGTCTGTTTCCAAAAAGCCCAGTAGCTTTTTCAAAACACACTTTGCTTAAAGAAAAGCTATTTATGAATAATGTCTTCAGGGTCCTACATGCTCAGTACTCACCAAGAATTTCTGATTTGGTTAAAAGCTGGCGCTTGTCAGCTGCAGTGAGGAGACTCTTCCCAGCTGTATTTGAGTTCCCCACTGTCTGCTACGTTACACCCACAAACAAGAGTTTGGTCACATGTATCTTAATGGAAAAATCATGTTTCGGCATGTAGCAATAGTTCTTTTTACACACCGACCTTGAACTTTACAGTCAAATTGAGAGTAACTACTTGAAGGATCAACTTATGAGGGAGATGATAGGACTTTTCAAATAAACCCTCTGGTTGGGCCACCTCCAGCTTACGTTGATTCACTAAAAGATAAGAGTTGTTCCCCTGTGAAATGTACTACAGGGAATAACATTAACAGTAGTGTAAACTTCTGTATGTCATCACTTCAAGATGTTTTATAAATATTTGTGTTTGCAAATGGTCATTCTAACCATTTGATATCACCAGTGTAAGAGACATGTCAGGTTTACAGCTGTTGAACCGAGATCAAATTCACAGGATGACAAGGATTTTTTTTCTTTTGTATTTTCACATTTTACTATTCTTCAAAGAGAAGAAGGTTCTTGAAGATAATCTCTTGGATCAAATGCTCCTGAGTTTTTGCTCAATAATTCTTACCTGCTGTTATGCGCATGAAATTGTTTTGGGTCACATATTCTCTGCTCACTTCAGCTTCTAATTGTGATGCTGCTGGAAACGGCAAAAGCACTCAATATTTGCATCAGACAGCTCTTTGCTAGTTTGAAGAGGCATAACTTAAAATCCATGGTGCATTAGTGACACAGGGAAGAGTGGAAGAAGAGAAGGGACAGGAATCAGATGCAGAAAATGACTAAAATTTATAGATAGGTGTTTATTCAAGATGAATTACTGATCATTTTCAAACTGTGGCATGGTAATGCTTTGAAAAAGCAAGGAGAAAATATGATTTAAATTTTGCTATTGTAGTGAACCAATAGGCGTTTGCAGTATTTAATTTCTAATTGCTATTATATGTGAGAATTCACATTCTAATAATAGAAGGCTAAGCATCCTTCTGAATATATCCAGTTAATGCGTGAGCAGATTCAAATTTTGAGGAAAACAGATTTGCTGGAAAAATAATCTGCAGTAAAGCTATTTGGAATGTGAGAGGGGTATTTTAGAGAAACCAAGAAGCCAAAGCCTCAATACCTTGAATGGGAAGCAACAGGTACTTGAAATGGCATTGGACACTGTGGGGCTGTTCCAAAGATGGTGCGAACACCACCAGTAAGCAGAAAACTGCTCAAAAGTTAAGGCAGCTACATTCCCATTCCCATATCACCAGTAAAACTTGGGCCCTTTAGGACAAAGAAATGAGCTCTCTGCTCTCATTTATGACAGGATAAGGAAACACAAATGAAGAAAATTATTTGGATAAAAGTACAAGTGAAAATTCTCTTTAACAGCTTTCTCACTGATACACTTGTGGGGAAAAAATAAGTTAGAAAGAAAGAGATATAGCTGAGAAACACATTAACCGGGAGTTGAATATGCTCAGTATTTTGGAAAATTAGGTCCTAATAAATATTCGTGGCAAACCATCTGTGCAGAATATAACTATCAATTAACCACAGTTAAACCCTTACTCTGGGAACAGTTGCATGTTCTCCAAGGCTTTCTGTTTAAAAGAGATTTTACTGTTCCCATTTTGACATAGGAAAATGGAATCACTTTTTCCCTGTTTTTTCTAGGGAAAACTTGACAAGGCTGTTCCCCTGTATGAACTGGCGGTTGAAATCCGACAGAAGTCGTTTGGCCCAAAACACCCTAGTGTAGCAACTGCTTTGGTCAATCTGGCTGTCCTTTATTGTCAGATGGTAAGTAAGTTTTTCACGTCTTACATGTTTATTATTCCTCTCTTAGAGTTTTTCATGATTTGTACCTAAATGATACCAAAGAAACTTGGCCATGTTTAAAAGGGAAATTCCTTATGAGACTTGCGAATTCTTAGATTCCATTTTGAAACTTGAAAGGATATTTGGCAAGGAAAATGTACGCAGGGAACAGATAGCTGCTGTGACTGGTATTTCACAAGGACAGTCAACAGTATTGCGAACTCAAACCAGCTTTTTGGTTAAATATGTATGACTTTATGTCTAGTATGTGTTGATGCTGTGTTGGAAAAAAAGAATAGCAAATGTAATACACATCTGTAACAAAACTCTCTACTGTCTGAAGAAAAAGCAGGTTGAAGCTTTACCTCTTTACGAACGTGCGTTAAAGATCTATGAAGACAGCTTTGGCCACATGCATCCTCGTGTTGGGGAAACTCTGAAAAACTTGGCTGTGCTAAGGTAAGATGAGACGCTTTAGCCCTATAAAATCAAATTACTATAAAAATTACTGGATGAAACAAAACATCCTGGACTTGTGTACTTATTAGGAAAGTAGAGAGCCTCAAGTACCTTTTGTTGATAGTGTGGTGTGCATTTCAGTTAAAATTAATTGAGAACCTTATTGGATTTGCTTGTTTCAACTTTGTTTTACTCGTCTTTAAAGCTACGAAGGCGGAGACTTTGAGAAGGCAGCTGAGCTTTACAAGAGAGCTATGGAAATAAAAGAAGCGGAGACTTTGTTGATAGGTGGAAAAGCACCTTCTCGACACTCTTCGAGCGGAGATACATTCAGCTTAAAAAGTGCATTATCACCAAACGTTTTCCTGGAACATGGACAAAGGTGATAGAAACCTGCTCAAAGAAAAGGCAGTCTCTGTTGCTATTTTAAAGCAGACATAAACTTATTAAGAAAATCTTATTTTTGCTGGGATAATGTACTATTTTGGGACCGACACCTGTCTTCACGAAGGACAGGGAAACAAATGTTTAAGCTTGAAATCCTTCCGTATTAACTTTGCGGACTGTATGGTACAAAGCAAGCTTCTTTTATTGTATATAGCTACGCATATTAGCTACTAGCTCAAGTTAGAGCTAATAATACCAAAAACATTTGGATTTGATACCTCATGGCCTAAGTGCCACGATTGTAACAAGTTACGTTCCACTAATTGTATATACTCTATTGGGCAGCTCTTACTTCTCTGTTGTAATAGCCTGGCTTAGAGGATTTGGGTACTTTTGTTTCATTAATCCTTTCTGCCTTTTTAAAAGCTTTTAAAGTTGTTTCTAAGAGAGTAATTTTGAAAAAAGTCAAAATAGTGTTCCACCCAGAGTTTCACCCGCAGGGTGATTTCAGCTTTAGGCAAACCCAAATTCAAGGGATTTGTGCAAAAATAATTGGTTTCCTTGGGAAGCTAATATATCTAATTATATCATCATCTACAGTTAAAGCTGTTGTCAGATTCAGCTGTGTTCAGTAAAAATATTTCCAGTGAGGAATCAGACCGGATTCCCCATTGTTAACCCTTTAGCGCTACTTCCATTATTTATCTCGTTGAACCCCTTACAGTACAAGAATGCTTGTACTACCTGGAAAAACCTAATGATGCAAAATAGTTTGCCATCAGATAAAGAGATGCTAATCAAATCTACCTGCCTGTTGTATTTCCTAATACCCTAAGCAGCTGGAAGACTCAATCTGAAGTCAGTTCTCATTGATCCATGAATCAATTTAAATACCTACTAAAAAAAGATATTTTTTTAATATAATAAAATTGAATGTAAGTGAACAATTGATTGAAATCTCACTGAAAAGTTTCAGAGGCAACCGATGTAAAGACTTACTTGATCCAGTTTGAAAAATGCAAATGGGCTTTACCTCGAAGACCTCCACAATCTTTTTTCCATTTTTGAGCGGAGTATATATAATCCCTTCCAGCCCTTGTTCTGGTTGGAAAGAATTTAGTATTTTGGTAAGGCTGTAACTTGGCAAAAGAAACCATATATAAAACTGATAGAACACGTATGCAACCCAAATTTGATGTTTAAGATTAAAATTTAGTTGAAAAAAAAATCAAAAGTAGCTCTTGAAGGTATTGCAATACAGCAGCAAGAGTTGACGCTTTGTAAAACTCTCAGGATATTCTCCTCTTACTTCAGAAAATGGGTTTTTAATCAAAGTAAGAGTCTTCCCACTGTATTCTAGCCATCTTGAAAAGTTTTGAAAATTGGGAAGTTTCTTCACAGGACTGTTACCGCTTAAGGAGAGAGGTGAAAGGAAAAAAAACCCGAACAAATCAAACAAACCGAAAGAACCCCACCACACCCCAAAATGTCAACGTCCTCACCTTGTGTGTTTGTTGCCTACTCTTCTCAGACCTATTAATTCCCTCCTCTAAAGACAGTGTTAGGAGTTCTCAGATGTCTGTTCTAGCGTGTATAATGATCCATCTTGCTCTCTTAAATAGTTTTCCTTAACGTTGCTGGCTTAAGTAAGAAGCTACTTTCTAGGCCTTCAGGGTGGCATCAGACTTTCCCCATTTAGTAATTTCCAGTTCTGAACTGTTACTCTTCTGCCCTTGAGTCACTTTTCTCCAACTTACTCATAGGTTGCATGGTTGCTTTTGGAAGAAAAAAAAAAATATATCAATCCCTAAAAAGTGGCAGATGCCAACCATCCATGGTCCATTAGCAGAGATGGTGAGGAAAGAGTCGCTTACCCTCTCCACCTAAAGAAAAATCCCATATCTACAGAAAATGAAACAAGATCCTGAGTAATAGTGGAGGGACCCACAGGCTGCATGTTGACCATAAGCTCCTGCAGCTACAGTCATAGCGCTCTTAAGATAGTTGCTCATGTATTTGTACCTCATGGACGTTAAAAAGAGTCACTTGTATCTCTGATATACACCTAGTAATACTTCTGCGTAGGAAAACTCCACCTCAGAACAGAGTGTCAGCAGTTTCAATAGAGATTTAATCATTTAATCAGCCATTTAATCAACAGTTGGAATATCAACATCTCGGTAACATTCATGATTTGAAACACTGTAAACGCTGAAAGCTTCTTTTATAAGATTGCCAAATAAACAAAGCTGGACTAAACCATTGCAATACGCTTTAATTTGTTAGTTCATAACAAAAGAAGTCATACATTTTCCATTAGGTTTTATAGTCAGAGTAGATTATAGCTGTAAATGTCTTTTTAACTAAAAATTTATCCTTGAAGTTGCTTTTTTTGATGCTGTTTACTTTTAAATAGTTTTAACCATTGGCACATACACTCTTCTCAAAGTATTTTCTAATTACTTCAACTTCTTGTATATACAAGTTGGAAGTCTGAAAGTAACAGGAGAACCATTTTGTATACCCTGTATACAAAAAAAGTGTATTCATTTGCTCATAAAACTGTACGTAAACTAAAATGGTAAAGAGTTGCCTCTTGTAAAGCTGTCGATCATGTGATAGCAGCTGCGTCGGTCAAATAGTTAAGAGTCAAGGTTAATGGAGCTGTTGTAGAAATGAATCAACCATTTGCCTCAGAATCTCCAGAGCCTGGTTTGTGCCTCACTTTTGTTGTTCCCAACAGAAACCTAAAGCCACAAAGAAACATAAGTAATGCTTAAACTGACGCTTGGATCAAGCTAACCTAGACTTAGTGACACAGATTCAAGTACATACTTTTTTAATGATCTAACTGTTCTATTTCCTTTCACTCCTTCCAGTTCACTTCTAAAATCTGTTCTCTCCAAAACGGAACTCAAACAAAAATAAATTCTTCCATTTTACAGTCTAATGTACTGCACACAAAACCCACCCCAAACCTCCCTCCCTACCTTCAGAGATGATTTTTACGTAAATAACATCATCTGTTGTCATCTGTGGAGGAAACAGATTTTGAAGCTTGCAACCGTTGCTTAGAAATGAAACGTTTTTTAACTAAGTATTCATTCAGCTGCCCTAAGAAACAGAAGCACCTCCACGTATTACTGTCTTTTTGCATGTTGATCCGATACTGCCACTGCCGTTCCTAGCTGGATCTGGGTTGGCTGCATCATGCTGTGGAGAGGTTCTTTGGCAATACTTGAATTATACTGCAAAGGCTTAAATTGACATTCTTCTAAGCCAAATCTAAATAATGATCAAGTTCTGGATCAGACACCCACAGCAGTTAAAAATATTTGAAATCTATACTTCCAGTCGTGCAGAGTACCGGCATGCTACAGGTTGTGTACATTTACAGGTCAGTTTAACAGGCGATGATTTGAAAGGCAGTGCTAGTGGACTAGTAGTATTTCCACGACAAACACAATAGCTCAGCTACTCCACCAAAGACATCTGCAACACTAAACAAATTTTAGAACACCTAATTTCAGAAGGTTTCCTATGCAAACTCAGTTTAAGTATATTCCTTAATATAACCCATATGATGGGGCTAGATCCGAATTAGAGCTACACTTTTAAAAACCAAAAAAATACAATATTTAGATTTTCCAAAGACATAGACAAAATCTCCTGTTCTTTCCAATGTTGCTGGGAATTCTTACAGATGTTGTCCTGAAAAGCATCTGCCAGATGAAACAGTGACATGCTAATACCCAGTCCCCTTGCATAATTATCTACTAACCAAAGACTTTACCTTGTTGCAGCATACTCAAATCATCATTATCACACACAAAACATACAGGCAGCTATTAAGAACAAGCAGTAGTAAAACATGGATAAAACCGGGGAAGTTTAAAATAACAATAAATCAATCCCAGAGCTATTTAAGGCGGATGAAAAGGCTGTAATGTTCTGTTTACTCAGAAAAAGTAGCCACAGTACGATCCATGCCGTGAATTTACAGAGACTAACGACGAGTACAGGTGCATGGGAAATCAGGAGCAACAGGACCAGCGAGGCACCAGCATCTGCCCTTCACCTATTCCATCTGCCCCAGCAGGTTCCATCTCTCACTTGTTCTACGCGATGTACTGCTCTCATGACATGATATTGCATATAATGTGCTGTGCTTGCTTTTGTTAGTTCCTACTGAACATCTGGACACTAGCAATGCTGAGAAATTAAAGTTTACAATAGCACAACTTCACATATTAAAGACGTGAATAGACATTAGAACATAAACAAGGTAATTCTGTTTCCTTCCTGCCCCTGTAACAGTCCCATTTCATCAGAAATGTGAAGGTAAGCTTCAGTGGAGGTAAAAAGGGAAAAAAAAAAAAAAAAAGTAGTAGTAGTCTGGTCTTCTCACAATCCAATGTCAATCCAGACTCCCAAAAGCTATACTTAATGTTTGTTTTGCTACATGTTTCTCATTTTGGCCATGAGTTCTTCTAGGCTTTCTTCAGACTCTGCCACCGTTTCCTCAGTAACCAGATTTTCTTCCTATTAAGAGCAGGCAAAAAAAGGTTAGCAACAAAAATAGCAAACAAAAAACCCTACACAAATAGGCTTTATTGCAATTGTACCACAGCATTTTCCTCGAACCAAGCCCTCAGTTGCAGGATTAGGCCTAAGTGATTATAAGATTAAATTGTAAACTGTATTCAGTAGGAGTTTGCATGTTCTGGCTGCGATACACACAGATTCTGTGTTCCCCACCATTGCTCTTTGACTACACACAGCTTTTACAAGATAAATACAGTAAAAATTAATTGGTCACCAGAATATCAACCGAGAAATTGCTATTTCTTTTCCCACACCTGCCCCTCCAAATACATTCAGTCCTATCACCTCAAAACTACATTCACACCATCATCCATGCTAAAGGAAATGTATTTCACAGAAACGTAACACTGGATCACAGACAGCACCAACTGGATGCACTGAGTTACAGTTTTACTGGAATTGTTTAAGACAGATTTTTACTTAAGTTTAAAGGGTAACCAAACTGGCTGATATTATAAATTTAATCTACACCATGTTTTTCAAAAATTCATAAAGAATAAATATATTCATCAAGAATAAATATATTACCTTGTTTGGGATAGTATATGCTACAGTAATTCCCTCAGGAAGCTCAGGTACTGGGCCAGAAGCAGCCTTCAGCTCATCTTCCGTAATTTCTGATACTAATTCGATGCCTTTGCATGAAAAGGAATCAAGAACTCCATTAAACATTACAAGAAAAATTCTTTAATCACTGTGTTATCACAGGAAGAGGAAAACTGCAGTTGCTTTTCTAAAATAGAAAAAAATTAAAAGTAGAAAGACCTTTGGTTTCAACTACTTCAATCCGTTATTGATACAAAATATCTTCCCTTTACAATATATGAAATAATTCTATACAGATAATTTATGGACAAGAATGACACCTCTCCTATGGGACTTCCTTGTCCTTACCATTTAATTCTTATTGTGAGGACACTTCTCAAAGTGGTAAACTACGATTATTTTCCATGTCATGTAACAGATAGAGCATACATACCCATTCTTGACATGGTTACATAATATGTGCTTACTGCTCCTTAAGAAAATTCCTTCTAATTTAAAGCCCTCAGAGGAATATAAAAATCCATGGGATTATGGAAGTGCTTATAGAAGTGACAAATGCCCTTTAGTGACATATTTAAGAGGAACACACAGTGACTACATCTTCTCACATCTTTCATATTTTCAGACCCTCTTCTGAGAAAGTTTTCTATTCGAATGTGGTTACAGTTTGAGCTTAAAACCTGCACATTACACTAAAAATACATCATCAAGTTGTGGTAACAGTACTGTCAAAACCTGTGAGAAGCCAGCGGTGATTACGCAGTCTAAGTTACAAAAAATAGGATCCATAAGAAGCCTATATTCCCCTACAACGTGTTCACCCAAAGACTTCAATTGAATCTCGGTACTGGGAACATCTTTTCGTCTCCAGTTGATTACTTACCCCAGGCATTGTCTTCGTGTACTATTTCTTCTTCCTGTTCAATTACCTCTTCTTTTGGTCTTGCGGCTTCTTTTTTCTAAAGAAAAAATACAAAAAAAAATATTTAGAAACATAATACATGTAAATAGTCCAATTTTCAACAACAGCAAAGAAGATCAAATCTAATATTCACACTTTTTGTAATATTTAGAACTTTGTTAGGCATAAAAAGGCAGAATACTTGCAAGTTAAAAACAAACCCGTTAACACTCAAAACCAGGAGTGCCAGAAAGGCTGAGCAATTAGTGCAGGAATAAAATATTAGCTGACTGAATGCAAGCCAGTCTGCCTACCCTTTGCTTTTAAGATAACTCAAAATACTGTATTTTTAGAAACATGCAACCATTTGAAGACAAGGCTGCTGAAAACAGGAGTAGCAATGAAAGTTTTCTCTTACTACAGAGCTGTAGCTTGCTTTGTTCTTAAGACTTTAATAAAGGGGACAAAAAAGAACCATGAAACATTTTACCTTATAATTTTCTTGCTGTTTTCTGCAATTTTGGTCGCTACACTGTGGGTTTGGCTTCATAGACATAGTTGGAAAGAAATCCTGCATTGCATTGTAACCAAGATAATAACTCACAGTACCAAAATTTAACAGGTATCTAGAAGCACAAAGAGAGAAAGCAGACCCTTATATATAGCTGCAAACCTAAAAATTCAGTCGCTTAAGGAATTTTTCTTCAAAGAGCTTTTAGAACACCCTTTCACACCAGTAAGTTGTAAAGAGTTACTCTAATTGTTTTAAAATAAGCTGTAGTCACCTGACAACAGCATAATTGTATCGGCATAGAACCCAGTCCTCTTGTGGTGTAAGTCTCAGGAAAAAATCCATTTAGTATGTAAGCAGTTTTCCCCTATGCCTTCATCTACTGCTGGAAACACTCAGGTGCCCTGTATTACAATGGGAGAGTTTTCAACAGCTAATCAGAGCCAGTTTAATCATCTTTACTGTAGGGTCAGATTGGTAATGAAAATAAAGATCTAAATTAAGATGCAATGTTTGCATTCTTCATTAAGAAAAACACATGTTGCTATGCAATTTGATACAATACCTCTCTCTGCACAGCTGAAAAAGGAGCTTTGTTTTTCGCAGACATGCTGGCAAACAGTACTTTTATTCTTTGTAATGAGAAATTTTTGGATAACTGACAAAACCATGCTAAGGCTAAAAACAGGCTAAATAAGATCCTGTTCTAAAAGATGCTTGTAAAAGACAGCGCATGCTTTTAAAACCAAGTACAAAGTTGTTGAAAAATTTTCCTTGCCGATACATGCAGTTCTTTTAGCAACTGGAGTCATATTTTGTCAAATGTCATATTGCTATCTAACTATTTTTAATTCACCTCAGGTTTTCGTAATGCAAACACTGCAAAAGAAATTACTTATTCTTTGTCCATGTACAAAATTTCAAAGAAAAGTCAGCACTGTAGCATTTTTGTGTATAATTTAATTCAAGTGGGAGCATGCTTAAATGCATAACTAAGGGGGTGAAAAAAAAAAAAGCGTGTGTGTATGCAGCAAGAGAAATTTTGAGGAAAACTCTGAAGACTTTTCCTTACCCCTGAAAAGTTCTATTAAAAACAGCAGCTCCAAAGTAAACACGCCAGTGATTCAAGCAGTCTATATCTCAGCCCTGTCCAATGATGCCAATATCTTTAGGAAACAGGCCCCAAACATATAAAAAGAACCAGACCCATCATTATGAAATGTTCCCTCAGGTTTCTTTCTCTTTCGGTGCTGTAGATTGAACAGTAACAACTCTGTCACTTACTTCAGAACGTTTTGTACAAGAATTCCTGCCACAACACCCATGGTTGTAGGAAGACTGGCTGCACAAACTCCTTCTCGTTTTAATGTTTTCTCATCAATATTTGCAGCAACTACAAGCGGAGGAGCACACTGAGGGGAAATAAAGAAATTTGGGTTTTTTTTAAAAAAAATGTTAAAAGACCTAGCCAGCTAATCTTCATGCTTCCCATTCCACTTTAAAAGACAAACAGACAGTTCAGCAGAGCACTCCATACCGCAAAACAAGCAGATTCACCAGGTATGATCAGCTGTATGTGCCCTGATACCGCGTTTTCACTCACTCCGGATTCCATCCAGATTTGTCCAAGTTCGTTGCAAGCCTTACAAACACAGAAACACCCATCAGCGCTGCAGAGTATCATGGAGAAAAAAACCCAAAACTTAAATCGAGAGCGATTAAAGACATTGTTCTTCCTGCTTTAAGACAAAAAGGCTATGATCAGAAAAACAAACATGAGAAGACAGAATAGAAATTGTTTATCAGAGCCAGAGGACAAATTAAAGAACATGTTAAAAGTTGTCCTCATGAAGCTCGCCCTTTGTGCTTTCCTGAAAACCTGAGACCTTTGAACAAATACAGACATTAGCAATCCAGCTACTAGAAGTACACTGCAGAATCTCATCGCACAAATGACTTTTAATGGCATGGAGGCAGTGCATCTCTGTACCCAGTGCATGCAATTTGCAGATGAAGTTAGCTGAAGAGTAACAGAAAACATGCATTTGGAATGCACCCTACAGTGGTTGCTACTAGGAAGAAAATCAGTTTGATTAGGTACACAGCCTTAAGACAGTTATAGCATACAATTAGCTGTACACACTCTTCAAAAAGTTTGTAAGATCCAACATGCCAGGCTTTGATAATACTCTTATATAAACAGGATAATTTGGAAATACAGAGAGAGCTTACAACACTTAACTCTTTTACTAACCATTAGGTGCTAGTAATTTAATAGTCTACAGTTATATTTATACACATAGAATGTGTTTTACAAGAACCAGGTAAAAGCTCAGATTCTGTTTCCTTAAATCAAAGAGGAACTTTCTTAGAAGATTCTCAATAACTTCCTGTCTAGTCCACGTACTTTCTAACAATATTTATAGCAGAAAATCAACCTCCCTTATCTCGTGCCTTAGATGGCCTTACCGTGTTAATTGCCATACGAGCTTCAAAGTTGTCCACGCAGCTTAGAACAAGATCAACAGGCTTCCCTTCCTCTAGCGCACCATTCCTGAAACAAGTATGAGAAGTCTGCATGTAATTGGTGGCAGGACAAAATACCAACATGGCAATTAACATGCTTCTTTACAGTACAGAACACATGGGAAGTGAATTCCTAACAACAGTTACTCAAATGCAGAACAGGATACAACTAGTGTCTTAGATACAGTTGAAACAATAGGACGCTGAAACTGGGATTTAAATACATGGGCATTTTAGATAGATTAAAAGAGGTTTTATTGAGTATAGAATCACAGTAGAAAGTATTGGAGAACTGTATCTTTGTACAACGCTACTGCAAATGGGAAAAGTTATTTCAGAAAATTTATTTCATAACTTCTCTGTGAGACCTACTAATAACTATTTTCTTTTTTCATTCTATAAAGCATAACTGAAACTACTCCTCCAGAGCAGTCAAAATATGACCTGATCTGTTTTCTATAATGGGAAAATCCTGTAAGACCTTCAGCGCTGGTTGGAATCTAAAGATGCACTAACGTAACTATGTAACAGCAGAAGTAAACGCCAACTCCAGAGAAAAGGTCTAGGCAGAAATGTCTTCGTATGTACGTATCTCACACTGATTTTAGATGGGAAGTCATGACATTGGAAAAAAAAAAACCAACAATAAAAATGTGAGGCTGTACAGAACCACACATCAGCAGAAGTTAGCAATATGCTTTTGTTGAGAGATTTTACCTTATTCTGTCCATGAAGTGTTCAAAGTTGTCCAGTGTTGTGATGTTGTAGTTATGTACTTCAAATTGAACATCAGGATTAATATTCCTTATGGAGGAAATGAGTATGAGTCAACACGAATAAATACCATAAGAACTTGTGTTCTACTCCCTAACTTCAGAAATGTTGCTACACTCCTAAGCTTCCAGTCTGAAGTCTACAATACACCCATATTTGGTAAAAATTCACAGATTAGATGAGAAAAAAACCCACAACATATTAAAGTGGCATAGTTTACACCAAAAGTCTGAGCAAAATTAGCTATACTTAAAAAGTATACTCACATTAAGGTTTTGGACAGTACAAACGTGCCCTTAAAGTATCAACTATTCCTACACCTATTTTATACTCAAATTTCCCAATTGGATCATGGATCATTGGATCATCCAAATTTGCACGAGATGCGAAACATCAGTTTTCTGGAGCGGCATCCTGGCTAAATACATTTTGATACCCACTTCTCTAAGTTATACCTCAAAGTATGTTCTGCTGCTTGCACTTTACTTAATCCAGCTTGATGAGGTTGGAAGAAGAGTCTGTTCATGTTTGCCAATTCCACTTTGTCATAGTCAAACAGAAGCAGCTACAATAAAGATCGCATTAACACATGTGAATCTCCAAAGACTGCAACAAGAGCATTATGGCAAGCCATTTTAAACAACAAAACTCATTCTAAAGCCAACAACAAAATTCCCCCAACCAACCAACCTCCCCCGCCATCCCATTCAGTTCGCATACAAAAGGTACCAACATTGTAAGTACATGAAAGACTGAATTCTAACCGACGTTCACCAGGAACTGATTTGTTAAGTCATGAAAACCACTCTTAATAAAAAGCAATCTATCTGTTTGATCTAAACTAAGAATTTTCAACTAATTATCTACATAAACACTATCACCTCTATTATCACATTCCTACTTGTTATGGCATTAACTAAAAATGTGTCATTTCTTTCACCTGTCTTGGCATGTAGTTCTTCAAAAACAATTCACTTAATTATCCCGCAAATACCTACATAATACATGGACGTGTTGATTATTATAAATTCTGAATCAACTATCCAACGTCCATTTCTACGCCTAAGATGCTGGTATTCAGGAAATGCTCCTTCAGAAGAAGGGGGAATAAACTTCGCAATAAAAAATTGCATTTGCCTCGGCATTAAGAAACTTTTTAAAGTTCCAAGAGAAATGGTCAAGCTTTGCCTGGAAATATAAGCATCTTAGCTGTTACTCAAATTCATTCTTTAAAGAAAAATCCTGTTCTATTGACTATGGAGGTTCTTGTTATCTGTACACACATCAAATTATTTTTAACTCCTGATAAATTTTTATCTCCGAGTCTGCCATGTGAAGAACTAATGTTTGTGATAAAAATATGTTTGACATCTACCACGTTTCAATTTCATGAATAGCAACTTCTTTTCATAACATAAGACAATCTTCTATGCAATAATCCAGTATGAAGGTAGATAGATGGGCTCATATACGGGCACAGAGAAGACAAGCATCCAAACAAGAATCATCCACAGGATACAGGATTAAGCCCTAAGTAAATCAATTTTACTAGCATAAGAAAAATACAGACTTTTCATTTGTGATGTTTATGCAAGTGCTGTTCTTGAGTGCTTTCTTCATAGTACTTTTTTATTTGGGCAAAATCAACTGAATGAAATCAAGTCTAACTCTTTATGAAGAAGACTGGTCCATCTACTAGGAAGGAGTAGAAGAAGAAAACTCTCATTACCTTACCGATGCCACACCTTGTCAACATTTCAGCGGTCACGCTGCCAACTCCACCTACACCTACTATTGCAACTGTAAAGGAACGGATTTTCTGTAGAAAGAAATAAAATACAGATGAGGGCATCAAAAGTGGTCCACACAGGGTAAAAATGGAAGGCGTTTTTAATGCCGGTAGAATCCTACCTCATAGTCTTTGACAATTCCCATTCTTTTTAACGCCATCAAGCGACTACAAAGAAAAACAGCAACATTATACAGAAAATGCTCTCAACATTTCTCATAGAAATTTTGCTTTTCAGATGTCTAAAATTTTCATAAATTTAAAACTTTGCTTTAGGAATAACCCCACCAAGCACCGCTTCAGTTGTAATTGCCAGCTAGATATAGTCTAAATGAGATAATAGATACTTTCCTATTAGCAACAGCAATGGAGTACTAAACCTGCAGAAATTCACATACTTACTCAGTTGGTATGAGTAATGTCAATGAAATCGGGAAGACTCATAGTTTTGTAAACAAATCCCTGATTTACAGAATGAAAGCCTACACTTTTTTCTTTAATGAACCCTACAGCGGCAGAACAGTGAGGACTCTTCCACTGTTTCCTGATCAATGTGATTAGATTAACTTCAACATAGCATTAAAAAAAAAAAGCAAATATCAGATTGTGAGAATAATTAGAAGAATTTTAAAGTAACATTTTATCCTGCTATTGCATTTTTTACATTGAAAGTATCAATGAAAGTACAATTATCAACTTGTATTAAAGCAATTAATCCTGAAAAAAATAATGCTTCAGTTTTCCAGAACCTTGGAGCATTAGAAGGCGTCCCAGATGCTCAAGACTTCTCTAAACTAAACTCTAAAATTAGTAACTTAGCACCGTATGACTTCATGTAATACCAACACCTGTCCTATTTATTAGCAACTTAGTGCAAAAACTCACAAAGTTTCCTCTCTCTTCCCCTGTACCGTAAAGCAAGATAATACAAAATAACACAAATGGTCATCCCTGCCAGCCCGGTCAGGTGGGAAATTGGAAAGCATCTCTCCCCTCCTGCCCACAGAGCACCTGCCTTCAGCATTGCCATGACACCCTCCTCCAGCCCCATTCCTTAGTTCCCTACCCGGCCTAGCCCGCGTCCACACACCATGACCCCTTTACCCAGACCCACAGTTCTAACCCACGCCTGACACTCCACTGCCGACTCAGTCTGTGGGCCTCCTCCCCCCGCCTCAGTCCTGGCCCTCTCCCCATAACCGAACACCCCTCTGTCCCGCTCAGTCCTGCCCCTCTCCCCATAACCCAATGCCCCTCTGCCCCCTCCCTCAGTCCCGGCCCTCTCCCCATAACCTACTGCCCCTCTGTCCCGCTCAGTCCTGGCCCTCTCCCCATAACCCACTGCCCCTCCGTCCCGCTCAGTCCTGGCCCTCTCCCCGTACCGCGACGCCCCTCTGCCTCCCTCGGCCCCAGCCGCACCTGTAGGGGTTGGAGTCCGTCACCTCCGGGCTCATGGTCTCGATGCGGGCCCGCGGCGCCTGCCGCCCTCCCTTCTCCCGAGCCAGCTCCTCCTCCAGCTCCCGCACACGCCGCTCCAGCTGCTCCAGCCGGCTGGGCTCCGCCATGGCAGCACCGGCAACACCGCAGCGACACGTCTCCCCGTCTGAGGCAGCTTCCGGGAGCAGCAGGGAGCGCCCTCCCCACCTCGCACCGAGGCTTCACAGAGAGTTCCCACTCCCACCGCGGGGGTCTCTCACCGCTCCCGACGGCGGGCAACCGGCAGGCTCCAACAGTGGCTGAGGGAAGGTGAGGTGCCAGCCGGGGTGGTAACTACCCACCGGGAGCCGCTGTCCTCCAGGAGAAGCCACCCGCCTCCGAGAGGCCCGCGGGCCCGACGCCGGGGACGGCTTTCCCTGACGGACCGAGGCGATACCGGTTGCCGCGACAACGCCGGGCGCGGCGGGGCGG
>VXBO01009355.1:383722-419004 GCA_013400135.1 Rhinoptilus africanus
TCTCTTTTTTTTTTTTTAATTCATCGGGGTTTTTTCTTTTTTTTTTTTTTTTTTCAAAACCAATGTATTTTCATGCAGTGATGTTTGTGGCATTGCAAAACATTAGTAGAAATCATTATAGTCTGTATTAATATTTTTTTCAGACTTAAAACGATGTATGCGTTGTTAATGAAAGCAAAGAGTTACTTTTTAAAGGTATTTGCCAAAATTGTTTTAACACTAGCAAAAACCTAGAACTCTTACGTACTATATGCAAAGATGCTTAGCTAAAAAATGGAAACTGCTGCTTTTAACCACACAAAGCTGAACTTTTCTGTTTCTTTCCTTATTTTTTAAGGTATGAGTTTTATGACAAAAAAATGTGATTCCATAATGTAACAATTTAGCCTCATTCCGAAAGGTATCTAATAGCAGTGAGGGTTCAACCTTTAGCCTCATGGAAGCACAGGTGACTTTTGTTGCAGAATTGGATTTTTCAGCTTTTTGTGGGTTTATTGTTTGGTTTTCTTTGTTGTTGTTGCAGTCAGGCAGAAGTGCAAAGAATATATTAATCCAAAAGATTTACGAGTGCATCTGCCTATCACAAGGAGGGGTTGAGTGTAGAAAATCTTGATACGCAGAGTTTCTTAAAAGTCTGTCTGTACCTAGTTTTGGATTGTCCAAGGAAGCCTTGCAATAATTAGTGTACTTGCTTTAAAAACAAACGAACCACAAGTAGCCATGCAAGTTTTGCAGATGAGTAGCATTGCACTTGTACATTATTTCTGATAACAGGGATTGTGAATCAGGACTTGTAAATTCTACTTTGGAATTTGTCTTATTGTGTGATTTTCAGAAGAGGACACTACTTTTATTCATTCTAAAACTAGTTCTGGGCCAACTTTGATGAAGTGCTGTGCCTTACTAAAACATGTTGTGAAAATACCAGGATTACTGAAGACACAGTTTTATGTAGTACTAATCAGTGGTGCTCAGAATGGCTGTTTACATAATCTGTTAGGGAATTGTTTTGACATGAAAAAATGTATTCTTAGTGATTTTTTTATCAGTTAGAAAATATATTTACTGGCTTATATATCTGAATTTTGTGATGGGAAACCTGAATCTTAAGTATCAGTACATGAGGCATTTATTTCTTGTTTTACTTTTGGGTTCATGCCTTTTGTGCATACTGTTGGTAAAAGTTACTTGTATCATGAGAAAACACTAACTTTCTGCTGTCATCATCTCATATTTTAGACCACCCCAAACCATTTCCATGTGTGAAATAAGGTACTGATTGGGGTTATCTCCATGACACATTTAAAGCCTTGCAAAATTAATAGATTGCAGTTGGGTTTTTAATTATATTTTTAATTTTAAATGCAGCCAATTATACAATAAAAATCTGTGTTGAGTATTTTTTATTGGTTTCTTGGGGTGTAGAGCTGGAAAAGACAGCACATTATTACTTCTGTTTGTTACACGCATTCTTAATTTAAACAGCATCTTTTTAATTGTTTCTCTAAGGAAGTAATAAATTACTATTCTGGACATGGAAATACCGAGGAAAAGTGGAAGAAACCACCCGTGCTTGAGAGACTGAAGGTATGGGATAATAAACGTTCTTGAGCACTCTATCAGTAAAAGAAACAGGCACTGACATGGAGTGTAAGAAAGTTTGGTGTGTGCTGCTGGAGAAGTTACTCTGAAAGGAAAGGAAGAGGGAAGTGTGCAAAAGGAGCTAAGATACATGAATGAGAGAGGAGAAAAACAAAAATGAGTTCTGTGAGGGGTATGTCAGAACTTCAAGTCAAATACTATACTTGTTGAAAATAGCTATGGAAAAAAGGCATCAGATACACTGGACAGTCTGTTAGGCAGGCAGGAAAAAATGGACAGCAAGCCAGAATTATTTTTTTTTTTAAAGGATTTATTGTTAACGTTTTTCCCTGTTGATTCTTTCAACAGGAAATGGCCAAAGCAGAAGGTCTGTGGAACCTTTTTCTCCCAGATGTCAGTGGTCTCAGCCAGCTTGACTATGCACTGATAGCTGAGGAGACGGGGAAATGCTTCTTTGCTCCTGAGGTTTTCAACTGTCATGCCCCAGGTTAGCAACCTTCTCCTGTAACTACAGTAGTGAGAGCACTGAAAAGCTCTGCATCTTACACCTTATGAGTTGTGTGTCTCAAGAAGTAAGCGTGACTGCTGATTTTTTACAGACACTGGAAACATGGAGGTCCTGCACATGTATGGGACTGAAGAGCAAAAGAAGGAGTGGCTGGAGCCTCTCCTAGAAGGGAAGATTAGTTCTTGCTTCTGCATGACAGGTAAATTTTTCTCTGGAAGAAAGTTAGAGGCAGGTGGCAGAAATTTCACAAAAACTACAAAACTATAAGTTGTTATGTGTTAATGAATTAATACGGAAATTTCCACTCCGTCTGTGATTGTGTTTGAATATGAAATCATCTATGAGGTTGAGTGCAAAGTGAAGCATCCTTGCAGCCCTTCCCCACTAGTTATCATTTGTTATGATTACCATAATTAGTATTTGCTTTCCATATATTTTCAATTTATTTTTAGTAAAATACATTTTATTGTCCCAAACAGATTTACAGTAGAACTTACCCTTTTTTGTAATGTGCTTTGGGGTTCTCTAGGAACGTACATGTAGGTACAAGAGTGATTACGGTGATTAAAGTTGTGTAGCTTTGCAGTATGCCATAGGTAGACGTCTTACGACGTAACCTGAAGATAACTTGTAAAAGATATGATGCACTTGCTTTATGTCTGTAACTCAGCATTATATTCATGTTTGCTCTTGAAAGCTTGGAGCATTCAGTATCTGTGGAAGGCCTGGCTGTTGATTTAGGAAGGTAGCTATTGAACGTGTGATGTCAAAATTTTGATCTGTGTCAGCAGGAGTTGAGAGTCTTGCAGAGCCAGACCCTTATTTAGCAAATTCTGTTTCACTGCATTTGCCAAGATGAAAGAGATGCTTTTGCTTTAAAGATGGCCTATAAAACAAGTTAAGGGTGAAAGGAGAGAGGAAGAATCTTTCCTGTTACAAACAATAATTGATGACAATTTGCTGGCAACTGCTTTGTGTCACCTATTTCATAAATCCTCACAGAAGTCACTTAAATCTCTTTATTTTCACTTGAGAAGAGCCTAGGGGGAAAAGAAGGCTGAGGAGAGATATGACTATTATCTATAGGTATATTGGAAGGGGGAAGGATTTAAAAACATCAGGGAAGGAAGAAAGCTGTTGACTATAAAGTATAGTCCCAGAAGAGCCCAAGAAGAAGCAAATTTAAACTGGCTGTGAATAACAGGTTGTTAGAAAACAGAAAGCCTTTGACCGCCAGCAGAACAAGATGCTGAAAACAGCTTTTCTACTGGGAGCAAACCAGTGTTACTGTCGAAAGAGTATATCTGTATCCCTGTATTTGTGGTGGTAGTACTACCCGTATATTTAATCCAGTGGTTTGGGTTTTTTTACCTTTAACGCAGAACCTGATGTGGCTTCAAGTGATGCCACCAATATGCAATGCAGCATCGAGCGAGATGGAAACAGTTATGTGATCAATGGCAAGAAGTGGTGGAGCAGTGGTAAGTAGAGAAACCCTAAATAGGAATGGCTAAGTCTAAAATTCTTTCCAAGAACTGATAAAGCAAAAATATTTGTGCTCCATTTCTGAGACGGAAACTTGTCTCTTCTTGGGTAAAGAAGTAGTAGAATATAAAACAATGGAAAGAGCTGAATCGAACTTCTGTTTTTTGAAGCAAAGTGCAAGACTTGAATCCAATTTGGGGTTTGGGGCCCTTTTTGGAACCCCTGAATTTTGTTCACAGAATGAATGCAACTGTTGTTCTTTAAATGTTACCTCTTTCTATCAGGTCACTTACACATTTATGGCCTTAGCCTTTAAACTTTGTTTTTATGAAGCTGTCTTTAGCAGCTCGTATGTCAGATTTGAGTACACTGTGTAGTTACAGTAAAATCTGGCTGATTTTTAAAGTAGCCTGGGATGCTGTTGGACTGACTCTTACAGGTAATTTTCTTACGCTGTACTTCCCAGAAAAATCAGTGGATTAGACAGTAAGGGGTAAATGTCCCTGATATTGTAGTACTACTACTTTTTTACCAAAACATACGTGGCAGAGACTTGAAAATCATCATTCCCTGGGAGTTTGGAAGCCAGCTACATAAACTGAGTTGCTAGTTGGAGTGAAACTTGAGTGTTTGTTTTGTGCACCTTTGAGTGTGGCAGCTGCTTACTGATACATGCTTGTGCAATACCTAGACTCACCAGAAGATAGGGTGCTCTCCCTTTTCTAGTACTGCAAAACTGGCAGCAAAAGGAGTCATGGTATCTTGTCTCTTGACCCGAGAGTGTCACTCAAGTGCTGGCTGCTGCTTTTGCTCTGGGTCAGTGTGTCTCAAGTGTGCATTGCAGTTCCGAAGGAAGTAACGGGAAAGTTTGTAGGAGGTCACCAAGACAAAATATTATTCATAAAATTAGTTATATGAATTCTAAAAAGGAGAGTAAATATAAGAGAGTAGCCATGATTTGGTTTGTCTTATTTCTAATATAAATAATGAGGACAGTCAGATTTGCATAAAGACAGATGCACAAAAGGTGCTGTAATTTCAAGAACTTTGAGAAACACATACCTTAGTTTTGCCTTAGTCATAGTATCCTTTTCTGCCTGGTTGGGTTTTGGAGTGGTTTGCGTTTTTTTTGGCTTGGTTTGTTTTTTTTTATTATTTTGGGGGTTTTGTTTGTTTGTTTGGGGTTTTGGTTTGTTTTTTTTTTTTCCTTTTTACTCTAAGTGGGACATTAGGACTTTGGATGTTTGGGAGCTCCAGAAGCCTGACAGCCTGGTCAGAGTGGGTGCAACCACTGTGTATTTGTGATGACAAATCATAAGTCACACGTGCAAGGAGCCAGTTACTTTGTGGAAGAACTGGAGTTTCTTACCATGGTCTGCGTGGGTGCTTTGCATGTCTACAGTAAAGCCAGCAGGGCTTAAATATAGCAGATTTATGATGTATGTCTAGACCATATGTCAAGCACTTCTGACTTACCCACTCACGCCCTAGTATTTCTCAAAATACTGGGCAGAAATTCTGTAAGCTTTTGTCATCCAAACAGAGAGAAGAGGCTTGTGTCTTGTTTATGCTACTGTTGCTTCTTGTCTGTCATTTTAGAGCTTTTTCTTCCAGTCCATAATTGTGTAACAAGGAACAGAGTCTAAAAATGAGAGATTCTTGTTGGCTTTCATAAACCATAGGTCAGGCATTTTGTCAGAGCCCATGGGATGTTTGAAGGCAGGGATGGTATGCTGTAATAACCACTTTTTTCATTTTGAAAGTTAATATGTCAATATATTTGAAATGCGTCCAGAGCCTCATGGAAAACTGCTGTTTTCCTGGAATCTTTGCCAGCACTGTGTCAGGGAACAACTTTTGGTACCTCTCCATGGAAAAACTGTAAATGCCACCGACAATGAGCTCCATATGGAGTCAGAACCTCCCTCATTCATCAGCCAAGGCCTCTAGCCTTTGCTGGTTGATAAATGCCTGTGATGAGAGATGTCAATACCTACTAAACCAAAACAAACTTAAAGGTATGAATAAATGGCAGACAGTGCACTTTTTGTGTTCTTTGGTTTTATTGTATCTCCATATATTTTTGCATATATTTATTGCAGTGTTTGGTTCATTTCACAAATTTGGACTAGAAATTCCAGGCCCTGTGTCTGAAGATTAACTTAACTTTTTCTTACATGTTGGCGAATGTGTTGACCGTAAAACCTTGGCATTACATTTGACATGACCTTTACAGAGATCTAGAATGTTGAAGTTTAAGGTGAGCAGAAAAGGAGAGGTGAAAGGTCATTTTTGGTAGTTACACAGAAGGAGTTACAGTTTTTTGTGGAGGGTGTTGTTGTTGTTATACATATATGGAAACACATGCAGGATCCTGTCGTTGTCATCGTGTCTGTCCCCTCCCCGGCCCCCCCGCTAATTCTCAGCTGTGAACTGATACCTCATTTCAAGCTGCAGGCGTATGTGTGTAATGATGTCTGAGGAAAAGAATGGAACCGACTTATTAGGCAAATGTTCTAAAATTTTACAAAATAGTTGGAGAAACACAAGATGATTAACTTTTGGTACAAAAGTTCCTGTACTGCTGTTTTATTGCTGCTGGTTTCTTTTTCTGTTTCAATTGGATGTTTAGGCATGTACAGATTGTTCATTACACAGCTGTTTAATTGCCTAGTACTGTGACGCTTTTAAATTTGAATCTTGGGGGTTTTTGGGGTGTTTGGGTTTTCTGGTGTGTTTGGATTATTATTCTTTTTTAGTGATTATCTCTAGTTGTTTATATGAATTTCAGTATTTAGTTCATGCTTGATGCTTAATTTTTATCAACACGGTCCACTTTGAACTGCGCTGTAGTGTCTTGGCTAGTCTGCAGGTTCAGAACTTAATCTGAAAGTTGACTTGCAGAGAAACAGCTGCTGAAACAATACCCCCAGAATTAGTAAATAATTCCCTTGGTTACATAAGATAATGAAAGTCATGGAGAGTCTATATAGTGAAGCTAATTGTTTCTTCTGTATGGTCTTCATAATTCATAGAAATTTCTTCAGGTCTTCCGTTCTGTTGTTGTCTTCTCCAGTATCCATAATTTTTTGCGATTTTCATAATATGCATTTTAAAAGAGGCACCCAGAAAGACATAGAGGAGAGGGTTCAGGCAGGCGTGAAACAAGGCGATGCTCTTGGTGACCTGGAGTGCAACGTCTATGGTTTTACTTGCATCACAGTCAGTAATCAACATGTAGATAATATCTATGGCTCGCCAGAACTTAACAATGTTGTAAGGTAGCTGGGTAATAATGAAAGTAGCCACGACTGCCAGCAGGACCATGAAAGGTCTGGATTTTTTAGTATTTGCAGATCTAAAGATTGCTCGAGCAGTAGATGAATAGCAGATCAGCATTACTAGGAAAGGAATCAGAAATTCCAGGATAATTTCCAGGATTTGAATGGTTGCTTTTAAGACTGTTTCCATGTGCACTGGAAATACAGGAAGGCATTCGTTCCTGTCATTGTGTTTCTTGACTTGATTGAATATTAGTTCAGGGATACTGAGGAAAATGGCAGATAGCCAGACGCAGATGCAGGTAACACTGCAGCGCTTACCGATTCTTCTCGGACCCTGGGATTCGGAAGTGGCCCTGTACCTATCCACGCTGATACAGGCCAGGAGTAGCATGCTAGAGCTGAAATTCATGGTGTATAGAGAAGAAGTGAGCTTGCACATGGAGTTTCCAAGTTCCCATCCCTGCACTGCATTTGCAGCCCAAAAAGGCAGTGTAAAGAGCAAGAGCAAATCAGCAATGGCTAGATGCATGATGTACACATCTGTCTTAGTCTTCGGTTTCTTGCAGTAGGCATAAATTGCTACCACTAAGGAATTTCCAGCAACTCCAACAGTGAAAGCCAGTGCATAGAACACGGGGAGGAATAATTTACTGAAATTTCTCACATCACTTTTTTCACAGAGAAGCTCATATGTATTGTAATCTACAACAGAGTTGAGATCATCCTCCTCATCCTCAATCCAGTAATCGGTTGAGTTATTCATATCCCAGCCCATGGCAAAGCTACAAGACACACAAAAAAAAAGGGGTTGGGGCAGGAGTGTAACACCAAAGAAATAATACTGGGTTTAAGTTGTAAAATTTCTCTTGAAACCTAAACCCCTTACTCTGGGTTGCTTATACTTCTCGAGTTTAAAGAATTTGGATATGGAAAATAACATTCGTATATAATCAAAGTAGAGGTAGACAGGAATGGAGGCAGAACAGACCATCACAAATTCTCACATGAAATGAGTAACTGACAGCATCTGTCCGTGCAATGCAAATTAAAATGGATTCAACTGAAATGCTTTCATTAACCTTAACCTTAACCTTTGAGATTGTAAAATGCTTGCAGTGCACCTCACTGGTTTCCACATTTCAGTTGAGGAGCCATCATTGCTTAAACTGCTCTGACTCAATTATGTTTGATGATATTCCATTGCAAAATAAAATTTCTCTGCACCTTCATAGCTTTGAAATTACACTTTCCTCTCCACAGCCTCTTCAAAGCAGAGGAGTACCAGTTGAAGGCTGTAAATGCTATTAAAGTAGAGTGGATAAGGAATAGGAACAGGTTGAAGCTGAGAGGCGAGCAGGAGTATTCCGTGTTTACTATAATAAATTTTGGCAAATTTGAGATATGAGCATAACACAGGGAGATTGTGCTTGCTTGTTTCTCAGGCACACAAATACATGCCCATTACATAAAGCACGGCAGTGGAGTCAGTTGCTGAAGAGCAGCAGAAAAAGCTCAGTTTAGCCTCTGTCCCACGCACCGAGCCATGCCCACGTGGAATTTCTTACAGAATCAAATTGCTGTGGGGACATTGCATCTTACAGCTGGAGACTTCTCAGGATGTTATGACAGGAAGGAATTTTATCACATGCAAAACTGCCCACAAGTACCCAAACAGCTCAGAAGCTCTGCTGTTTTTCCAAGTACTATCTCATGACAGATTTACTCTGTAAACACTAAGGCTGTACTCTAAATGCCAGCTTAGGGTTGAAGTTTGAGTGTTCTTATCTTCAGACTGTGTCTTAAGCAAGTCATGTCCTACACTGTTTTCTTCTTTTCCCATAATTGTGTTCATCGACTAATTTGCTGAAATTCATTTTGTTGTAGACTACAGTCCTGCAGTGCCCTATTTTCTGGAAATAAACAGGATTGAGATTTCTTAACAGCAGTAGCAAAAAGTAGCTGAGAATGGAAAAAAACCATGCCCCCTTTTTCGTCATCTGCAGTGTTTCAGAATGTGAGGCCAATGTTACTGAAAGCATATTCTTATCTGATATTCTGCCTCACAGTTTTTTCAAGCTTGGCGTTTTCAAGCTAGAAAAAATTCCAGGTACCATTTCTGGTTTTTACACAAGGGTTTAAATGAAGGCTTGACAAACCTTTATTACAAAGAGTATCTCTTTAAAAAAAATGTTTAATGTATTCTGTCTACCAGGAGAAATAAGTTACTGATTGATCTCATGTTCAGGGATGCAGACCAATTAAACTGAAAGAAATTAGTAATTTCTGGGTTTGCTTGATTTTTTTTTTTTCCAGTGAATCTGATATCTAAATTGTTTAAAAAGTGTGCTAGTTAGAAGTTAGTATTTTATTTGGCTTTATGCTTAATGAAAAAGCATGTTAGTTAGAAATTAATATTTGATTTGGCTTTACTCTTTATGACTTTGGATTATTTTGTGAACATTTCAAAACACTTATTACTTACTGCTAAACTTTAAGCAATGATTACTCTTATTTTAAGTCTTGTAATGTGTCATTTACTCTTCCCTAAATGAAGTATGCAGTGATTCCATGTATTAGTTCCGCAAGGGATGTCTATTCTATGTCTAACAAGCTGTGTTAGCAGCATTTTTCAGCAAGGGTGATCTTCTGCAGCTTTACAGTACTTTGAGGAGAGATTCAGGCAGCAGCAGCAAATGTATCTTCTTTTAGTAGAAGAAAAACTACTACAGGGAGAGTTTAATCCACTTAGCCAAGATTAGAAGAAAATTAAAAGTTAAACTGAAAAGATTTCATTGTAGTCTAAACCACTTATTACAGAACCCATCTGGGAATGCTTAATCAAATTGGATCACTGGCAAATTTGCTTAAACAAAACAATCAACACTTCAGTGCAAACTTCAAGGAGTCTCTGTGTTCACAGAGTGGTTTGGCTGTGACAGGGAACGTGCTCTGCTGCCTGATAACGCTTTTGGCTGACCTGAGTTCTTGACGGGAACAAAGTTGTCTAAAATGCAACAGTTGATATTTCTCCCTTAAAAACACAGTTACGTTTTGGCTAACATACCTATCCAGGTCTGTCATTCCCGTTAATGTTGTTTCTCAGGTGCACACGTGTGCGTGCCTGTTGGATAAAGCAGAGCAGTCCCGTGGGACTCAGTTGCTGTACAGCGATGGAACAGGCTTAGTTTAGTCTCCGTCCCACACAGCCAGCTGCCTTATGCCCACGTGGAATTTCTTACAGAATCAAATTGCTGTGGGGACATTGCATCTTACAGCTGGAGACTTCTCGGGATGTTAGGCAAAGAAAGGAAACTTAGTGCATACAAAACTGCCCACAAGTACCCAAACAGCTCAGAATGTCGGCTGTTTTTTCAAGTACTGTTTTCGAGGAGGTATATTAATAGATAGATTAATAAACAGCTTTGCATGTTTTCTTGCAGAATTATTCCAGCCTTCTATTTAAACACAAATTCAGTGCTTGTGTGTGTTTAAACTTGGCACGGGATTGTATGAATGCGTGTTGAATGAAGTTAATATCCCCTGTTCTAAGCAGACAGATTTTTTTTCTTTAATGAATTAAGCAGTATTCCGTTCTTCTACTGAACAAATCAAATCCCAAGACTGGAAATGAGCATGTGCCTTTAGTGAAATGATGTCTCCCTGTAAAGCCAACTTAACTAAGATTAAATCCTAGCTCTTCTCTATGTAAATAAGTATATCACATTTAATATACAGAGTAGTAAATATTAAAACAAAACTAACCTTTTGTCAGCAGACTAGCCGCAGGTACTGCAGTTGAGATGTGCTTCAGTGAAATGATCTGAATTGGTCTGACACATTGCATTTTGTCTTCGAGCACCACACCCTCATCTGGAAGTCAGTTGCACTTTCATTTTGACTTGCCAGTTGGAAAAATAAATAAATAAAACTCCTGCTTTCCTGGAAACTTCTCATGTTGAACATGTCTGTTTCCTACATTCCTTCCTGTTCTAACCGAGATGCCGGTGTTCTTTGGAAGGTCAAGAGTCTCTTACTATTTCACTGTTGTTGTTGTTTGTTTTATTCCTGGAAGTCCAGATGTGGGTTTGGTGCATAGTTAAAAGGCTTTTATAAAATCACACATTTAAAATTTGAAAAGGAGAGAAAGAGGGGGAGGTCTGGCTGGGGCAGAGCTACCTGTATATACTTTCCTCAGGATACTGCTGCGCTTTTGATGGCTGCCTATATAATAAGGTTTTAAGGGATCCCCTTACATCCCCTTTCTAAGTAACTTTTTAGGAGATACAACAGAAAGATGAATTTGTGTTTTGTAAGATGGGGGAGGTTGCTCTTTCAGTATGTGATACTGAACAAAACCAGGAAGATAATAGGGAAAAGATGTGAAAGCAAGTGGTAAATCGTCAACCAGGGTATAAGCAGATAGGTCTGTGCCCTGGGGGAGAGTTCTCAGGGACTTGAATGTTACCAGTCAGGCTCATTATCAAGTTAGTGTCTGATAATATTTCTATAGAAACTGCAAGTCAGGCAGATACTGTAGAAGAAAAATAAAAAAAATGCTATTCCATCAGTGAGATTTCTCCCGCTTGCAGTGTGCTGTCTGTGATGTAGAGTCAAAACTTCTACAGGAAAGGGAAGATGGAGAAGTTCTGCAGTTTATATGCAGACATTAATATTTCTACACTAGGGCATGGACTTACCTGTGCTAAGAATTCCTAAAATGACTGGATCTTAAATTTCTACAATCTCTACAGCTTCAAATCAGTCTCTTGTGCAAGAGTACCTCGTGCAGAGTGTCGGGAGCCTTCCATGATCTTCCAGAGCTTTTATTTTCTTTGAATGATCCTGTATCCTGTAGCAGTCTAATGAGTTTCAGTTAACGCAATATTGATGCCAAGCAATGCAGAGAGATTTTGGGCAGACCCCAGAGGTCAGGTTTTGCTTTTTGTCACACTGACTAAATTGATGCACCTGCCACGTCTGGATTAGCCACCTGTCTGTACTTCAGCTATTTTGGAATATGTGGAAGGAAAGGTTTTTCAAAACGGGCAGCTAAGAATGTAACGGGCAGGTGTTTTCCACATGCTTCCACCTTCATTTGCATTCACAATGAGAAAGAAAAATGGGTCGGGAGAGGAATTGGAGTCTAGAGAAAGAATGCTGGCATATTTGTGCATATTTCTGCGATGTTTTCATCTTGAGTTATCGCAGCACTTCACTGGTGTTCTTCACAGTGGCAGATAAAACGTTTGGGTGGCTTCCAGCATGTCTGCCCCTTGAAAGTCATGTCATTGCTTAGAGGCCTGAGCTATATCTCCTTAAAATAAGTGAATCTCTCAGGTCTGAAAGGGCTTTGTCTCAATAAGAGACCCCAACAAGATAGAATCATCGGGGTAGAAGTGAGAAAGCTCCCAAGAGATTATCTCTGTGTGTTGCCTGCAGAAAAGATGGTTGTGTTACCAGTGCCTAAGAGGTCCTGTGGGCGGGCTGTAGGAAGGCAGTTTGTGTAAATACCGTGCTGTTTATTACAGCACCTCAGCTCCTCGTAACTTTGCAGGGCGCGAGGAAGGCAGAACCTGCTGGTCAGGGTACAGAAATAATACCCTTGTGTAATACTAGATTTCAGCATGGCCCTATAGGCTCAAAAATAACAAAAAGTATTTAATAAGTAAAAGCAAATGCACAATGACAATGGATCTTGTTTAACTAAGAAGTGCTTGTGACTGTGTAGAAGTGGAATGAAGGTGAGGAAAAAAACACATTCCTACATGTTGTTGAGAGCAGCACTTCCCACTGGCACCATCTGAGGCTGGAATGACTAACAAAAAGCCGCGTCCAGTGGCAGGATGGTGTAGCCCTTGCTGATTAAGCCACAGAACCCTCTGGCTTTACTGGCTGTAGCCAATTTGCTCGTGGATATTTGCTTTACTGTACATGAACCAGATGCCCAGCAGTGTAATCTAGAGATGGGACAGAGCTATGGAATACGTTGTGCTAGCGGATAGAAATTACTGCAGGCTCTTAGGGGGTCCACTCTTCTCCATTAGAAAACCCTCATATTGCAACAATCAATACCACGCTGCCATCCACCCTACTCGGTCCAGTTTCTTCTTGTAGGAGAGTCCAGAACATGTGTTTATCAGTGCCTTTCCAGGAAGCTGACGAGTCTGTAATGTCACCACAGACCCTGATCCTGAGCAGAGAGAGGTAACCTGTCGGTGCAGCAGCCAACATGGCAAGAGTCTTGGGTATTCTGGGCATTCCAACTAATAGATTATCCTGCCCTATCTTAGCCAAAAATGTGAAGACTGGACACTGAAAAATAGATAACTAGATTGCAAGAATGAAATGCTTTTGGCTTCTGAAACCAGGTTATATGGCAGCTTCTTTAAGTAAAGGTTGTATTGTCCATGTCTGTGCCGCGTTTAGTGCTCGCCACCAGAAAGAACCTGTCCGAGATGGTTGTGTGAAGGCCAGTAACCTTAAGTGTGTTACAGCCCCTGATAGTAAAGGTCAGGCTTCTAATAGGATTGTGCCCAACCCTGTAAGCACATGTTAAGATATCGTTGTCTTTGCCTATGTGAGCACCATGAAGAGTTAAAAAATACAATACATTAATTAAACTTACAGTGTTTCCCAATGTGGCAGCATTGTGGTTTAAAAGCTTTGGCTAGGCTGTGCAGGCATATATATGGAAAAGCTTAGTAAAAACTTATCAATATGGAAATATGCTTAGAAACAGTAGAGATTTTTAAAGGTCAGTTTTATTTGTTCAATTGTGAGTTTCTTGCAAAACTACTTCTAAATCCTGCCAAAATGACAGGCGTCTCTGACTCTCCCCCTCATCCTCCAGCAGCTTCTTTGAATTCTGTAAGTAATGTAAAAATGCTATTTAGAAATGAGGGATTTATTACATTCAGGCAGTCTGCATTTCTTCCAAAGCACTGGAGTCTTTCAGAGTGTGGAAGGAAGACCGGAACTTCTTTCTGGCGTTTATGGGTCAAAGTTGTGTAAAATTTGTTTTGGATTTTCAGAACTTCAGACTCTAAGGAGTGGAAAGGCCAAGAATCTGTCTTCCTTTGCTGTGTTCAGTTGGGAATAAGTACATATGAAATGGAGATACTCGTTTGCCTTCCAGAAACTTGTACTCATGATTTAGGGCATTTAACCAGATGTTTTGTTCTCAGGGAACTCCTCACTAAGCTCAATATGAAAGCTTCTTCTGATTATTTTTTTTTTCACGCAACACAGTTAAATTTACCTTTTTTCGAAGCAGGGATGTAACTTGAGGATTGTTACAAAACACTTTTTGTAGAGATTCCAGAGAGTTGAAATATCATTTGTTGTAAACCTCACTTCAAGAAAAATGTAGTTTAGAAAATACTTGTGCAATTCTTTACCTTCTGTGGAAGAGTCAAATGCCCCATAAGAGTATAGCATTTCTCTTCTCAGGGTAGTACATTGCAAAGCATGTGCTGTGTTATTTTGGGGGTTGGTCACCCACTTGTTGCCCAAATGAGCCAACTGTTTGAGAGCCGCCTTTCTTTTTTCCAAGCCGGTTTATTCCTCCCCATCTCAGGTTTTCACTGGGATATTTTGGCTCGTTAGCATTGTAGAGCTCTTGGGCCACAATGAAAACAATGGCTGAATAGCATATTGCAAAAGAGGAAAGTAAACAGCTAGCAGTCTGGTGCTCAAAATGGGCAGCATTTATCAGAACGAGATAAATCTCTCTCCCACATCCCAGCCATCCCAGCGGTTGTTCTTAGGAGGAAGTAGCTCAGCTCGAAGCTGTGTGGTTGTATTGTCGAGACCAGAGGCTCCCAAAGCCTTGTGAGAAGAGCTGCCAGAGAAGTCATAGAATCATAGAATCAGTGAGGTTGGAAGGGACCTTTAAGATCATCAAGTCCAACCATTAACCTGCCCTGACAAAAACCACTTCTAAACCATGTCCCTCAGCACCTCATCTACCCTTTTCTTAAACACCTCCAGGGATGGTGAATCCACCACCTCCCTGGGCAGCCTGTTCCAATGTTTAATAACCCTTTCAGTGTAAAAATGTTTCCTGATATCCAATCTAAACCTGCCCTTACATAACTTGAACCGTTTCCTCTTGTCCCATCACTTGTCATCTTTGCTTCTGACCTCAAAACACACCAAGTTGATACGGATCAAATCTTGAATTAAATCTCAGCGAAGCTTGTCTCCTGCATTGAGATAGCAATAAAAAATTTACTGTTTGTTACATACGTCCGGTGTAATCCTGCCGCCTTTTCCCTAGCTTTATTGTCCATGTGAGACTTTGAAAGGAAAGAGAGCTTGTTTTGGTACTAAGAAATTTTTAAAGAAGTAACATAGTGAAGATTTAAGGCTCTCAGAAATAAGATACCATTTTAATTAGTGGTAGATTAGTCGTCCTTCTCTAGGACTCCTACATTAAAGTGCTAGCTTTATGCTACAAAGGCAGTCCCAGATAATGTTATCAATGGCTGGAAATGCGAGCAGGTTATTTTCAGGTAATGATTTCCACTCAGATGTTTCTTTGAAGTGCAAACTAAAGTCATTTTGCGTGAAGGGGGGAAAACCCCCTTAATTCCAGAGAAGTTGTGCTGGAGTAGTAGCAAATTCATCATGATAACCCTTTGACAGCCTTATCTGTGTAATTTGTTTTTAGCGTGGTCGGCATTTCATTCCCACATAGATCCTCCGGTTTTTGTAGTTTTAAGTTGTTTTACTTTTTAAATGGCAGGATTTTACCTTCAGGTATCACGCTTATTTGCTTAGCCGTGCTGGAGACAGAAGTAATTAGATTCCATTTCAAGTACCTTCTTGTTCCCTTTTCATAGGAATAGATGATGGAGCTGGATCTGGGAGGGGTTGGATGTTTGGCTTTTCATTGTTCCCCTCCCCACGTCAACTCCCTTCTACATGTTAAGCAATAAGATGTATTTTGTTTCAGACTCATTACTCAGAGTATAAACACAAAGCAGATTGCGTGCTTTTGCTCCTGTATCACGAAAGGAAGAGAGTAAGATTTATTCGTATTGAACTTTGTTTGGTTCTACAGTGAGATTTTTATAATTGAAAACTATTTTTGTGTTTGTGACTTAAAGGTGCCGGGAACCCAAACTGCAAAGTTGCAATTGTAATGGGCAAAACCAAAAACCCCTCAACATCCAGGTAAGGATCCCTAGGAGATTCACCGAGTTACCTACAACTTGTTTCCTGGGAGAGTCACTGCTTGCAAAAGTGTTGTTCAGTGAAATACCGTTAATTGCCTTGATCAGTTGGATGTGCTCGTGAATTACAGGGGAGTTTTAAACTTAGGCACGTGTCTGTTCAGAGAGCAATGCTGCTGACCAAGCCCCTGCTTTGCTGTCAGCTCCTGACGACTGAAGAGTCCCAACCTTTTCACTGCCGCCAGCTTGCATCCACATGCTTCCCCCCGTTCCATTGCACTAGCTCCAGTGTTCCTGCAGCTTTGGGGTGAACTGGACCAGGAAATTTTGGAGGCGTTCACTAACTTCATCTTGGTCTCATTAGTTTTAGTCTGCATCAGTCGTTCAACCGACAGCTATCTCCGGCTTACAATTTATTTTGTAATTATAGTACATAGAACGATTAACAAGAGTAAGAATTGCTTGCTTATATGATAATAAACCCAAAGCTTCTCAGAGCTTCCCTGACCAGAATGAGTCCAAGCGGCACATCAGAGACTGGAAGTTATCATCTACCAGGTTTTCCACAAAGGTATCCGTAGGTGCAGAAAGTTACGTTGGAAACATGAGGTGTTTGTTGCGTGAACCTGTGTGAGCAGAGAGCATCGCACATCTTCAGACCTACTCCTTCCATTCCTAGATGTGCAAATATTATACTTCCTTCTTCTTGTTTAAAACAAATAATGTTGTTTAACTCTTATTACCAAACTAAAATTCCCTTTTACAAAAACTTACGCAACTGATGAATAAAATGCTTTGTGACCGATTCCATTAGAATTGCACAGCTTGTGATACAAAAGAAATGGAACATTTATATCTCTAGGTTGGATTTTAGCCCAAATTCCACTGCTTATCTTAAATTTTTAGAGTTGGCTGGGTTCCACTGAGAAGTAAACAATAGCTTGCTTACAGCGCACAGGATGGTTTGTCCGACGGCCGGACAGACAGTGGCATCTGTTGAGCTCTTTAGAGCCGCACAGAAGTTCATGGAGGGCATTCCGTGACAGCGCACTTGCTCGAACTGCCGCCTGAATTCAGGCACGTCACCTCCAGTGCCGTGTGACTGCTCACTGACCTTCAATAGTCTCAAGGAATTTAAACACAGGGATTCTTTTCCTAAACTGTAGGCATGCCAAGATGATGACGATGATAAACATGTTTTGAGAACAAAAAAGAAAAATGTGGGGGGTGGGGAGAAAAGGGACTGGGTGATACAGAAGTACTTGCACGAAAGTGACAGAAGTACTAGTTTTTTGGTCGTGGGGCCTTAGATGCCGGTAGTACGTTTTTACTGGTTGACTCGCGACTGAAGGAGCGCTGAAGGATGCAGGCCGCACCGCGTGCGGGCAGGAGGGTTGCAATCGGTATGGGTAAATCTCAACATTGGCTTCACGTGAGTGCTAAATTGAGGATAGAAATTAAAAAAAAAAAAAGAAGCAGAGGGAGGGGACAGAAGGGAACCTCAGACTTAATCGTAACTCGTGCATTTTGTCTTGATCAGGTACGAGCAGCACAGTATGATTATTGTTCCCATGGACACTGCGGGGCTGAAGTTGATAAGACCTCTCTCCGTGTTTGGTTACCTGGGTAGGTGATAATGTTTATCAGCTACATGTGCATTAATTTGCTAGCAGTCTGTCTCAGAAGCTGCAGTAATACTAATAAATAGGGTATATGAAATAAATCAGTAAAATACATATATAGAGAAAGGGTTAGGAATTGAAGACCTGTATGTTTATCTGCCTTTGTTTCACCCTGCTGGTGTGTTTTCTCTATCCCTGTAGACGAGATCCATGGAGGACATTTTGAGATACACTTCAGTGATGTGCGAGTGCCTGTCTCCAATATCATACTGGGTGAGTTTCTGTATTAATTCCTTTTTAATACATACAACAGTGAACCAAGTTTTATGAAATGGTGGTTTGTTTTATGAATCACCATAAGTTATTGGAAACAACTACAGTTCGTTGAGCTGGGACCTCAAACACATGTAAGAGGGAGCCCACTTTTCCTCTAGCAGTTTACCTGCTGCTTGAATGTAACTTGTATAGAGCAGAAAGGTGACTGAAGGAAGCAGGACAGCTGTAGCTGTCATGTCAAAATCACTCGCCGGAAGTAGAGCGAAGCAGAAACTCCTCAGTGGGGTTTTTTTCCCCAAAACCAGTTCTCACAGACTTTACAGACTTTGAAAAAGAGAGTTCTGCTTTAGTTCATGGCCATCCAAGCCTCGGTGCCTGCAGGTTTAGCAGAACTGAAAAAAAAGAGCAAAAGAACGAGCAGGCCAGAACTATCACCTTCTGCATGGAGAACTTTGCTCTACTTCTCTCACTTACTATAAATCCCAATTTCTTCTATTTCCTCTCTGCTATTTTTATTTGGCTGAAAGAGCTTTCTCTCTTGAGTAGCCGTAGGACCTGGAAACCTCAAAGTCTTCCCCCAGATTCTCATGCCAAATCCCACAGATGTATTTTTCAATGTAAGAATAACAACACTTAAATTAAATCGGGTAAATCAAACCAAACCCTAATAAACCATCCTAGAGTGTGCTTTGTGCTGTAAGTATTACTGACAGTGTGTCTGTGTAGACCTAGTTGGAATACACAAGCAACGGTTCTCCAAAATAAACTGCTAAGAAGCTCGCTTCTAGCTGTGCTGCTACGAGGCCACTTCTGCTCAGAGCCATGGACCATTTCAAGAGGGAATCAAGGGGTCTGCATGTGCCTGTTTTTCTTTCCAACCAGGTGAGGGCAGGGGGTTTGAGATAGCTCAAGGTCGGCTTGGGCCAGGCCGTATTCATCACTGCATGAGGTCCCTTGGTGCCGCTGAAACCGCTCTACAGATCATGTGCCAGCGCGCAGCACAGAGAGAGACTTTCGGCAAGAAACTGTATCGCCACGTAAGCACGTTCCCTTTTTGTCTCAATTCCCATGCTCCAGGCATCACCCTTTGTTTTGCCCACGCAGAAGCTTGTGACTCTAATAACGGGCGCTGCAATACGCGTGCCCTAACCTTGAATCCATGTTCGTAACGCCTCAAGGGGCAAGGGAAAAAAAATCACTTTGCAAGGCTCCTATTTTTTACTGTAACCTACAGGATTTTATTTTTTTTTTCCTTGCAATGAATTGGATAGCGCTTGCTGGAGTTGAGTAGTTTTTGTCACCATGTTTTTTTCTCTGCTTTCAGGTATTTTTTCAGTCATACAGCTTATGTTTCTCTAGTTACGTGGTGAAGTCACCATTTCTGGGTATGGAATTTGTGACCTGGACATCTCCATTCATGATTACCAGAGAGGGGATCTAAATCTCACTAAAAATTTTACTTTACAGACCAAACCAAGGCCCTGGTGGGAGATTTGGTCTTCTCTTGCTCTGGAATTGAAATACCGTTTCATGAGCGAGCGCTCTCTAGAAGAATAAAAAGATGACAGGCTGTTTTGTATAGGTCAAGGACTAAGTGCTGATGGTTCCTATCACATTGCAAGAGCCTGTCAGTCTTAGCCAACAGAGAGGATGACTTTATTGGAAAAAACACATAAAAGCAACAGAAGGAAGAAACTGAATTAATGTCTGGCATGGGTTATAGAAAATTGTTTGAACACCTCCAGGGGGAATAATCTCACATATCCCTTTTCCAGTCACGTCATTGCCAAACTCCCATTCACAACCATAACCTAGAATAATGAGTTGGGGGAGGAGCACTCTATTTCTCAGAAGCTCATTCAAGTAAATTCAACTTTTAATGAAGCCCCAGGCAAGACCTGGGGCGGGGGGCAGCGGCAGAGCCAGCCTGGGTTATCCACAGCTTGGGGACAGCTAGGGAAGCAGGAGGGCCGCAGGCTGCCTTGGCTAACAGGGTGACTGTCACCCTGGCAGTTCATTACACCCTGGGAGCTGTTGCAGAAGTGTGCCTGAACACTTCCACCTGGGTTCACACCACCTTTGCTGACGGGAGGAAGCTGAGGCCCGGCCTTTGTGCTGAAGCGAGCACCACACGTTTGCTCACATCTCCTGCTACAACATCCAGGCTCCAGGCAGGAGCACGTGCCTGAGGCTGGTGCAGGCTCCAAACAGCTTTGGTGCTGACAAGCATCACAGGAACGTTTTTTTTTCTACTGTGGTATGTTGGCTGCAGCTGGGAATTGGCCAAGAGGAACAGGGAAGGGCTGCCAAGACTATAACTACTTTATCATCAGTGTGAAGAGAGAGAGGCAGCAGGCACCACCCTGCAGCTGTTGGCCTGGCTGCGTAACACACCGTCACCGCTGGTCTAAGGAAACCAGAACCGCTTCTTCTTCTCTTTCACCCCCCAGTTTTTGTATCCGGGGGCACGTGACACGGCCAGATGGCTGCGAGTCCTGGCAGCAGGCAAAGGAAAGCAGGGAGTACAACATGGGCTTTGGAGAGGTTCAGGAAAATGGCTACCAGGCACTGGCTCTGACCAGGAAAAGAGAGTGCGCCAGAACCAGTTTTTCCCCTTTTCCTGTTTCCTGCCAGGAAGAGAACTGCTCTGGCTTTAGTATTGCTGTCAGTCAAGTGTTTTCTTTCCTTTTTTCCTCATATTAGATTACCTGCACCAAACCAGCTTCAATTTACACAAGGGCATCTCTCTAAATGACTGAACACGCACATGCCGAGGAACAGGGCCACCTTCCTTAGGGCATTAACTGACTGTTCTGGGTGGTGGCTTTGGTTTCCTGCAGGAAGTTATTGCCCACTGGATCGCTGAATGCCGCCTTAGCATAGAGCAGGCTCGACTGCTTACCCTGAAAACAGCCAGCAAGATCGACACCGTGGGCAACAGAAAAGCCAGAAAAGAGGTACATTTTTTTCTTTGCCAGATTTGGGGATGCAGTACCTGTGCATTTGACTAGTTGAAATATAAGCTAAAACTTGTTGTAAAAGTTATCTAATCATAGGGCATAATTTTATGTTGAAAATAAATGGCCTTGAGATGTGCTTTTGGTTGTCATGAGATCGGAAAGCATTCTCAGGTAAAAGCTTTGAGATCAATCTGATTTAAAAATGAAAGAAGTTTTGCTTATTTGTCTCAGTACAATGAGACAGTTTAGGGCGACCGTCTCTCCTGGAAACGGTTTTCTCTTACCCAGGGAACAGGAACAGCAGCGCTCTCATCCAGTCCAAAGGGGAAGGAATGTTCTGTAAGATACCAGTCTTCAGGAGAACCGTTAGATAAATATTATCAGTTGCTTATGAAGCTGTTCCTGGTAGTGTGAGTCGTCTTCTAATTACAGGTAGCCATGACCAAAGTGGTTGTCCCTCGAGCTGTGCTGAAAGTGATTGACTGTGCCATCCAGGTCTGCGGCGGAGCTGGAGTTTCCCAGGATTTTCCTTTGGCTTTTATGTGAGTAAAGGGAGACTTAGCTGAAGATTTTAAGTGTTCTTTTTAAGATAATTTTATAACATCGGTACACGCCCTTTCACCGCAGGTAACCTGAAATAATGCTCCACATGCCTTTAAGCTATGAAACGTAAACCAACTGTTTTTATAATTAAGTTCCAATGCAATTACATTGCTTTACCCTTACAAAAAGCAGCTGGCACTAGACCCAAAATAGTTTTGTTTCTTTTAATCAGCAGCACAGAGGATGTGTTTCTAAAGCTCAATCTTATCCCTTATGGCCTTGGGGAGAAGCAAGCCGCCTGAATGTCCAGCCCACACATCTCCGCCCTGTAATCTCTCTGCATGACAGCTCTGTTCAGAGGGACGGCTGGTAGAAGGAGGGCTAGAGCAGAAACAGTGCAGAGCAGGGGCGTGCTGCTGCTGGGGCGGGACTAGAGATCTCCCCCTAACTCAGCTCTTCCGACGCAGGTTTGCTTACATGAGGACCTTGCGCCTGGCAGACGGGCCCGATGAAGTTCATCTCTCAGCGATTGCAAGGTGGGAACTGCTCGATCAGTCAAAGAAACTAACTGCAAAAATCTGACGTCAGCATAAAGCCATCTCAAATGGATGGAAGATTTAGGAAAGATTTCATTCAGTGCAATAATGTTTAGGGTAAAATTGGACGCATACAAAAATTTGATTGTAGCTTGAAGCAAGAGATATTTCTCTCAACTTTTCCTTGTCATTACTAAACCAGAGACTTGCTTTTAAAAATTTGCAGAATGCCAGGTAAATACCAGAATTTGTCTGGGTTCTTTATAACACTAAATAAAATCTATTTTCTAACATTCCTAAAGTCCTTTGTTTGCTCTGAGCCAAAGCCCTCTTTATCCTTTTATTGTACACAAAGCAGTTTTGACTCAGCAGTTTCACCCCATTTAGTTTACTGCCAGCTAGGATAAACTTTTAATTATTGATTAAATGACAATTAAACACTTAGGGTAATGCCTTTCTTTTCCCTTTCCAAAACTCAGCTGCATCTGGCCCTCTCTGCTCCCCAGTTCCCGCTCCCAGCTGCCCTGCTTTTCACTGACTCTGCACTCAGTCCACCCCTCCCCAGGCTGGGGGCAGCACAGGAGGTCAGCTGCAGCAGTTTGTCTGCTCCTCCTCTGCTTTGTTCTTCCAGATGCATCTCCTCACCTTTTTCCTTACAGCTGCCCCGTTTGTCTTCCCTTCCCTGTCTCCTTTTGTGCATCCCCATAAGCCTCCCCCTGGCTGCTGGCCCTCAGCTGCTCCCACCCTTTCTTAAATACGTCTAAGCATAGAGGTGGCACCTTCCCCTCTGAGGAGCTGAAGTTTTGGCACAGGACAGTTCCTGCCTCCCCTCTTACCCAAAACAGGCTCTGCCATTTGTGCCCAGTACACCTTTGTGAAGCTGTCCGAGTTCTCAGCTCTGCTTCTGGAACAATCCTCTCGACGCTGCTTACTTACAAGCGAACCTTTTCGTCCATGCTGTGCCAGGGGTACTTCTGCTTCCTATAAAGTTAGGACAATCGCTTTTCAACTTGCATAGGGCTGATCAACAATTAGTTTAAGGATACAAGTGCTCACTTTTCGCATGAACAAACCAACCACCTGAGCGAAGCGCTGGAGAGAAGATGCCCTGTTTGGCTCAGTCTTCGGGATGAGACTTCATCAGTTCTGTCTGTGAGCCCGCGGCTGAGCCTTCACCTGAAGGGTGTTCCAGCAAAGGCTGCTGAAGTCCATCAGGGAGGTAAAATTCCAGAGTACCTACAACTGAAAGCTTTCCCCAAATAAGATTCTTACCTTCTATCAATTCATTACACCTAAAATCAAGATCATAATCTCTTGAGAAGGCAATAATTATTGTTTAGATTTCCATCCATCTTAGTTTCCGCTTGCTTCCTGCCAAGAGCGTTTTCTAGGAAGTTGAGAATGTCAGCAAGTCAGTGGCGGAACGCATTTCAAACACAAACCGCTGTACACAAGCCACTACTCGTGACTTTGGAGTTCTGCTCCAGGCTGTCAAAACCTGCACGTGGTTCTTCCAAGCAGGAAAGCCCAGGAATCCTATTTAGCCACACTGAAATCAAGATCTCTGACCACCCTCATCTCCCACACCCTCGGAGAACAGCTACATAAGAACACCACCTTTTAGCTCATTAACAAGGCTCTTAATTCCCTTTATTTTAAAATTTTATGTACATATGAATGATCTGTATAATGTACACTCAATATAGAAAGTTTTTATATACTGGATAATGTATAGAACATTTCACAATTACACTAATTTCTTACATAACATGTCAACTTTAAGTTTGTTTGTGGTTTGTTTTTTTTTTTTTTTGCTGAAGCTTTGTCAATTTGGTCAAGCCAGTTACACATACCAATGTCTAATGCTGTTTGATCTCAGGAAGAGGAGAATGTTAATGATTAAGGACATCAGTGAACTGGTGCAGGGACAACCCCTTTGCGAGTCATGTTCAATGGGAGTGATCACAGACTGGGAAAAGGGGGGGATGCCCTTTTTGGGGGCAGTGGCGGGGGGGTGGGGTGGTCAGTGAGGTCAAAGTGATTTTAGCCCAATTCCTCTAGACTGTAGCTCAACTCCAGTCATGCTAATTCACAAAATATAAAAACTAGGAAAGTTTGATTCACAGTCTTGTAAACAAATATAAAGGAACAAAATGTGCTTGTGTACGACAAGAAAAAAAAAATTCTTGTGTACCCATTTCAGCTGATCCACAGAGTGCTTTCTTGTGTTACAGTGTGATAGTTAGAAACACTGACTTTTTCCTAAAAAAAAAAAATCCCAAACAAAAAAAACAGTCATAGAAAAAGGAATAACACTGTCATTAAACGCTTGGAAAGGCAGTAAGTTCACTTCACTGTGTTGGAGGAAAAGTGCTGTTCCTCATCACTGGCCAGTCTGCCTTCCCGTCTCTTTCACAAGAGTTTCCAGTCCTTAGCTGACATCTCCCACGTCGTTGTCTACTGGGGGTGGTACGTTGGGCATTACGGATGATGTCGTCCCTGCAGTAAGGTAACCAGCAACTCCAGGGCCTTTCGGGGAAAAAAACCAGAATACTGGTGATTAGCTTTGATTCTGAAGAGCAACAGAACAGCTTTATTCCCTCTGGTAACACTCAAATACATCATCCAAATCAACCAGACACCTTAATCAAGAACATTTAAGAGGTTTCTTTTAGATTCTTTGGAATCTAGGAGCACTAGGAATTAAGGCATCTTAGTCCTTAAAGCAGAGTAGCTTGTGGAGACCATTCCCAGACTGGCTCAGTACTTCTTATTCTGCTGTGCCAAATCAGTTACAAAAGAACCCCAGCGTGATCCATCTCACCCGCCACCACGGAAGTGGCAGCAGAGAGGGGGTGGCCTTCCTTTGCTAAGCAAAGGGCCTGCGAGTTCAGGCACGTGTTCCACTGCTGGGCTCCACATTTATGCTTTCCGTGTTGCAAGGCTTTCCCAGCCAGATGTTTAAAGGAAACCCAATGGGCTGCTGCACAGACAAGCAGAACGGCCTTAGGCTCATTCAGGCACCTCTCTGCGCCTTCGGTTAGAAAAAGTAACTGCACTCTGGGGGTACACAAGCTCTGCATCAGAGACAGTGAACTCCTTACGATTAATAAATCTCTCCGTCAGTTACTATGGGGGGGCAGTTTTATACTGCAGCCCCCCTCCTTCAAAGCCTGGAGTGTAAGTTTAGTCATATAGAAACTTTCAACAAATGCAATAAAATCTCCTGTTGCAGCATGAGCTGTTTCAACAGCACCTCTGATCAGATTAATCATTGTAGAAAACTGTCAACCCTCAACATCTTCCCGCATCACCCCAGCGGTCACCTCAGTATGTGACCTTCAGCCTACGCTGCTGATCTTCAACACGGTAAGTTCTGCACCGTCCTTTACTCTCCCCCTGCCTTGGGTCATCCTCACTCATTTCTCCTAAATTTCCTATCCCCTCACGCCCCACCCTCCCTTCTCACACTGCAACCCGGAGCCACAAGATCAGGGCACGGTTTGTCTCCTTGCAGACACTCCGACACTACTACTGCAAGCAGGAGAGCAAAGCAAGCAGTGCCTTTGGTGGGAAAAAAAAAAAGCCTCCTGGCTTCAGAAGGGGGCTCCTCTTTGCCAGCCCATCGGTGGCACCTGCCCAGAGCCAGACCCATGTTTACAGGTGCTAGTGCAAAAATTCCACTAGCTCTCTTATCCCTCAACCTTTGCCATTACGGAGGATTCCTAACACGCTTCAGAAGTTTAGTTCATCTGTAGTACCAGCAGGAGGAACCAGGTGTTAGTTTTCTGCTGCTGCTTGAAGGCGGCAAGTTTATCGGCGTTTTGGGCCCATGCATTTGTTACAGTTCTAGGACACCCAGCTATCCCTGGGAATGCAGCGAGTGCGGGGTGCGTTTTGTGAGATGGTATCTACCTGCTTTAGAGAGCTACACAGAAGTTAGCAAGCTGCCTGGCAGAGCAGATCTAAAGCCCACTTCTCAGGTGAAGGGGACTGCTGCCAGTTAGAAGGGAAGGAGAAGAGACACCTGAGGGAAGAGAAACAAGCAAGGGAAGTTTCAAGGGAAGTGCAAACAGCAAAGCAATTTGAAGCAAGAGATAAGGCAGAATACAAGATAAGGCAGGTTAAAAAACAAAGCTTGTAGTTTGGTTCCCATCTGTACTACGCATTTGTACAGCATCTCCATTCTACACTTGCAAGCACTTAAACATTAGGCATTGAAATGCAGCACAGGCCTTAAGGCAACGCGTACCTATACTGCCCCCAGTCTCCAGCTTTACCATGCCTGCTACGGCTTCAGTTCCCATCCAGTAACCAGCCAACATTTATTTCATGTTTCTAACTTAGAATCTTTATGAAATACCAAGGAAATTTGCTACCAAGTGTTCTTTGTCTGAGTGCCATTAAATGCTGCAATAAACAGAAAACTCCTGTTCAGAACTAAAGCACAACACAGCAAGTGTTGCAACATACCTACTCTAAAAATATTAAATATCTGCTTCTAGAATGTCTTAATTCTTGACTTGAAATTCCTGACTTGCTTCATTTTCTTAAAATACATCCTCACAAGAAACACTCTCGTCTATACGGCCATCTGATTTATACCTCATTAATTCAGTTATGCCCAAAAGCTTGACTAAGATTTCTATATTGGGTTGGATGAAGAAGTTCCAGGCGGCACATCAAAGCGTTCATGTTGACTTGTCACAAAGGACTTATTTAAAACCTTACCTGAGAGGCTAAACTTGTAAGACCAAATGACTGTTCTGTTAAAGGCTACTGAGGGGCGAGAAGTTCGCATCATGTGCTGCTTTAGACAAAGTTTGCTACAACATCCTTACACCGAATATTTCCAGATAGAGCAAGTCACCTGGTTTAGGACTGTGATGCTGCAGAATGTAGTCAGTAAAGTTGTGTCTATGGAGTGCTGCAGGTGAGTGGAGGAAGAACCAGAATCTGATTTGCTACCATGTAACTGTTCTAGGATGGTGTCCCTGCTCTGGCATTAACCAGCAAGGAAGTTCACCTTAGTTGCTATCCTTGGGACTGAGGTGGTGCCCCTGGGGTGCCATTGCAGTCATGGTGGCACCAGCAGGGGACTCACCCAGGGGGCACCACAGGTGTGTTTAAATACATGCCGCGAGCTCCCAGCGGAGGCACAGGGCCAGAGAAGGGCCCTGCCAGCGCACAGAGTGACTGTAACACAGCCTCACCACTGTCCCAGCTATTAACATTCAAGCTGTTCCAATACAGCAGCCACATGCCTCATACTAAACCAGCATGATTCCCATGGTAATTAATACAGACAAAGTCCAAGTGATTTTGATGAAACATTACTTCTCCTCCCTCAGCCTTGGAAAACAATTTGTTCTGGAACTGAAACAGACCAATCCTGCGAGAGTATTTAAGATTACCATCATTCATTAGTTCTGATTTATCACTACAAGGTACTTGCAAGACTTGCCAGTGTCCAGATTCCATTGCTCTGATATTTTAGAAGCAGATACAGCAAACGCTACCCAGATAAATACATTCTCAAGCACAAAAAAGTTTGGCTTTTGCTAAGCATTTCAAAAACTTACTGTATTTTTACAGCACGGAATGTTCAGACCACATGATGGCACTAGATCCTGACGATAAACACTATCTCCAGAGTCAAGTCTGACAATTAAGTAACAGTTCAGGATGACTCAGGACATAAACAGGAAAGGGTTGCTAACCTGTGAGGTATCCTGCTGTTTGTGTCTCAGAAATGAACAAGTCATGTTTCTGATCCTTGAAGGCACTCCACACAGAAGAACGAGACAGAATTTCATTTACCTGTGGTATTTGGAGAGATTAACGCAGTGAGCAAGTGACAATTGTAGTGTCCTAGAGGAACAAGCCCATTTTCTAGACCCAAACCATTCTGAAGGGATTACTAAATAGCATGGCAGTAGGTTAGGCTGCAATACGGAATAACACATTTCCAAGGAGACTGTTGCAACATCGGAATTGCGCAGCTGAACATGTAATGCAGAAGACTCAAAGAAAAGTCATTGAGCAGCTTGACTTTGTCCCTCATTCCCTAGTTAGGTGACAGGGAAAAGCAACCCTGCAGGCAGCCATTTGCCATGCATCTAGAGCTTAGGCAGAACAGGACTCTTCCTGTACTATAGCAAGGCAGGGCCAGCTTGGAGGAAAGATCTATTGATCCATCCCTAGTTTCCCTGCCTTTGAGAAAATTTTCAACACAAGGGTAAGAGAATGACACCAAGAACTATCAGAGTTACTGGGACAAAATTTACCAACTGGAATATACATGCTAACACCACGACAGTTGTCTACAACAGCATTTATCCAGAAAACAAGAAAGCATTGACATCTCTAACAGAAGTTCCGAAGAGTTGCCAGTAGCAGCCTACTAGCTTATAGAATGTTTCTACACTCGGGAATTGTCTTTTTTATTAGTGCTTTTCACATGCATCGAACCAATGGCTTCTCCACAAGAATGAGACGGAGACGTTCCAACCCGTAATGACTTTGTAGTTACATTATGTTAACGTTTTAGGTGGAATGATGCACGTGACAGCCGTAAGATCAAACAAGAGATGTTCAGAATTTGATCTTCCAAGTGTACAAAGCCCACATACAAAGCCCAGTTAAGGGCTTGTCGGTACTTACCTGTTCTCCGTACTGCAGGCTGCGAGACATGGATTTCAGAGTTTTAACAATCTGAGCTTTTGTTGCAGATGGGCTTTCCAGGTTCTCGAGACCAATACCTTCAAGCAGCTTTAGAAGGTAAGGGACCAAATCTGCTTTCAAAGCCTGTAAACACACCCAAACAAGTTGTCTTAACGTGGACTGGGGCATTCCATACAGATGTTTGACATCACTAGCATTAGTGTGAACCAAAAGTACCCACAGCTACTAGTAAGTAGGTTTAGCTCGTCAGTTTTTCCTGAGCTCTATGAACACGTTCAAGATGAAGCAAAGACACTGTCCAGCAGTTCTGCTGTGTCTAGGTGTAAACCCAGTTGAATTATCTGGCGTTCCAGTGCTACGCTTTCTCAGCAGACGCAAGCCAACACTAAGTATTAAGCTTCAATGCTCAGGTAACATTCTTGAACAGGTTTCCATTTTGGATAAAGGAGTGACATTCGACTTCCCCAACATGGAAAGCACATTAGTTAAATGCCTTCTAGGAAGCCTCCTAGACGCTTAAGTTGAACAGTACCTCTGTTCTTAGGAACAGAATCCAAATATAAAAATATCACATTTTTACAGTCTGAGAACATACTACTTACTTGGGCTACTAAGTCATTTTGTTCCTTCTGAAACATTCGATTAAGTGCTTCACAGGCTACACCAACTATATCCGATCTCTTTTTCATTCCATTCATGAGAGGGCTAATGGTCTCTAGTGATGCCATTGCTCGAACACAAAGCTATGGAGAGACAGAAACATCCAGAGAACTTCATTTTATGCCAAGATTAACAGTTATGGCAGATGCGGTCAGCCAAGACCATAAATTTCTCAGTGTCTTTAATCTATCACTTCCCCGTTAATTAGTTCTTAGTCCCTGCTCATCTGCTACATAGAACAAGAGGTAATAGGCAGGGACTTGAGTATAGGAAGTTCCACCTAAACATGAGGAGGAACTTCTTTACCTTGAGGGTGGCAGAGCACTGGAAGAGGCTGCCCAGGGAGGTGGTGGAGTCTCCGTCTCTGGAGACATTCAAAACCTGCCTGGACACGTTCCTGTGTAACCTGCTCTAAAGTGGCCCTGCAGTGGGGTTGGACTAGATGATCTCCACAGGTCCCTTCCAACCCTATGACTCCATAGTATTTATAGTTAGAATAATGCCCTTCTAGGAACATTACAAACAATACAAGTAACTCCAGCTATGCTTTTTTCTCCCCTTGAGCACTTAAATGATTCAGTACCTCATTGTCAGACAGTATGTGCATGACACGAATGGCACTTTTAGGAATGGCATTGTTCTTGTGATTCATAGCTTGGATTATCTTGTGAAGATGACCAAGCGGAGGAACTTGATCAGCTAGCTGAGGCTGGGCACTGAACAGGCACACAGTTGCTGTGGTAATGGTTTCTAAAGTTTCCCCCTGCGGAAAACCAAAAACCAAGAGAAAAATATAACTTGGTAAAGACTTATGTATTGCAATAACAGTAACATTTCTCACTTGCTCTGCATTATAGATTCTTTTTTCCTTAATGCTTTTATCATGTCATTTTGCTTTGAAATCATTAAAACGAGAAGTTTCGGAGTGCGATCAGCTCTAATAGTGGCAGACTCACTAGTTTCGTGAACAGGATCACGGGAGTTTCTAAACTCTGTTTCCAGTATCTGGAGAAACACGTGTCCGGCTGCAGCCTCTCCGCACACAGCAGCTCACATGTTAACGTGCCCAGTGGCAGCATGACAGTGCGGACGTTTAGGCTGACCACCTCAATGCCTGAAGGCCTTCTGCAGTCCCTGCAGCAGCACTCGCCACACTTGCTGTGTTCTGCACGCCTCTACAAACTGCTATGGCATCTTTACTACAAAGATGTCTGTTTATTCAACGTGCAAGTTAAGTGCCTCCCCGCAAGTCTAACCCGGAACCTGTCTGAAGGCTGTTTAAAATTCCGTTTCCAGTAGTATCATTAAGGAACCAACTTGAACATTGTTCTCATTCAAACTGTAACACATTAGTTCTGCTGCATTACAGTAATCATTAGATGGCAGCCTTGTACAGGTCATATCATTTACACCAGAGTGGGAAGTCAGCGTTGCAGAAGGACACTAAACGTGTCAAGAGCTGAAAATTTTTAGGCCATGTAGAACAAGTGCCATTTTCTTTGGCTGGTCAGTCACAGAATAATAAAAGACGCTTAATTTGGTAAGCCTCATCTCTACCATAAAATAAGCCTCCAAGACTTACTGAAGGTAGTTCTGTGGCTTCAGGGACTTTAAAAGCACTGACTCATATTCAGAAGTTGCCTAGACATATCTACGTGCTTTTACAGAGACTCAGAAAGTGGACCAAAAAAAAAAAAAAAAAAGTCATTTATGTTGGGAAGAAAGCGTTAATCAGATACAAAAAGACTAGTAGCTTAAGACTGCTAAAAAAATTCAAAGAGCAGAATCAGAAAAATCATCTTACATGGGGGTTATTTTTCTCCAGTAGTTCAGTAAACTTTTCCAACAGTGCAATGAGAAATTCTCTTGGTTTCCGTAAAACCCAGGCCGGCTGGGCAATAAAAATCCTTAGGAAGACTCCTCCCACTGAAAGTTCCCCTTCTGCCTCACCATACACCACAGCAAAGTCTTCAGGCAGCTGTTGAATTGTAAAGTAGAAGGCGGAGTTATTGGCAAAGGCATTTGTGAGAGCTGTAATTGTCTCTCTAACATCATGACTAAGTGGTAAGGGCCACCGAACTAACTGTATTCTCCAAAACAGAGCTGCACAAGATCAACAAACACCTCATCTTGAAGGAACACGAGGTGAGAAGGGAGAGTAGAAGGAACAGCGCAGGCAGACCACTACAGTGGACTTCTCTTTCAAAGAACACAAGTAGCTGAGTCTACAACTATACTAGTGGTAGACGCTGGTTCAAGAGAAGTACCAGCAACAAGGCTGACAAACAGCCCTTTCCTTTCTTGCACACTTCAGAGGAAGGTTTCTCACCATGGACCTAGGGAAGTTTCCAGTTTACACCTGCATCAAAATAGGCATCCTGCATGTGTTCAGAAGTTGTTTTACTGTTGAACTAGACAACTGCTGAGAGAAAGTCGCGCCTGGCCTTGCACAAATCCTGTGAAAGGCTACAGGCTGAAACATCTCACTGATTGATCCCATGTGATGGAACGGCTCAGGACAATCATTTGAGACTCAGTGGCTTATTAATGTTCCTGAACGTTTACCAAGAACAAGTTTACTACATACTAAGTGACAAGATTTTTTCCAGCAAACCAGTATTCTTTGTTGCTGATTTTGATAAGTTTTAGAACAACCTGAACTATCAGAAAATTCAGAGTATTACTGGCAAAACCACTGCCATTGAAGTGTCTGTTTTCAAGGTGCAAGAAGCAACGAAAGCATCAATTCCACATTAAAACAGTTATGTTAGCACAGCCGTGAGTTCCTGTTGGTACTTTAAGAGCAAAGCCTGTCAGAGTTACATACATGCATATATGTCAGGTGGCTTATAGTCTCCCTGGACGCACTTAAAGCAGAAACAGTATACTTTTACCTTCCAGTTAGTGTCAGGGTTGTCCCTCTGAAGTTTAAAGTGCCTTTAAAAAGAAAGTAAGTTTTAACAAGCAGTAAAAGAAGCAGTCGTCTTCCCTACTTGACACCTCAGTCTCCCTCCATCATTGTGAAGTAGCTCCAGTTTCCAAACCCCATTTTCTCCCCATTGTAACCCCCTCCCAAGTCTTACAGCAGTGAGCAAATACTTGGATTGTGCACAAACTGCACTTGCATCACTGAGTTACAGTACAATATACAAACAGTGAACAAGTTTCACTGAAGTCTGGCTTGCAACGATTCTACTTTTTACAGGCAGAGCTCCATCTGACAGTTCTTCTATAACAACTCTGGTTTACTGCCACTAAAAGAGCATCTCAGTTAAGGAAATACTTAGCCAGTGTGTCTCTACATACTCAAGCATCATTTCTCGAACTGTTGTTGATACTCTCTCCCTGGAGTTGTCATTCCAAATTAACTCGGGATTTTCGTGAGTTCCCTCAAAGATATGAACAGCAGCTTCGGGGTTGTCTCTCATGGCATCCATGAAGACTCCAGGTAAAAATTTCATTAATGTAATTCTAACCTAGAAAGGAAGAACAGAATTGACATTTAGGATACCGTAAGACAAACTAACTGACAGAAAAATAGAGAACTCCAGAAGTCCAATTAGTCGTAGTGCTGTAACACCAGCTGCTAGAACACCACCACAAAAATAGTGCTGTCATTTTAAATAGCAATAGCAGGTCTGAAATCTAGGTATCTACTGCTAAAGTCATTACAAATGGAAACCAAACTGCTTATAGTAGCTACAATAAACACAACTGCTTCTAGAAGTTTGCTCAGATTAAAAGTTAACTATTTTGAAAAAGTCAGATTGCTCTTCACATGAATGTTTCAGTCACAGAAGAGGCGTTTTTTGTCCTATCTTTAGAAAGAGGCAGGTAATATTAAGATAAGAGTTCCAAGAAGAGCTGTTAGGATTCTTACCTTTGGACCCACCAACTTATCTGCAGTCATTTTGGCAAAGAGCTCTGCTGTTTGGGCTCGGACCTGTGGATGAGTTGAGTTGCAAAACATATCTAGTAAGTAGATTAAAGCGCCTGTAACAAAGAGAGAGGAAACATTTGCATTTTTTTCTGGTCACAAGTAGTATGAATTCACCAATTCCACACTGATAGTTCTAAAGGGAAGACTAAGATTTGGCCACTGTATTTACTTTAAGCCCAGTGTTGCAGAAACACTTGCTTTCAATATAGTACTGTACCTTTTGCCATGGCCTCTTTAATTATTTTTGTGCTAGATGTCAAAGCATACAGAGTTTCAAGGACAAGTTGCCGACCTGTCAAAATAAAAAGTATGAAGAACTTTGTGCCACATAGACTATTAACTAATCAAAGATGAACTAAACTCATCTTAACAGAAAGTTGTTATCAAGACTGCAATACAGCTTATGACAATTGCAAGCTTAGAGATTTCTGGCTAAATTCAGTTACTTAAGGAATGTCAAATTAGTCATACATTCTAGTAAACATATAATTAAAAAGTTATGCCTTACTACCTAAATTCCCTAAAAGAATTAGTCAATGAGAAACTACACAATTCAAACACCTGCAATTCATGTGCTTCAGTTCATACATTTAAGACAACAAGCAGGTTACACAGAACATTTTTTTTTTCATTATCCCCACTGAAATGCTGTTTTAACCTAAGACTCAGTAATAAGCTCAGCCAGCTGCATCCTAATTAATTTCTGAGTTGGAATCCCTTTGCCTTGCAAGACTAAGATTTATATGGTACCTACTTGAAGGTAAGGAATGCAGGAGTGCCAGTAAGTTAGCAAGAACCATTGCCTCAGCAATGTTGTTAACGCATTCTTGGTTACTTGTTACTATATTCACTACCTGTAAAAGATGAGAAACCACACTTGAATATAATTTCAGCTGTTGAGACACTGTCTAGAAGATGCAGTGTATGATGAAGTCCGTCACCTCACTGGCCAACGTAGCTACTATTTGCAAATGTTTATTCCTGCCACCAAATTGTCTTGTCACCTCAGGGAAGATGGGAGCCAAAAGCACAGGCAAGAAAGCAGCTATCACTTGTTCCTGCAAGGAGGAACTAACACCTTGGAACCCAGATCTTGATAATTTTTCGGTGCTACTCCATCAGATTTGTTTATACTGATTATGTGGAGCATCCAGACAGGGGGGCAGTTTGGTTTTGTTCCATTTTGTTTGGATTTTTGTTTTACCTCCAGAGCCAACTGCTGCACCTGGCCAGCTCCATGAACACGCAGAAGGGAGAATATCAACTTGAAGTGACCTATGCATTCACACTCAGAACCTGCAAGAGACCGAATAAGTTATTCTCTTCACATTAGCCTAAGCATTCACTGAAGGCCATCCCAAGCCCACATTTCGCTATACAGACAGCTCTTAAAGACCACATGACTACAAGTTCAGATATCTTATTTATCACTGGTCATCAGTACTTGTCTTTAAATGCACTTGCCCTTTCTGATTCTCCCAGCTCAGAGCAGGGTTGCTATCTGCAGCAGGAACAGCTGCCTTCAGGGTCATAATTGCCCAATACAGAGAATCCAGCCTGAGAACAACCCAACCAGCGATTATCAGAAGCCATGACAGCAACACGAGGTGCTTCTAGAACCAACACCTAACACAACAGGAAAACATTATAATCGTGTATCTCAGGCTTTTCCAGTCTGTACATTGATAACTGCTCTTAAGTCTTTGCTGGTATTGCTGGCCGCTCTCAAGAGCATCTTCTCCTGCTTTAGTAAGGCACTGACATGTTTTTAGGTGTTTACTAGTATGCAGTACTCTGCTCAAGGGGTTTTTTTGCTTGTTTGATGCAACAAGTTTAAAAGTCAGCTAAATATCCTTTGAAGGATTATGGAAAGTTTCGTCCAAGAGGTTTAAGTCTTCCTGGCAATGGCAGGCTAAAATTAAAACCCAACGTCTCAGAAAATAAAACAGATAAGCCTATGATTTCACATACATCTACTGATAATGTTTTCCAGAAAAAAAAAAAAA
>VXBO01009355.1:419041-455401 GCA_013400135.1 Rhinoptilus africanus
AAAAAAAGAAGAAAGCAAACCTATATGGCTTCTCAACAACGCTAAGGAAGGTCCACTAGCTAGCAAAACAAGCTTCCTTCTTGCTGGAAGATACAGACTACAGAGGTCCACATCTTTTAGGGTTGTCCACAAGAAAGCCTTTCATTCTTAAGCCTACCTGGGTTGTGTTTTATGACGTTTCTCAGAGCCTCCAGGGCCATTTCAACTCTCCGTAACCGATCTCCATGTTGATTGGACTCTACTTTCCCAGTCTGTGTTATTGCCATTAGCGTATGAAGGTATTGTGCTTGTGAGCCTATGTAATCCAAGAGGCTTGCAGCAAAGGCTTTAGGAAGCTTTAAATTAGAGGAGAGGGCATTTTTAGCTGTGTGATGCAACAGTATTCACACAAGAAAGTGTATCCAAATAACTTTTCCTGCCTTTCACATATCCCTTTCTTCCAAACAGGGAGACAGGAAACATTTTTCTACTATGATCACTACACCATCTGGAGGACATTAACCCTCTTTACATCTAAACACATCCTTAAAGAATTGCCACTACTTCAACAGCACTCTTAAGGTATGTGTCTGTCTGTATGTAGAGACAGACAGCAAAGGCACAGGGCAGAATCACTACCTCCCAGAATTACTGAATCAACTTGACTTTTTGCAATGCAAGCTTGTAGAGAAAAAGCATTAAGCCATTCAAAGCAGCACATTTTATGACAAGCTCATTGCTTTTTTTTAATTTATTCTGCTCCAATAAAGAGATATCCCATAACATGCCGATCCCGATGAAGGAAATTTCTGTAAGGTTTTGCATTTTCTCCATTCTGTTTTGCACTGACAGATAGATAAAGAGGAAGTAGTAACATTCCAAATACTAGTTTAAACAAGCAGGTTTTAGCTACATCTCACCTCTAGTTGGAAGGTGGGGACCTCATTGTAGACTCTAACAAAAATCTCTCCCACAATAAGTTCCTTTGCATGGTCACTGAAGACAAAGTCAGATCCATAGCTCTTGTCACAATCGCCCTTTAAGCGGAGATAAGCAGCAAGAGCTCAGACAGAAAATAATCTTGTAGAAAGTGTAAAGCTACAACCGATAATGAAATAGACAATACTTGAAAAGAAAACTTAAAGCTTTAGCAAGAGTCAGAGGCTCAAGACAGACAGAAACATTACAAGAAATAAACAAGCAAACACTTAGGGTTTTTTGTTTCCTTTTTAAGACTACTGAATGAAGAAAGTGACTTAGGAGTAGACAACAATGGATACTTGTATTAACTGTACCACTGCATTAACAAGTGGATGCACCAAAACACGAAACAGATTTTAAAACAACACCACAGTAGTGGGATTTCAAGTAAAGAGTATCTTACTCTCTTAATCATGCTTTCTTGTTGAGATTCCAAAAACTCAAGCAATTCAGCTCTTGTTCCATTGTTCCAGATCAAGTAGGGGTTCTCTGTGTTACTATTAAGCATCTTCAGAGTCTAAGAAATAAGTAATTTACATGATGTAACAAGTTTACAAAAGTTTTGGATCATTCTGCACAGTAATCAGTACGTTTCATGATATTAGTTAATCCAGTCTCATTAACAACTAAACCAATTTCATAAACAAGTTTAAAAGGCCAAGTTTCCCACATACTGGAAGAACAGTATGTGTAAGTTATTTGGTACAGTACAACCCATATTACAGTTTTTCTTTATTCTATTTCAAACCACGCTTGCTTCAGGTTCTCCTCCTATTTTTGACTGTGAGCAGCAACAATCCACAGTATCTCTTTGTAGATTACTTCCTTGGCACCATTTTTAAAAGGAGAAGTTTAGCCTTTACTCTCCATCATCATTATAACCTTAAACCTTCAGCAATTAACTCAACTTCTTTGCTCCCATATTTGTTTTGACAGTATAATTCTACAGGGTACTGTTCCTGTCCACAGCGGTTGGGGCTAAGCCAGTTCCTTTTCATTACAGTTATTCCAACTACAAAGAAAATATTACGCTGCTGTTCTGTGTCAGGTTGGTCAAAAAGCATTTGGTGTTTCAGAAGTGAACAGGTACTCCTTCCATAAATCACTACAGGAGATTTTTGCCAACGGATGCTTACCTCAGTAGGACTGACCACAGCGAGTTTCCTTGCAATATAGGGTGTCAACATTCCAGCCAAGCTTTTCCTGATCGTTGGGTTTTCAGGTGTAGCTTGTTCTTCGGAGAGATACCCTCCAAGGCGACTCAAGGCCAGGAGACTGAGCTTAGCAAGGCTATTTGCTACCTCCTGAAAAATACAAGGACAGTTATAAAAAAAAGCTACAGCTTGCTGAAGAACTATTAGAATAGCTAGAAAGAGCTGTTCAATGTTGTTGCACCAGAATGAACAGAACTGGTATGCCCTATTAACTATTGCTAATTACGTGCTGATGTCTAATAAAACACTAGGTGCTGCAGAACAGCACAATATGATCACTGTGTTTTAAATGCAGTTAGATACAAGCACTGATAAGTAGGAAAAACTAGGGCACCAAGATGAGTCAAACCTACAGAAGCTATTTAGTGTAATAGCTTCTGACCAAACAATAATTCCTGCTAGCACCATCAAATATCAGCATAAATAAGGCTTTTATGATAGCAATACAAGAGTAAATAACTACAGTAGACTGTTCAAAGTTCATCTCATCCAGTAGCTGAGGAAGAAATGCCATCCTGAATAGCGCCACCATTTAAGGAAATGGAAGCGTCAAGTCACTTACATAGCTGTGGGGCAAAGGGAACAACACAGTCCTAGACACTTCAGATAAAGTCATGGTATCACTAGACACCCCCTTCAGCTGAGCCTCAAGAGAAAAGAATTTTTTCTTCTGATAGCAAGAGTTTACTTTTTTACTGTTCACTGTAGATAAAAATCTCTTGCGTTAAGTCTATTAGAAACTACAGGTCTTGCAGCTTTAACATTTGAACTCAAAACATGAGCTACTCTTTAAAAAAAACTCCAAAACTCAAACAGCAGCATTTACGATCCTACACAAAAATCCCCTTCCAAAACTGCTCTGTTAACATTACTGTTCATGTAATTCAATGATTCTAACAAGTATTTGAATATATTTATTTTGTTAATAAGACATGGCAAGCAACAACTATTGGTGCCTGAAAGCATGCACCTTGTGAACATTACCTGGTGATTTGAATCTTCACTCTTCTGAATTCCGCTCTCTTCTAGCGTATAGTCATAGTTGAAGAGGTAACCCAGTAAGTACCAGAGAACTCCAGCTTGGAACAAGTGCGTTTGTAGCCAGTAATCTAAGGCAAAGGAGCTAACACACTCTACTCCCAAAGAAGCTACTCGTGGTATATTCTGAGGGAGGAAAAAAGTTTGCTTTAGTACTTGTGACCAAAGCAAGCCAATTGGCTTCCTTACCAAACAGACTTAAAGCCCAAATTTGCTAATTATAGAGTACTATGTAAGCAGCACAGAGATAAAAATTAAAGTAGACAGAATAAGTTAAGTGTCTGGTAGCCAGACAGGCTAATTAGTCTGCATCCCTCAAAGGAAGAGTACTTGAACAGTTATTTCATTTAATTAGAAACGAGCATTGATGAACTGGTGGAAAAACAATTCAGAAAGCAGGAAGAGATTCCCAGGTGAGTGTTTTATGGCAATACAAGTGTTTGACAGAGATGAACGAACACACAAGCATCTACAGTCAGTTACTATAGTCTGGTTTTACAGTCTTCTGTTTTCACATATCCCATATGAAAAGATCAAGACAAGCTTGCCTTTCTTGATTCAGACAAAGTTCAGCAATCATATAACGTGAGGTAAGTTCTAAAGAGCTAAATGGCAACAAAACTTCTGGAATACTGTTCCCAGAGTTTATGCTGATTTAGGAGTCTATCTGCTTATGTAAGATTTAGCTCTAGTACTTTTATCTGCTGATTTAGTACAGTAAACCAATCAGCTAGACGTGTCAGTTAAAAGGCAAAAGTAGCTGAATCTTTGTAGTGATTGCATTTTAAGTCCACCAAATGGATTCAAATGCAAGCATTGAGAACAAGGCAGTAGAGTTCTGTATCCCATAATGATTAGCTGGGATCTTACAGAAGCCTTTGATCAGTCTCTGCAATTGCCCTATCTCCCTTAAAAGCAGAACATTCCCCTACACATTAACAGTTAAACACCCATTTAGCCAAAGGAAAGGAGCTCTTACCTTGCCATAATACAGCAGTCTACAGAGGTCCTTAATGATGTTAGGCATTTCTGTAATCTTCTCTCTGCATTCCTCAAACTGAGCTGCTACACTGTAACACTTACTAATATAGCCACAAACCTACAAAAACCAGTATTTTATTGGTTCCAAGTGGAGGGGAAATGCATGTTTACAATCCTATTTTTTAAATACATAATATTATATCAATAACTTTATAGGTACGCACACCTATATTATCATATACTGTAACATATATTGCCTTCTGAGAAACTGATTCAGTTAAGGCTGCTGCAGCTTACCTGTACAGACATATCATCGGGTTTACTAGAACGAGTCAAGACTGCTACACAGCGATTAAACGCTTCTTGCAATACCTGTGAGGATTAGATGATGTGCAAGTTCAGTCACAACAAAAACGGAGAGAGGCTGGCAGAAATAAAACATTAGCTGGTAAACCCATCTTTTAAAGGCTGAAGGGAAAACATCTGACAAAACCTGCTGCTTGCTCAAATCGTTTGTAGGGCCAAAATTCCTTGCAAGTGCTGACACTAGCCTTTGGTGCTTTAGAGCTGATAGCATTCTCACATGTGAGCTAACACATGCTGCAAAAAGCCCTTCTGTTCAAGTGACTTGTTCACATTTATCTATTCTTTCACGTACAGAATGCAGCAGCTCTCCAGAGTTTTGTAAAGAAGCAGAGAAACATTGTATGTAGCTTGCTTAACTACAATTCAACAGACAAGCCTAGGTCCAGAAAGGGGTAATACTCTGCAAGAAGCCGCTTCCACTGCATCCAGAACAGAGACAGTAAAAACGGACAAGTGTCTCAACAGGACCAAAAGTGATTCTCAATTGCATCCGATGTCCTATGCACTGAGGATCTAGGATTTTTAGCTGTGGAAAAGAGTTAAGACTAAAAATATTGATTTCAGTAAGTTTATTTCCATTTACCTCAATTCCATTTTCTCTTCTCAGTTCTTCTGCATTTAATGCTGAACAATTGACAGTATGAAAAGCAAGTTCTGTAGCAGCAGGCAACAGAGGAGACTCTTTGGAAAACAAAAAGTCATCTGACGTTTCAATGGTAATAGTCTTTATCAGCATAGGATAGCCTGCATACTTGTAAGGTTTCAACTCTAAAAGAGAAAAAAGCCAAAGTTTACACATATGCAGAGTCTAAGCAATTTAAATCACTGCATCATTATCAGTGGAAGATATATCAGACATAAGGACTGGGAGTCAGAGAAAGCCAACACCTGGGAAAATTGGAGCAAGACTGAGGAGTACACACAATCTGACTCTTTGTCACATAAGACTGCTCATGCTAGAAGCTGACAGAGCTTCATGGAAAGAAACTCATTTAATTTTAAAAAGACTTATCTCCAGCTCAGCAAGCCCCTAAGCTCAGAGCCTTCCAAATGATGCTTGCCTGAAGATTCAAACTGATTAGTATCAGAGCACGGAATTTCAAAAAGCTATTCATACTTTTTTGAATTAAGTTCTACTGCAGGTGAATTTATTTTATGGAATAAACCCCCCTATTTCGAAGCCCTTTACCATAGCTACATAATGCTGTGACAAGCCAGAAACCAGATCAACAGAACCCAGACTCAAGAACAGTTGAGGTTAAAACTAACCACAATGGCCGCTGAAGAAATGAACATGAAACATTATTCCAAGACAGAACGCTTACCTTCCTTATGCCTGTTGAAGAGGATGCTTTGAGTTTTCAAGATCAAAATTATGTTTTCTGGATCTGGCCCATCTATCACCTTGGCAGACTTTGTGCACAGAAACTCATAAGCTTTATTAACTTTTTCAAACATATCCTGCAAATAAAGAGGAATAGTCTCAAGAGCTGCTAAGAAGCCCCTAAGTTACACGTCTGCAGCATCAGTTTAGATGCAGGTGAGACAAAGCATTCTAGGTTATTAGTGACTATGCCAGTTTTGTTGCCTTATTACACTTCAGAAAATACTCTGAATAACCTTAAGAACGGTGGTTCACAGATCAGTTTTCCTCAGTCTCTTAAACTCTGCCATAGGCAAGAGACTAAAACTAAGTCAGTTCCACTACGACAGAAGTTGTAACTACAGTTTAATTGATTGTAAGAACAGGCAGAGGATGCAGTCTGTTTTTGAAAAGGAGCAATTAGCTTATTTACGTCTGGTGTTAACTCTTTAAACCAGATGCTTTCTAAGATGTAGGTCTGACCCAATTACATCAGTTTACAGTACAAATCCTAATATTCCTTGATTGACAAGAGTTAAATTACTCATCTGTAGTACTAATTTGTATTCCAGTATTCACGTAGGGCATAGTTTTTAAAAGTGAGAAAGAATATTTAAGTGGGCATTTCAGAATTCTTAATACACATAATAGCTGAATTTGTCCCCACTTTATTAACACCATCAATTTGTGTTGTACATACCCTGCCTTCTGGATTCTTGTCTGGGTGATATTTTTGTGCCAGCCTGAAATATGCTTTCCTGATCTTGCTTTCCTCATGCCTGTGAGAAAACAAGTCTCATTACATTGAGTAACATTACATTTAAGAAAAACAAAAGAAAAACAAGCCTGGATTCTGACAACAGTACTAACAGTTACTTAAATTAAGTGAAAACTATAAAGCTCTCGTATTTCAATTTGAGAATCCTGCTTCATCAGCTGACACTGGAGGTAATCATGCAGCCACAGAATAGAAAGAAATCGCAGAAATAGAAAGTATTTTAGTATCTCTTGTACTGAATATACTAACCAGAAGGTGCTCAAAGTCCCTGAATCTTCTAAATGAAGAGTCTAAATGAGCTATAAGTGGTGAAACTTAGTAGTTCATGGTGTGTAATAAGTGCACTGTTCTTGCAGGATAAATACGCAAGTGCTATTAGTTCTCTTCTAGAGGCCTAAAGTCAGAAACCCATGGCAAGATAGGAAATAAAAAAAATCCTAAGGATATTACCACCAAGAAAGAGGACAATATTTGGCAGGAGGAAGAAGGATGATTAGAGAGACCAAGTTCCACTTTGAACGTATTCAAGTTCTACCACATTGTCTGCTCACTATGGTTGAGTCTAATGCTTGTCCTGTAAAACAGCCTAGTGAATGTTTTAAAGCAGAGCTGGAAGCATTTCCCCCCCTTCCCAGTATCTTATCTGAACGCTTTGCAATTATTCTCTCAAACACTGAAGCTGAATTTTCAAGCTTGGTTTCTCTTCAGATAAAGCAATCTTCCACTGTGAAAGAAGTAGGTGCTAGATGTAACTGAACTGGTACCACTGACTGGGTGTGAGTACTGAGACAGGAAGCTTCGGTTTTCTCAGGGTACAGAGTTTATGTAAGTGTAGTTACACAACTCCAGATACTGAAAACAACTTACTGGCCTTGTCCTTTGGGAAGGTTAAGGACTTCATAAGCATCATCTATTGACATGGTAGGTGGCTTCTTTTCTACCTCCTTCTTCCAAGCTTCCAGTGTATCTTTCAACAGTTTAACCTAAATAATTACAATTTATTAGTGTTTCATTTATGCTAACACCAGTACATGTCATCTTTTTTAATAAAGTGCTGCTTTATTAACAAATTCTTATCACCCATCATCCTAAGTTCAAAGACCTAATTCTTTTACCTTTAGTAATTATGGTTCCCTCTCCAGTTCAGGGAGATTAAGTCTTTGCTTCACTGCAGTGCTATATTTTATTCAAGATAAGAGCACCTTAAGATCAAAATGTCTATTTAAGAGTCCCATTAGAAGAAGGAGAAGCTTTTAAATTATATGCAGTTCACATCTTGATACTGTGAAAACTGCAAAGCAGCTGCATGAATAAGTAAAGCTGCTTAGACAGATCTAGACCGTAGACTTGTACCAAAAAAGATCTCACCAAATCCGCTAATGCACTGATACCACCTCAGCTGTTTCTTGTCCAGTGCAGACAAATAAGAATCCCGAAGTGATGACTCCCACCCTCCCTCCCAATCACTTGAGGTTCACTGAAACACTCTCTGCAGTTTATTGGACGCTTAATTTTGCTTTTTGAATAGTCACCACAAGGATATAGTTTACATGTGGTTGCTATATGGCATGAAGACTATTCTGCTTCAAGGTAAAGAAATGTTTAACGTATTTGCTTATGAACTGAAAGTTAGGATCAATCAGTTACTTATAACAAACCTACCATTTGATTTCCTTAATTTTTGTTGCAAATCCCACTTTCAGGACTACGAAAGGTCAAGAACTAAATGAATCCTAAAATACTTTTTACTTACTGGATCTTTAATTGGCCAGTCTGGAAATCTGAGTGTATCACAAAGATGCTTGAGGTAATAAATGTTGCAGAACAGCTCATTTTCCAGTTGTGGATAATTGATCACTGGGATAGGACAATATTGGTAAAGCGCCCTTGTATTGCTTTGAAGACGAGGGGTGAAGTCAGCAAGATGAGCAGCAATCTTCTCTATCATAAGACGCCTAAAAGTGACAAAGTTTGGTTTAACACTTGCCAAGCAATCTTCAATCCTCAGTGACTGTACAAGCGTGTTCAATGACTTCTTATTAAAAGATTTTCCTTAGTAGTTTCCCACAGGTCAGAAGGGATTTAGAAGAGGATTCAGTCCTGTTCTGTTATAAAGCTATTTCAACACCATGAAAATTAGTTCATTAAGAACAATGTAAAGTGACATTTTGCCCTCCCTCAACACCTCTTTACTTTTGGGGAGATGCTAAAAACATATTGTAATATCTCCTACAGAGGTGCTGGCAATAAACAAGACGTTAAGGGAAATACTCCACTTCCCACTGCCAATTCCACTCCTCCCCGCCCCTGTTATTTTTGATAGGAGCAGAGGGCAATGCAGGACATTGCCCTTGCAGAAGGCAAACAGGGAGAAGTAATGAAACCATGGAATCCAAGTATTTTTGTCATTCTTTAGAAATGTCAAAGACAAGACCTCTTCAGCATGAGATGTAGTTCAGATTTATTTGTCCCTCTGACAGAAAATAATTACCTCATTTCATTGCTCCAAATTGCTTCTGGAGTGTCAAATTCTCCAAGGAATATCTCGGAAAATTTTTCTGGTTCATAGTTTTCTAAATAACACACCATTGCTTCAGGAAGAATATGTCCAAGTATACTTCTTTGAACTATATCTTGACCTTTTGTCTACAGAAGAGATCACATTGTCATCTCAAAGGTAATCTGAATTAAATCTTGCTAATCAACTTGAGATCTTTTCCCTTATAGTTCTTAAATTCTAACTCTTGAGAACTTCCAAAAAGAACAAGCATCACATATTGTTATAACAACTACAGGGGGTCTGCAAAACTATTCAGAAACAGAGGTAGTTACTTTTGTAATCTACTCACTTCTTCAGACTTGAAGGCTTGTTTTGTATGTGTGTATTTCAAAAACCTAGAAGAGAAACAGCAGTTATTTTCTCTTTAATTGATACTTCAGGCACCCTTGAAAGATAAGCAGACCAATATAGTCCAGCTGGCAAGTCTCACACTTTTACTTTGAGATAAAAGAGGAACAGCAACAATTGAATGAATCCCTGTACAAAGTCCATCAAATCCTTGGGAACTCCACCAAGTTAAGCACTCCCATGTTATAAACGCCGCCTTATGTTCATCATTTCAGTTTGAAAGTCATGCTCCTGAAAGCTTGTTTTCTCCACATACACACAAAAAAATGAAGTGATAAAAAACAGAGACAACCTTTTCCTTAAAAGCCTCTCCCTGAACCATTAGATCATCATTGCAGGCGTGAAACAAGATGATCTTACAGTAACTGCTGACAGTCCTGTTACACTAGAGTCATCATGTAACCATGAAATCATTCCCCAATGCATTTTGCTATAGAAGAGACTTAACTGGAACTGTACAATAGCTTTTTATGAACAATTGAATTTGGAGGAAGAGTACTGGAATGAACTGCAATAACCACCGGCATGTGCACTGCATCTGTGTCCGGCAGCACAGACTGATTTAACTGTTTTAGGCTGCAATGCTAAAACAGGCTATTAGGTTTTCCACCATTTCTGATAACTGCTTACTATCAAAAACTACATAAGGGTGTCAGTAGCCTGTATTACTACTCTTCAGTGCCTGTAATGATTTGTTCCTCTACAACAAGCCATACCCAGTTCTACTGTTAGAACTATATGATCAAACACACTCTCGTTTCCTCCCTGGCAGGGTTATAAGCAACTCACTTTTTTAGTGACTGATTGGACCATATGAAGGCAATTCTAGAGGGTGTCTGCTTGCCATCTCATGGTGGTTCTAGCAAGCCCCAATCCCTGAAGCGTTTAGAGTAACAGCCCCTCTGAGCATGACTGGTCAAGAGGTATTTTATAGCTATTCTTTTTGCTCACCTTGCAATAGGAAGTACGTTGGAGCCCGTGTACATCATGATAAAGAAGAATACTCCACTCAGATAAAAACGAGGTAACTGAGGGTTATCTTGCATGACATGAAACAGCAATATAGCTACTTTTTCCACAAGGATAGGATCAAAAGTCAGTAATAGCTGAAATCAAACACAGGTATTTATATTAGTTGCTTAAGCAGTGCAAGTTACCTACCTAAAATTTAAGTTTTAGCTAATTCAGTATTAGGACAAGTCAGTAAGCTTACAAGAGCTTCAGTTAAAGAATACTTCAGAATAGTAAGTACAAATCACAGAATGTTTAAAGAAGACAGACACCTTAACAAGAGGTCATCTTGTCAAACCCCTCTGCTCAAAAGCAGGGTCACCTACAGTTGGTTGACAAGGACCATGTCCAGATGGCTTTTCAGTATCTCCAAGGACAGAAATATTTATTAATGAGCTATTGGCTGAAACAACATGAATTTTGTAACAACACACAGTGAAATAAACAACTGCTTGTCCAGAGATCTGCAGGATGTTACAGATGTCATTTGTCCCACTTAAAGTAGTCGCACAGTAAGCCAGATTTTCCTCATTTAGATATATTTTTTGAAGAGTTGCTTACCTGAGTGATGTGAGGAAGGCAAGTACTATCTGACAACAGCCTCTTCACTCTAGGCAAAGGTCTTATAATAGCATTGTCTTGATCCCTAAAAAGAAATAAAGTGGCACAGCAGTAAGCACTCATGTGCCTTTTCTCTTTCAAGAATGAACAAATTTATTAAGCTGTAAGTATCAGGCCACTGAGATCATATGCCGTGTCATTATTTTTTTTTTAATTTCGAAGTTTGTTGTTAGACTTGTTAAGTTTGGTTTAGCGTCATGCATTAAAGCAGCTTTGTTTTTAACTTAAACAAGAACCTGCCTGCAAGAGTAAGACTATGCTGCTGTGCATTAGAAACACACTTAGCTTGTGCGTTCATTTTCGCAGTCCCTTTCACAATATTAGTATTGTCTCATTTACAAACTCCCTATTTGCCTGCGGAATTAATTGCTACTATGTAAAAGGCTCTTTAATACAGTTCATTAGTGTACCACTTGGTTTCTAAGATAAGCTTTAAGATAGAATTTATGCACCTGCCAGAGAAAGTTAACCACTTCTGCTGAAAATTAGTGTTTACCTGCTGGGAAAATATCCACACATTGTGATGAGCATGTTGAGTACAAGCGTGGCAAGGTCAGTCTCATTCAACACAGCCTGGCCGCTGGCAAGCAAGCACCACTTCAGCTGAGGGATGACCTGTAATGGTCGCCATCCATCCATACCTTGAGCCCAGCAACGTGTTTTTGAAGTCAGCTTTCCGCTGTTCCACAGTTCCTGCATCTATTGTAAGATTAGAGATTAATTTAGTTGATTCAGAGCTACCTTTGCTCCTAAACATTCACACTCAAGACAAACTTCTAACTGCAGACTACTATAGTTGCATGAAATCCCAACGTATTTATAACTTCATCAGGAAACATGAAATAAAAGTTGACAGATTAACTGCAGCATAATTGGGGTGTGGAGGGCTAGGGAGCCTTACCAAAAAGGCTGTGGTTCCTGGCACCACATCAAGTCTCTTATCTATCTTTAATCCTTATTTAAGGAGTTACTTTGAGAATACAGTTTAGCAGTGTTTACAGCTTCCTCCCTCACTGTTCGAAACACACCCAGTCACCAGGATGAAAATAATTAGACAAGGTTGAGAGTTTGAAGCTGGCAGGTACCTCTTGAAAGCTGTAAGGACCACTCCTTTCTTTGTCAGCATTTCCAAAGTACCATTCTTTCTCGCTCTCTCTCTTCATATCAGGTGCCGCCTCAATCACGTTGCTCTAGAAGTTGACGTTTGTAAGAATAACTTTAGCGTCAGTGCAAATATCACATTTCTACAGGAAATGCGAAATGGACATTGTATTTTTTTATTTTTATTTTTTTAAGAATTGTCCCTTTAACAAAGCAATGTACGAGTAGTAAGAAACAAAGGCCACATACCTGCAGGGGGACTGTAGCTCTGCTTGTGTGAAGGTGTGCCAGAGTAAGCAGATCTACAAGGATTCTAATGCCATTTGAATCCATAAGATCCTTCACATTTTTCTGTTAACAGATGAACAGAGTTAATGCAAGTATTTTCTAGATAAGAGTTGTTACAAGTACTGAACAGTTTTATTCAACTAAGAAGAGACCATGAGAAAAGTCAAATCATTTTCTGAAGTGACTAGAATGGTACAATCACCACAATATCTAGGTTTCCTTCACCTTTCTCAACAGTAAGTAACCATCACATCCCAGAAAGCTGTATCAAACACTGTTTTCAGGCTTCCTCAAGACTTGAATTTTTGCTGAAGTTAATCCTGAAAGACTAGTTCAGACCATTTTAAACAGCCGAAAGATAAATAAACTACTGTTAAGCGTAGATGTCAACCTTACCTTATTAAGGATCAGCTTGTTGAGAAACAGTATCAGTCTGTCCCGCTCAAGCCTATCAGTGCACTAGTGCAGCAGAAGAGAACAAATTAATATTTGATAGCACATATTATAAGTCACCTCAAAAGTCAATACAGTTTCACCTGCAGAGACCCTTTTACTTAAAACTGAAGTCTATGAAGTGTCCAGTTTCATGCATAGCTAATAAATGCAGCTTTCTGCCACTGAGTAGGAAAGGCCTTATTTCTCTAGGTTTGTCACTCAAACTAACTCTGCTAAGCCTATTGCTCTAAAGGGACAGTGTTTGGATTCCCCAGTGAGCTGGTTGACACTAATACAAGGGAAAAAAGACAATGCTCTCAGCCAGCAGATAGAATGAGTCTTTGATGTTACATTTCTGGTATCAAGACTCAAGGTAAAACAACAAGAGACTGCATTGGTTCAATTTCACAATTTCAAATTGGTTCAATTTCTAAATTGATTCAATTTAGATACAGCCGTATCTAAAACCCATACTGATGTTAGTAAAGAACCCCTTCTTCAGACTGCAGGGAAATGCATTTTTACAAGCTGCATCAGTTGCCAGACACTTATCAGACACTTAATAGGCATAGCAGCTATCACTAAAAATCTAAAAATCATCCCATGTGCTCATCTTAGGCTATCATTTCATTAGGTCTGAGGCTACTGCTACTACTCTTGAAGTCAGTGTTTTGAAACAGTGTGACGTGGAACAAGATTCTCCTCTTAGAAAGTGTTTTTCAACACTTAATTTTTCAAAAGCAAGCACAAGATTAATATTACACAAAGTTCCTTCAAACTATTTCTGTACAGCCTGAAAACCTGTTAAGGCCAACAAAATGCAGATAGAGAGAGATTGGTATGAAATACCTTATGATCAGGAGGTTTTTTTAGTGAAACTTCAACTGAGTCAAGGGGAGATACTAGGAACGCTTGGTGACAGCATGGGGAAAAAAGTATTCATACTGCAGCTTCATGTTCCATAAAACCAAAACTTGGGTTTCACAGAAACTTGAAAGATCTGAACATATGTTGGACTAGCTGTATATTAACTACTATATCAAGTAGTTTTAAATAATTCTTACCCTTTCTAACATCCCAACAATGTACTTAGTATCAGAAAATGGTCCTATTTCTTCATGACATCTTCCATAAACAATGGCCAATGCTTGCAGACATAAGCATTTCATGTTCACTTTTGGAGTAAGCAAGAAGCGATGGTAGAGTTCATTGAAGAATTCGTACCTAAGAAAGAGATAAGTTTTTAATGAAGAAAACAAACAGAGACCTTGGGAATGAGATAGGATTTTAATAGCCTCTCACGATTTTTTGATTGCTCCACTCTCTTCAGTTTCATCTTCTTCCAGTAGCAATCTTAGATAATAATCCCCTATTTTTATTTCTTCAGAAAGGCACTCGTATTTTACCTGTAACACAGAACAAGTTACTTAACAGTAAATATTGTTTCTCTTTCATTAAGTTTTGCTTGCATAACAATACTGTACTTGCTTGCATCCATAAACTTAACAAGGTTAACAACCCCTCCTACAGTTTGAGGAAGACTGAAGTCTGCAAGTTTGCTGTTAAAGAAACGCACACCTACAAAATAGATGCCATAAGCTATTGTTGCTCCCCGGAACAAATGCAGTTTCTTACCTTACTGAAATTCCAGCTTCCAGCCTTTAAGTAACTCGTTTCCAGTATCAGCTGGTTTTATTAACTAAACTTGGATAACACACTACGTATTCAGTGACTCAAGCTTTAGTAAGTAGTTATTGCATTGCAAGGTATTTCAAGCAATGTTACTACAAGTATGAAACACAAGCACGACTTAATTACTAGTTATACTTTCTATTATGCAGGGTAATAAGAGCCCAGAGGCATCAGTATACATACCAAGAACCTAGAGTGAAATTGCACAATGAGAGCCATCATTAACTTCAGAGCAACTACATTAAATTTAACCACATGCCTCAGTGGTTTTAAGCATTTGGCAAGCATCTCATTTAGAGGTACCTCTAACATACCACAAAAGCCACCCTCTACAGTGGTTTTCTTATCTATAGTTTGCAGGCCACTGTCAGGAGGCCACATAAAATTATCTACAGATTTCATCACAGCACGTGATACAAAGAGGTCCCAGTAACTAGTACGCTTCCAGAGCCATCTCAAGCCACCATCCCCCTTAGCAAAGTGACAGGTTCCACAGCTGACAGATAAGCCTTTGTCACTACTGTGTAGTTAGTTCAAACACTGATAGTGTAGCCTGATAAAGTATTAATTTAAAATATTTAAAAGCAAATATCCGAGACAGCAGTCGTTCAAAGATCACATTACAGAAGCCCCCTCAAGCCAGTCCCAAAGTATCCTGGGCTATAACTGCAAGAATGCTAGTGATACGTTCCAGTAGCATAAGCCACAAAGAAGCACAAAGTGCAGGTGGGAAGCTTGTATTACTAAATTTCAAGTCTGTACTTTTGATTCTGCCCTAGTTAGCACTTTTGAAGTACAGAGATAGAGCTGGGAGAGCAGACATTGTGGCACCCAGAAGTCCTGTGCTTGACCCATACCTGAAGAAGCTTCAAAAGCTAAATGCCAGTGAAAAAAATACCAATCCAAACCCAAACTTAGCTATTTACTGCATCGAGGTAAGTAGTAATTTGCAGCTGTGTGACAGGGTTAAGTTGCGTAAATAAAATAGTTCTTTCTCCTAAAGCATTAGCCTGATGTCTTGCAATTCCTTAGCTGACTGCTCTGGCAAATCAGAATAATTCCTCAAAAGCATCACTTTACTCTTGTTTCACTTGTCCTCTGCTCAAATTTCAACTAGAAATTTGTCATGTGACAAGTGTGGCATTGGGAATATCTAATAATACCTTACAGTTGAATTCAAGCATGGCCTTGCTTTGCTTTGTTACACATTAAATAAAACTGTGTGAAACCATAACAATACTGGAGATAGAGTAGAGTACATGAAGTGTCTATTAAACACATTACTTGAAAACATCTTGCAAGGAGAAAGCCAATTAAGACCATTTCAATTGCTTTGCAGAAGTCTGAAAAGTTATTTTGACTTTAGGTACTGCTCTTCCTAGAACATGAAAGCAGTACCCTCAATCTATAATTTACAAAGCAGCATGATTTTAGCCACATAATCTATTAGTGGTTTGGCAACCCAGCATTTAATGGCCTTCAGATCACTGAGACACAATGAAAATAGAGACAAGGAACTTGTATCAGGAAGAAGTACCTGGTGAAACTACCCAAAACAAATCTGATGGAGTACATTCAAGACCTATGACTTAACTTGACAACAATGTAAAACCAATTCTTCTCTTAACACAATAATACATCAAGGGTTCCTTCCGATCAATGTTTCATCTCTACAGTGCTATTTGTCAGGCTGAAAAGGTTTTAGTTTTGCAGAGTGACATGCAAGAATAATGCCTATCCACAGACTCAAGCCGTAGCAGTTTATTCCAGAACCCCCAAAAGAACTCTAGCTTGCAGTCAGGGATTGCCAACACAAGATTTACTCACGTAGTTAGACACAGAAAAGTGACATTTTCTGTAGAGGTTTTTTTTTTTTGAACACATGAACTTTCTCCTACAGTGGTTCATTTACCTCAAACTCCTGGTGATTCCATGAGATAACATTAGCACTACCAAGTTCTCTGTCAATATTGAATGCTCTCATCTCAGACTCAAGAGTATCTCTCAGTTCTTCCCGTGTTTTGAAGTTCCAAATCAAGTTTGATCGAGCATGATCCTGAAGAAATCTAAGAAAGAAGTTACATGGTTTAAACGAACTCAAACATTATCTGAAAGGCAGACAAGAGCCAGCTGGTAAGCTAGAGAAGATCAGCATTAGTGGACCCTAATTAGAAGGTGCTGAGTAGATGTCTCTGTTACAGTAATAACAGTTGTGCGCTTGTGTAGTGTTTCCATAGTCATGGAGGTCAGCATAGACTGTTGTCATCCCTTTTGGCTCAATTTATTATCTGCATATAGTTGGTCAACAGGAGACTTGCAAGCTATTCACCATATCTACCAATAAGGGCTACAAGGGAACAACAATCCAGGGCAGCAGACACGCACATACCAAATGTATGCTTTCAACAAAAAAGTAGTTCATGCAGGAAAATAAAAGTTGATGTCTCAAGTATCACAAGACAGACAGAGGACATTCTTCAGTGATAGTTACAAAACAGCATTCGGATCCAGAGACTGGCCAAGAGCTGCACTTTAATACTCAAAAATTTATAAGCATGCAAGTCTTCCCTTCATGCAACGCTCATGCGGAATGAACTATATTTGACCTTTAGAAACATTAAGCACTGAATCAAACACTTGAAGTTTAAGGAACTTCCCCAAGCTTACTTTCGTAGAGTCTGCTGAACAGTCAAGCTTTGTCAGTCCATTTAATATAACACCCTATCCAAAGTAAAGCCATAATCTTTTTTCAAGAGGCAGACCCTCTGTTCTAAACTCTGACAATTACAAGAACTGACAGGTAATCAAGCTGCATTTAGGACCTCTGGCACTATTTGAAATCCAGTATCCAAGTGTTTTCTCTTTGCCTGCCTTAAGCTCAGTTTTATTCCAATTCAAGTGCATGGAATCACAGAACGTTTTGGGTCAGAAAGGGCCTTGGGCAGGGACACGTCCCTCTGGACCCAATTACTCAAAGCCCCATCCAGCCTGGCCTTGAACACCTCCAGAGATGGGACATCCACAGCTTCTCTGGACAACCTCTTCCAGCATCTTACCACCCTGACAGTTAAAATATCCTGAGTAGCTTACAGGTTGATACAAACACACTACAGTGGCTTTCCAGTGCTACTTTGCTTAACCTTCAACATCATGGAGATCTGCACCTGCAGTTTGTTGCTCACTCTTCCTTTTGATTCAGGGGTAAAAAAGATGTAGCTTGATAACATTTGAGAAGCTTTCTAAATTCCCCCCTTTACTAAACACAAACTAAATCCTTAAGTATACCTTAGAATTTCATTTTTCATAGATTCCTGTTACAAAGCAGTTGCACTGTTTCAAGCAAGCAGAAACTGGAATCAAGCCACAGCAACTCAGAATATACTAACAAAAATACCCAGCCAGGTAGTAACTTGTATCACAGACCATCATATTAGTCTTCAGTTTTTACCTGTAATAGAAGAGATCCCAGTTTGCTTCTATTTTTATTCTTTGGCGTCGTTTCCTTAATATCACTGGCTTTTGTATAATGTTCTGCAAAAGAGCCAAGTTTAAGAAGTTAGCAGAGACAGATACTCCCCATTTTCCCTTTTTAAAATAAAAAGCTGGGGTTTTTTTTTATTCCTCAAAAGCCACACTAAGTTAAGTCTCATTAATAAAGTTTCCTTTTCTAGAAAGTAGTAGCAACAGACTTTCACAAGTGTTATTTACACAAGGTTAAATCACACCAGAGAAACTTTCAGCTGTTAAACAAGCCACTCATTTAGAAGCAAGTTAACCCTGAGAAAGGCTTAGTTCCCATCACCATAACAACTCATCAACTCCAAAGCTGATGAAGGGGAAAACCCACAACAAGAATTCTTTACTCTTGAAAGGAGTAACTAGAGCAAGTCACAGAAACGTCACAAACTTGACTCAGCCACTGAAAGGTTCCCTAGTTTGGTCAAGCATGAAATCAATGTTATACTCTACATGAGGTACCACATGCAAGCAGAGTCTGAGCAACATACTCCACACAAGTGCCAGCGGTATACAGACTCACCATATTGTTTCTGTCCTGATTGTGATGGAAGGTTGGAAGAAAAAGAAAAGGTACATTTAACAAGCCACAGCCACTGAAGTAATTCAAAGTGGTAACATCAAACTTAGTACTACCCTTTCCAAGCGACACTTGTATATATTTACTGTGAAATTTAACAGCTCAGAACTCCAGACAGAAAAATGATTGTTTAAACTCAATATCTAGACAAGATGTTTAAAGTGCAATTTGCCCAAGCAGTTGTTCTAACATCACATGAAAACAGTCACGTATCATTTCAATTTTAACTGTGGTTTTATAGTCTTATGTTGTAATTTAAGCACTAAGATACCTACACCTAAGATAATACTAAGCTTCTTCAAGTAGGTTCCATAATTAAAATACCACTAGCACAAAGTGCACTAACATAAAGACTATCCATAGTTTCTTCCAAACGTAGTTTAAAGACTGATTTTGCTACACTTCAAGGAATTTCCTGTTCTCCTGTATCTTGGAAGAGATGTACATAAGCTGCAGGCCAGTTTGATAAGTTTGGCTAAAGCAAGAACAAGCTAAAGCTTAATATATATACTGAATTAATCCATTTGCCTGCTTTACATTCTCCCTGGAACCCCCTTCTAACCCAGGATGAAGATTAGTAAGAGGCAGAGAGTTTACTAAAAGGAAGTGTAACTATGAAGTTTCTCACATTCCTGCACTTCTATTACTGTCAAAGTTCCATCCGCTTTCATGGAGTTGTAGGTGTTCCTCTACTCTTAGTCAAGCTGCTGTAAAAAAGCTTCAAATACTTTTACCTCTTTTTGAGCTATGCCCATTCTGTCTCTCCAGTGCATCAAGACTAGATCCACCTTCTCTTTGGCAAATTTTTCAACTTCCTTCGCAGCTTTTCCAGCCAGTCTCTGCCACTCCGGCACTTTATTAAACTTGCCATACTGATCCTGAAGAATAAATCCTGTTAGTTATTTGCAGACGCAGGTTAGTGCAACAGTAAAGCATCTCTATTGGAAAAGTCACTAAGACTGTACATCTGTGTAACAGAGGAAGTAAGACAGATACATTTACTTACAGTTGCAATCTTTAAGTTATCTCTAACGTGCATCCTATCAGCATCTTTTTCAGGAACAGGATCAGCACTGTCAAGGTATGCCAGCAAACCTGGTGGCTAAAAACATTTAAAACCAGTGTAAACACACATGTGGCTACTGGAATGGAAACCATCATATTAAGTAACAACATAGTTTCTTTAAATTTGAGATTTCAAAACAGAATTTATGTTCTACTTGAAAGCAAGTATGTAGAGCTACAGCAACTTTTTGCTTTTATTTGTGAAATGCCACCATCCCCAACAGAACCGTTCAACAGAGGCACATGATTAGCTTCAGTACAGCAGAGGTCTTGCCTATATCCCATTTCTTCAAGGAGCACTTGAAACTAATGAGTGCAAGACAAAAAGAGTTGATCCCACAGCAATTGGGGGGGATAATTACTGTAACGCTAGAATCCATCCGTAACCTCCAATATGTATTGGACGTTGCATGTGACATCAGAAATGAGACAGTCTCATTTGACTAAGCCTTCTGGAAGATAGTGATCAGCATCAAGACAGTTTGGTCTGCCAAAAATGAAGGAACTGCTACTTTGGAAAAATACCAACTCTTAAATTCAGATTCAGTAATTCCTTACAACACTATTCTTTGAACTAGTTGCACTGAAGTAACTTAAGCAAGAACCTTTCAGGAGCCTGTAAGGGTGAAAGAACATGGAAAAAACCAGATAATATATAAATTTAGCTATGGTAGAAGCAAACAGAGTTGGACATGCATGAAAGCACAGACAGAACTGGTGCCTTAATTTTTTTTTTTTTACTGTCACTAAGCATTAGAGACTCTGTTTATTGCGTCTCTCACATTTTTGTCCTTTTAATAAAGAGGAAAAAAGTCAGAGATCTTATTTTTAAGTTATGTCATACCCCATTTTTAAAAGTGTCAGGAAAGTAACAGAATACTTTAAGAATCCAAGATATTTTGTAGTAGTCACCAATATTCTTCAAATAGCAGATGCCAGACTGCTGATCTCCCAGGCTAGACTTTCCCCTTGGAGGGGAAAGGGGATGCAGTTACTATATATGCTATCCCAAGTCTTCTAATACTTTCAGATTTTATGCTTTCTCTACTCCAGATCCCATTTTTACTTACCAAAATACGTTTCAACAAGTTCATAGCAGTTTTGTTCTCAGCTGTCCAGAGGCCAACCAAATGTCTACTTAACTGCCTGAAAAAGTCATTGAAATTAACAAACCGCAAGTCAGCATTTTAAACAGATTTTTAAACCACTGACACGCCTATCATGCTGGTGAAATGAAGATGAGCAAAAGCTTCGTGCTCTTGAGTGAGTAAGAGCACAAAGCATTACATTGCTCCAGTTCAAGTATATGCTTAGCATGCTTTAGAGTGTGTCTTTAAGAAGTTCCAGTGAAGTTAGTGGAACAGCAGCAGCACATGCTTTTTGGTCTAGACCTCAAAAGAACACTTGAGCAATAGAGCAGAAACTAAACATCTAATGACCAAGTGTAAGTTTATCCAGTCAATCTTAAGTTACAATTAAAGTTAAGGGTCTAGAAGCCATCAAGAACTGTTAACTATTCTACTTGAAGCTCTTAACACCAGTTATTGGCTAAGAAAGCCTTTTGGAAGCCTGCTTTCTACACTAAGTGACACTTTCTGCCAACATTTGTCAATAGTGTTTTACTGCATTGAACTGAAGTATCACGGAATCTTCGGAGTTGTAAGGGACCTCTAGAGATCATCTAGCCCAATTCCCCTGCCAAAGCAGGATTGCCTAGAGCACATTACTCAGGACTGCATTCAGGTGGGTCTTGAAAATCTCCAGAGAAGGGGACCCCCACAACCTCCCTGGGCAGCCTGTTCCAGTGCTCTGGCACCCTCACTGTAAAGAAGTTTTTCCGTGTATTTGAACTTCTTATGTTGCAACTTGTGCCCATTGCCCCTCGTCCTGTCACTGGGAACCACTGAAAAGAGCCTGCCTCCATCCTCCTTCAACCCACCCTTTAGATACTTGTAAACATTAAGTTCTCCCCTCAGCCTTCTCTTTTCCAGGCTAAATCACTTGCAAGCAAGTCATTAGTAGCTCCAAACAGAACTAGTATGACAGAAGGTTTCACACTAGCTCTCTGCATGACATACAGTGGCAACAAGTTCCACTTGTCACTATGTTGCTTAGCAACTCTTAAGTGTTTCAGGACCATGCAGTTAAAACTTTCATAATCTTGTATTTGGGTGTAAATAATTTTATTATCACTCATCTTCCGCAGCATGCCCTCAACCCAGTCTCAAGAGCTCACAAGTTCTGCTGACTGCTGAAGTCATGGAATTATTTCTGTATGAGGAGACTTCTCTCGGAGTGGGGGATGGATGACCCTAACTGCAAGATGTCTGAGGTATGTAAACCAGGATTTATATAGTTGTATAAAGTTAAACCTTTTTACAAGTTCTAGGCACTCTACTTGCTTTTTCTTTCCCTGAATGTTTTCAGAAAAAAATAATTTAAAAAATAATCAAAACTTGAGCCTTTAATGAGTAACCAACCCATGCCCCATTTTGGCAAAAAAAAAAATAATCAAAGGTTTATTAAGAGGCTGCAGACTCAGCTGAAGCTTGTACTACTTAAATGTATCAGCTATTGAAGAAAATATTCTCCAGAAGAACTGTAAGTTTTCAACCCTGACCTCACAATGTTTCTAATGTTAGCCAGGCCGTAACTTAGACTTTTTTAACATAATATATCAAGTGAGACTGACATACCTATTTGTAAGCATCCTCTGATCTGTGCTTATTGTAAACATAGCAGTGTGCAAGTGACGAGGTAAGGCACCTTCACTGAGGGCAAGATCTTGCATTTTGGTAGTAATCTCTTTGTCTCCTTCCTTTGGAAACAGGGCAAGATGATTACTAAAGAAAGAATCTTAGTTAAGCTGCTTTTATCTCAGTCTACAGTCCCAAGGCCTTTTTGACCATCAATTATGTCAACTAATATCCAAAAGCAGAAGCTATAGTATGAAGGGCTTTAATTGCAAGTTCTCAACAGCAACTGACCAAAGTTGTAGTAATGCCACGGACCACATAATTTGTAGTTACATCTAGGAGGACAGTAACTGGCCAGGATGAGATGCATGTCTCCCATCATAGATCAGGAGGCTGGTAGTATATTCACAAGTACCATTTCCATGCTGCAATTGCAAATTACAGTTAAACAAAGAATGACAGCCACAGGTAGTTGCTTGTGGCTTGACTTTGGTCAACAGTAACTATTTAAGAATAACTCCTGCTGTTCAGTTTAGTCAGCCACATGGATAAGCCATGTGACACTGTCACTCAGTCAAGATACATTAGTTGTAATGAATAATTAAGAAAAAGCTTTCGCTGCATTTTTACTTGCCCATGTCCCACTATAGTTCAAATGACAGAAGTTGTAATAAACAGCATTTTTAGCTAACGTTATCAAGTATATCAATGGAAACTTGCTGATTTATAATACCTCTATTTCAAGTGTTCATTCACTTCCATTCCAAGAAAGTACTAGATGCATTTCAGATGCATAAGCCATTGTGACACAATGAGGCACTAACTTAAGCCCTGAATTTCATCACAGGAAGTGTCAAGAGTCAGTTAGCAACGTCACCCCGCAACAATCATGAGCAGCCCTTCAGAAGTATGGACTTGGCCCATACATCATGTGCTACGGAAACTGACAAAGCCAAACCATCCTTTGTTGGAACAGAAAGAGCAAGAACAGAGGCTGACATCACGAGTCTGCTCTGGGACACTACTGCCTGCTAATCCCAGTCCCATTCCATCTGGTAATGCATCCCAGGAAATATGGCCTCTTCTCATTGAGAGACCCTCTTTAACATGCACAAATCTGGTGTCTCTGAGGTATGTGACTGAGCTACATACAACATTAACAGCCAAACCTTGACTGCAGTATGAAAACATGCAAGGCACTACCTGATATCCCAACTCACATGCCTTCCAACCCCCCCAAGTGTAAGATAAAGCAAACTGGTATATTACACCACCCACAATTAAGCAGGTGTTCTGATCCTCAGCTTCCCCCCGCCACCCTCCCACCCCTAGGAGAAGCTAATATAACAAACTTCTATTGGTAAGCGACTGCACTTCCAAATTAGACAATACACATTTAGAATGTATCCCAGGTAACATTAATAAAAATCTCACCTCTATTATTGCTTTCATTACCAAACCTGCTCCTTTGACAATTGCCATGGAAGGGTGCTAAAACAGAATGACAAAAGAATTATCCAAGTGCAGAATTTAGAGATTGGATCATCTGTGCTTCAGCTTCCTTAACTCATCTACACGGATGCTCTACCTCCAGTTCTTGGCAAGTTAGTATTTCAGTTTTGTGAAAGCTAGCACCAGGAAGTGTTCCTATCTTACATCTTTAAACAAGAATCTCTCATGCAACTATCAGATGGACTTCTTGGCACTGAAGAGCAGCATACACCAGAGAAGCTGGAACTGACACAAGCTGACATCAACCAAGAAGCAGAAGTGCATACTGTTTTTGCAGAGAGAATGCATTGACTTTTTAGCAAAAAATCCCAGAATTCTTATGGGTTTGCTACTGAAGAGGATGCTACTCTTGTTTTGTAACTCTTAACTCTCATTTACTGAGAGAGAAACACAAAGGTGTCAGATTCTCCAAAGAGAGGAAGATCTGTGCATCTGCTGCATCTAGCTTAATATTTAAATAGTGTTTCTAGAAACAAGTTTTAGACGGTCTATTCTACAATGATTTGGCGTATCATTCATTATAGAATACCAACCTCAAGCTGTTATCTGAAGGGAAAGCAATAAGTCACTAAAAAACTCACCACAGTAGAAAAAGTTTAGGTACATTAACCAGCTGAACAGTAGACAAATTTGTCCTTCATGAGAAAGAAAAGTTCATGTTCACTGACTAACCAAGGCCTCTAATAATAATTAAAAACTTACAAAACCTTACCTGAAAGAGCTTAAATAGTGTTCTTCCATTAGATGCCACCATTTCCAACAACATGTCAAACTGCTGCCCCTCAGTAGTCTCACTATATGGAGCACATAGGGCAAATGTCAGGAAGTCCAGAAGTGAACTAATTACTAGGGCACCCGTCCCATGATCCTGAAATTAGGAAGACAGGTATGTAATACAGATACAGTGTTTCTCTCCTGCCCGAGAGTATTCATGCAAGTTTTAATCAGTTCGCATGATGCTGAAGGTGCCCTTCCCTGTCATACCGTGAAATAGTCTGCAAACAAAAATTTCAAGTTTAATATACGCCATTACTCCAAGCACGGCAACATTCTGGTAAAGCATTGGCTCCTAGAGCATATCGGAGACTCATGACCTCATATATTGGTGTGCTGCAAATTGCTTTTCCTAGTTTTAATCCCGTAAGTACCAGTTTCCTTTTAGTTAAAAGGAACATCCACTTTCCATATTAAACATGCAAACCTCTGTTGCATGACAAGTTCTGCACTATAGACAGCTACAGTCTAAGCTGTCAAGATCCAAATCTATTCAGAACAAGCTTCTGTGCCAGACATAGCTGTGTTTTCTGCACTTCAATTGCAGGTACAGATACATTCAAAGACATATCCTAGTATGACAGAAATGTTTCCATAGCAATTAGGAAAGGCACTTAAAGCTATTTGTTTTCAAAACTTGACTTACCACATGGGAATTGAATTTCTCTAGCAGATTTTCTAGAAACTTCTTTGAAGAAAGAAGGGAAGCTTTGTTCAACTGCTCCTGCCTCAAATCATAGTCATCATGCATGGGCTATAAGGAAAAAAAAAAATTCACTATGCAGTCAGATTTCTACCCTTAGTTCTTAACAGCTGTAGTTCAAAAGCCACACTCTGAACCCAGAAAAAGCAACATCCTACTCCAAGTTCAGCAGGAAATCACTGTACCACAAGTTATTTCATGTTTGAGCACACTGCAAGTTGAAGGGCAGTCCCTATTTCTACATCTTTCAGTAGACTGAAGTTCACACATTCCCAAGTGAAAGAATCTGCAATTTAATACTTACACACATAAGAGCACAAAGCATGTCAATAGAGGCATGGGTTACTCCATCATTGTTCCTTTTGAGGGCTTTCACAACCTTCACTCCTAATCGTTCTCGAAATCTTTTGAAAGGAAAGCAAAACCACCAAGATTAGAGAGGAAACAGAAATCTTAGGTTTAAGATAAAAGTCCCTCTGGAGACTGAAAGTGGCCTGGTCCCATCGCCTCTGACAAGCCAGTACCTTGACGTTCACATAAATCTGAGATTCCTTGGTAGGAAAACATTAATATTGACTTCACTGTTAACAATATGCTGAGAGCACATTCACCAAAACAAAGACATATTTCAGTAGTTACAGGATAGCAATAGTACAGGACACCATTCACAGAGAAACAGAACTTTATAAAGGTCTAAAACTAAGTATATATGTTACTTTTCGCATCATTCCATTGCCCCATAGTCCAGAATCAGAAATATTCCAAAAGAATCTTTCATTTTCAGAAGAACAGGCAGTTTTTCTGCTTCCTTATGTTATCCAATTAAGGCACAAACTCTGATCAGCCTGTACTTACTGTAGGAGTATAACTCAACTTCCTAACTTCAAGTTTTATCTTGTGTTGAACTGAAGATAGCAGTGGCATCAACATAATTTAAGAACGACGAACTGCCTACTTCAAGGACAGATGAAGGTGCACTTTAGAAGTTTTTACACTAGGAAAAACATTAAACCATGTTTGACTCAAGGCAGAGAGTATTTAGCAAAGGAACAACCAGCTTTACATACTAATGAACATTTGGGATTTCTCAATTTATATTAAAGCCTGGTGACAGCTTTATACTACAGGAAGCAATCAAGTCCAGAGTCCTCCAGTCTTCAGAAGTGAGGTTTAACTCCAACTCTCAGTTTTAAAGATAAGACCAACATCAAAAGCTCAAGAACTGCTTTCACCTACTACTTCCAAGCTTGAAGAGACTTCTCACTTACTTTGGAAGCTGAGTAAAGGCAAGGAAGCCCGCTTTTGAAGCCACTAGTCGTCTTACTGCTTGGAACTGGCTCTCAAGCTCTGCATTAGATGCTGCAATATCTCCCTCTTGAGAGAGTAATGCTGTTATGGCATTATTAATGAGTTTCTCCTTGTTTTCTGAGAACAGACCCTGGTTAAGAAATAACAGTTATTAATATCTTTATGCATTAACAACATCTTAAGAGGATGGGCAGAAGATTTATTCTTACATCTTGTGTAACTGCATGTAGTACCCCACTGTAGGAAATGTTAGCATTGAACCTGAACACAGCATCTGCAAAGTTACCATCTGGAAGAAGACATAACAAAAGTTAAGTGCACAGTACCTGACTAAAGAAAGCACTATAAAACCATGTAATAAGCATTAGCTTACTTGGAGGAGCAGCCAAAAACCTCAGATGAAGGCTCTCAACTTCTTCATCTACAGGCATACTGAGTAATCCCCAACGCTGGCCTTTATGCGTAGAGGTCATTTTCACACAGACATCTCTGTTACCAGAAGCTCTCACTCCATCCAATAAGCTAGCCAGGAGAGAATCTCTGGGTTGGGAGAAAGACATACAAATACAATTTAGATCAGAAAAGCGATGCCAAAGAACCAAGTGATAAGAAAAATAGGTGAAAAAAACCCCCAGCACAGAATGAAAGGCAACAATACTTGGAATGTCTTACTAGCACTGGTGCTAACAGCCACACCTTAAGAGGAGGTCACCAACTTTCAAGTGTTCCTTTATTCACTGTAAAGGCAGAACTGTCTCACACACAGTGTAGCCAGCTGCAGCCTTTCACTAAAGGGATCAAGTCTAGATTATCTGTTAATGAGTTAGACATGTTGCAAGCCAATTCACCCCTGTGCTTTATGCAAAACCTCGCTTAGCGGGATTAAACTGCATTACAACTGCAAGTGCACTCAGGGGCGATTTTGTTGGTTGTTTTAAATAGAATCAACTAAGACCATCTCAAGCAGACAGCTCAAAGGGTTTACAGCCTTCACGTTTCCATATCACTTAAATTGTGCTCTCTTTCCTTCTCTCAGATACACTGCTTAACCAAGTCCAACATACACAGAACAACATTCCTTATGAGAAACAGGCTGTATCTAACTGTCCAACGTGCTTACATGGTCATCAGAAAACTTCTGGACAGATTTGCTTAAACTTGATATGAAGGTAAAGGGGAGAGATTTAGATCCTGTAACAAATGTTGATTTGTAAGTGGTAGACCACTAGAATAGCAAGGCTTCAAGTTAACACTTCCAAGGGTCAGAGTTTACGGAGACTAAGAGACTAGAAGCACTACAATGGCAACTTCCATTTGAATTTGTAACCCACAGGAGCTTCAGTTACCTTTCTGTTGAAGAGTACTTCCGAATTTGTCCTTTGATAAATTCAATGGTAAAAAGCTGGGGGTTTTCAGTGTCACATACTATTGCAAATACCTAAAAATAATAGATAAGGATCACATTCATGAAGCAGTATTATTTATCTGCTCTACAAATTGAAGCCATCTTATGTATACTATCAAATTCCTTCTATTATCTTTTAAAGCTTCTATTTGAAGATGTGGTAGTGAGCAAGATTGCCTCTTACCTCTCCTAAAGGTTTCAAAGTTGCAATGTTATAGGTAGCTGGATCCCGCTCAACTAAGCAAGCTTCTGTAAGAGCTAGTACTCTTTTCACAGGTTCCTTAGGGAAAAAAAAACCAACCAAACCACACATTAGGGAAGAGAATTCTTAGCATTTAAGAGTAACCAAGTAATTTCAGAGTTTGATACCCTTACCAAGTGCCTAGGTGTTATTTTTTGAACAACAAACTCTGCTAAAGATGTTACAGATTCATCGTTGCTGTATTTTCCAAAGCGAAGATTCAAGTATTGCTCAAATTCTAGGGATTCTTTCCTTATCCGCAGAGAGATACCTATGAAGTTGCCAGCATGTTCTATTGCACTTTTGATAATTTCCTCCCTCTGCTCAGATGCAAACAGGTGCTGCAAGTTTTGACAAGTAAAAAAACAAAGAGATGAAGAACAGGGCATAGCTCAAGAAATCAGTTCCACAAATAATTCTCTACCCAACAGTAGAGAAACTTCCCAGCAGCTAGGCTTGCCTTTGCTAAGTGCATAGTGTAAACAGAAGAGGTATTTATTACACAAGAGATCCACTATTAAGTTTACATTTCCCTTTCAAGAAAAAAAAAAAAATCAATCTATAGCTGCTATTCCTAAAGGATACCCTGCTACACATTAGCATGCCATTAAAGGTCTGCATGACCTGCCTGTCCACTCTTGGCAACAGATGCTGACAGCCCGGCAGGAGCGAGAAGACAGAGAACTAGTGGCAGCCCCAGCTGCTACCCGTAAAGGCTGCTATTCGGCCTTGCTAGGTTAGAGCAGCTATAGAGGATCAATTATGTGTTTCTAGTTTTACGCCAGAGAAAAGCATGCTGCAGTACAAAGTGGAAACCCTCATCTAGAGAGCAGAGTTCTATTTTGTTAGTAGAGACTGAGGTAACTATATTTACATTATTAGCATGAATTAATTCCTAAAGATCCATTTCAGCTGCTGCCAGTATAGTACACAGAAACCCTTTTAAGATTTTGAAACCAACATTACACTGCAGTATTTCCCAAGTAAAGCTGCTGAATATCAGATCACAGGGTTACAAAGGAAGCATCACCACTGACAGATCTATTTCCGAGTAGAACCCCTCCATCAGTTTGGTAGATTAGCAATACTGCCTGTCTCAATACCGCCTGTCACTTCTGTAACTTTGAGAAATGTCATGAAATTCCATGTCTACATTGCATTCACGTTCACTATCCAAATATAAATATCTGGATATTTTATGCTCTGTAGTTATTAATCACAGAATAGACAAAAAACCCTCCACACATTGCTTTCAAATGTTTTAACTCAGTTCTTAGAGAAAAGAGGTTTTAAAACCTGTCCACAAGCCTTGAGGCTCAGCAGCTGGGTCCCAAAGACGCACATACTGGTATGCTCAAATTATGCTGAAGCTTCATTATTAAATATGCAGCTATAAACATCCTAAGCACCACAGCAAGTTGTTGGCTTTTTTTTTTAGTACTCACCAATCTACTAAATCCTCCATAGAGGATACAGAAGCCTCCCTGATAGCCAGTAATATCAACAAAGCCTTCAATGTTTCTGTAGTCATAGGAGCACAGGACTTTATTTGTTGCAGGATCAATTTGGTCAATACCTCCAGGAGTCACCTCCAGAATCACAGGTTTCCTTGTATCACTCCAGTGATGCTTATAGCAGTTATACCTCTGCAGAGAGAGATACTTTTAACCATATACACACACACACTCCTTTACTACACAGCAATTGTTCTTCTCCTATCTAGTAAGCAGCATGGGTATAAAGTTAAAAAAATTGTATCATCCCCCTTAATGCTCTTATCTATGTTAAGAACACTACAAATCAAATTAAATTAGCTGTCTACTGACAAGGAAGTCACAGCTTAAACTACGCATTTTGAAGAGAGAACAGCAAACCCAAAACAGCCACTCCAAAAGAGAATAAGTTTCTCTTGCTGCAGAAGGTGGCCTACTCACAGACTATGTGCACTGGGGTCAGACAAGGAACTAACTATTGCATCAGGTGTTGTTATTCAGCTAATCAAGACTAAATTAAAGGTAAACATCATTATACTGCAAATTTTTCACCTCCTTCAGTCATATTCCATTACAAATAGACTTACTGAAATCAGCAAAAGTTAGAGGTCTGTTCTAAACTATAGTGAGATAAAGGGGATCCCCATATTCCAGCAGTGTTACTATGCTCATCGCTGAAGATTTATTCTGTGAATGTTTAAAGTTACTTTAAGCGCTGTCTTCTGTGACCAGAAGACATAAAACCAAATACAAAGTCTAGCTTTGTATATTGCCTTGCTCATTACTATATTACCATAATCCAGTAAATGGCAATCTTGTCTTTAATCTGACTTACACAAATCCTCTCAGGAAACAATATTCCCACAACAAGTGTTCAGGATGTTATGCAGAAAACTATGTAGAGTTTAAAAGTAACATGCTGGAAGTACTAAACATTGAATAATGAATCAAAGCTTATGTTCTCTTCTTCCATTTCTACAAATAAGCACTCCATGTGGCAAACCCCTTTATTTCAGCAGTCTGAGCGTACCACCATAAGGCTCAGGCCAAGGGAAAACTCAAATATTCTACTGTCGAAAAGGTTCCCATTGCTTTTGAACAAACTCTTAGTTTTCTCTTCTAAAAGCAAGACTTCAGATCCAAATTTACAAAAGCTATTTTATGTAGTGCATATAGCACAAGCATAACACACACAAACACAGTAGAAGTTTAAGTCTTTAGATCATGACATTAAACTGCACGTGATCCAGACAAGACAGACACTTACCCGTCCTGTGATTTTTCCTTCTGAGAAGTCTGTCCTGAATCTCTGTTTTTAAAAAAGTTAACCATTAATGAATGCAAATATGATAGTCAACCTATCCAGAAAGCCTACACTGAAGATTACCCTGTTTTAAGTGACTTGAGCTAAGCCTCCTTGAAGACTCACCATCCCACTGCAGTTGAACATATTCAGTATTTTTAGCTTTAATTGCTATTTAAGAATCATGCACTAGTTGCTGCAACTGACACTAGATTAAGTACATTAACATAAGAGCCCAAAAGACAACTTGCTTTCCTACTTTTCATGTAAGGAAAAAAAGCATAGTAAGCTACTACAAATGGTAATGATAATCAAGTACTTCCTGCTTGCTTAAAGAAAAATAAAATAAAATTAAAAAAAAATCTTACCAGTGCCTCTGTAAGGAGTTCTGTTCTGTGCTCTGTGGAAAACTTAAGAGTTTCAGACTTTTTTCCACTCCCTTTGCGAAAAGTGAGACTAAATTCTGTTCCTTGTCCTTTTCCAACAGGAGAAATACTACAGATATCTCCATAAGGCCACTAGACAATTGAAAGTAATTAGGTTATACTGTTAGTAATGTTAAAGCTACATCTCCTCTACTCAAAAACTCTTAGTACCTATAATAACTGAGTTGCTGTGATGAGACAATGCTACGTGACTGCTTTAGCTCAAGATTCCTATTTGATACTCCGCAAAGTAAATAAGTGTCCTGACTCCCTTCAGGGACATAGCCTTACAGTGATCAAACTTACCCCAGTTCATTCAGAACAGCATGCTCAAAAGCAAACTACTGCTTATTGGCCAATAAAGACAAATTGCCTAAAAGTACAAAAAACTACTGGGCAGTGGTAGACTTACTGAAGACAACATCAGTTTTCTGTTAGGTGCACTTTTGTAGCAGCTGCTGTACCTTCTGCTTTTGATGAGATCTTGTCAGACTAGATAGTTTCTGAAGACTGGATGCTACTATTCACTCTGGATGGTGAACGTAACTCAGACATCAACTCAAAATAGCCCTGTTCAAAAATTATAATTACCTGATTTGTAACTTCTAGAGTGTTGGGATTGTATGTGGTGATGGCATGGGTTCCAACTGAAAAGACTCGCTTATACCTAGAACACAGAAGAATGTTAGTTTCCCTGTTGAACAGTAAAAACGATGTTAAGAAGCCATATACAAGTCAGTGCTAGGAAATGGATACGGAATCTCCCTCTAGTTGCTAGCTTGCAGTTTACCCTTACAGTATGTTAAGCTCCTCTGTTCTATATATCCATAAAAGCAACATACAAATTAAATAACTATTAAATATTATTTCCTTATGCATATCTTTTCCTACATTATTGGCTAAGTCAGGACCAAAGACTCTTAGAACTTGCACTGGAAGGAAATACCAGACCAGAATAAATTCTAAAAAGACTAGTCAGATCAGAAAAAAAAGATACTCCTGCAATATTCTAAAGCATCTCTCTGAAGCTACCTCAGGTAACAATCGTAATATGAAATAATCCAATTTACACACCAGGTCACAATACTGCAACCAGTCAAAGTGTTACTATGGCCAAGCCTAGTTTTCTTCACTTTAAGGAAAACTAAGATTACTAAACTCAAAAAGACTTGGATCACTGAAGCTATAGTTCAATACGCAGGTAGTCATTGTACATTGATATCACCAATATTTTAACTGCCATAGTGCTTAAAGAACAGCTGTAGCAAGGTAGTTGCTTGCATTTCAGGCTTATCAGAAACAACTGGCAGTGACCTAAAGCTAAGAAATCTAGATGCATCAAGTGCAAAATGGAAGCCTTACCATGGTTTCACTTCCTAGATGATCTTCGCAGAATACCCTGAATCAACTCTATATATAGACTATTTACATATTTTCAAATCAGAAAATTTGCAACATAACTAACCAGAGTTTGAAACAGCGGAGTATTACTAATCCCCTTACTACTTGTAAAAACTTCTTATTCCAGGGTACTTCTACTTGGGAAGAGTCCTGCCCAGAAAGTCAAGCCAAATCTGAACCAGAGGCAGTTCTAGTAGCTATTCTTTGACCAGAGAAACAGGATCTGAACATGGATGCCTCTCTTGAACTTGAATAAAATGAAAATACTCTGGTTAGTTGTCCATCTTAAAACTGATTCAGTGTGGCAATTTAAGTTTCAGTTCTGAGTAAACTGTGGGTTTGCTAGGGAAAGAACAGGATAGGATCAATCAGACGGATGACTAACTAATCTGGATCTGTGCCATACCAGTCACTGTATCAGGAAGCAGGTCATTTCTTCCCTCTTTCTCTGCATTACTGTGTTGCAGTCCCTTCTTCTCTCTCACTTGCCAGGTCTACAGCACAAGCCACCACTTCTGTATAAGGTCAAACTTTTCAGGGGCTTCAGATACATTCAGAGCTGCTCCCTCATGTTATTTGACCTCTCTCTCACAATAGCAAGGCCAAGACTATCTGTCTGATACAGTCTCTAAAAATTCATTCCCTACTATCTTCCATTATTATTCAAACAAACTGGTGCAAGCCCAACTCAGAGGAGCCTATCTAGGAATTAAAGCAAGTGCTTATTTTGTTCAAAGATTAGAAAAGTCTGTAATATTTAAGTGACCTGCTACCTTAAAGATACATGATCTACTTGAAAAACCTATTCATTTTTCCACGTAGTTGAATTTTCCTTATTTAAAATGCAGGTCAAGAGAAGTTGTAGTGATGAAGCAGAACATTTGAAGTTACTCTGGCTGCTAACAATTCCACTATAATTGGTCTGTCAAAGAACACTCCAATTCTTAGATCACAAGAAAATCGTTTGAACAAACCAACTGTTCCCTCTTCTCTTGTTGCACGATTTAGGCAGGTATTCTGTCTTTTATATGATTTACAAGTAAGGTTTCTTTATGCTATTCTCAAGAACTTAAACTTATCACAAGTAATAAAACACTTTATTACTTGTTCAAGGTTTTGTTTAATCACTTAACATACTAAAGAGCTTCACAGTGCTTTGCAGCAGACTATGGATCTGAAATGATCACACGTAATTTAAGACCAGCTTCCAAACATTATAGGCCCTTTCTTTTCTCCCCTCATGCCCAAGCCAGTATTTCAAGATCTTAAGAAGCATACTTATTATCCAGCATACTTAATAAGTAATGTGACAAGGAACACAAGAAAGAACAGCAGATTTGCTGAGTTACCATTTCCTCCATCTCCTCTCCCTAGGCAAATTCAAAACACCCAAGTCTTGCTGCACGAACAGAGGAGACGCAGAAGTAAGTTCTTACACACAGCCTAAACACACTCTTGTCCAGAACTTCACCTTTAAATATGCAGAAAGGTATTTAAACCTCCAGGCCTTGAAGAGTTTACCATTAATTATCTGTCAAAACTACTCAGTACTACAGTTTAATGTTGGCCTGTTTTGAGAGGAAGAATTTGAAGCCAATATCCTCTTCGCAGGAAAAAAGCCTATTATCTATTTGCTAATTTCTTAGAAGCACTGTGGAAGTCAGAAGTTATTTTTTTTTTTTTTTAAATCAGGATGAACCTGGTAGACAATTTTCATGCCACCACACTCAAGAAAAAGACAGTGTTCGTTAATTATACAGAATTACAGATCAACACTGGAGCACCATCAGCTGTACTACTAGAAAACAGTTTAACTGAGCATAGAGCTCATATTCAGCAAAGTGACAAATCATATGGATAGTAAAAGTGATTCAGGCTCATTTAGCACTAAACATTAAGTTACTGTTTGGCTGGTGGGTTTGTTTTTTTTTTTTTTAATGTTATCCATAGATTATACTGAGAATGTATAACTACGAAATGGGTGGACTTAACTATTCAAATATAAGCTTACTAAAAGCTATATAAGCTTCTGCTGCAACATTACTAAGATGCAACTACTCACTAAATACTCCTTTCCTCTTCATTACATGAAAAGTAAAGTGCCTGTGAATTTTTAAACTAAGCCTCTGTTTCAGACTTAGTTTGAAGTTCTGTAAGTCTACATAGTTTATCAGAATGCTACCATCAAAGTTCAAGATCATGCTACACTAACTTCAGCAGCTCATAAAACATAGGAAAAAGCTTGTAACAGAAGTCATTGCACAAGAGAAGCCATCCAAGTTCTACGTATTTAATTTTCACCAAGTGTCTCAAATTGTAAGCACACCAAATTTGCAGATATGCCACAGGAACTTCAGAGGAAAAGACTAGATATTTTATGTTGGGGGACAGAAAGATTAAGAGGAACAATCTGTTCTAGTGTTCCATTCCAACATAGTATCTCATTATTACTAAAGGAAACTGTTTATTCACCCATGCCCACACAAATCCAAATGCCTGGATCTTAAGCCTGGTACGACTCAATTTACACAAATATCAGCTAGAATTCTAATGAGGTAAAACTAAATATTAAACTATCTGTTTCAAGTCAATCAAGAATCCGCTTTGAGAAAGGAAAGATTTTGCCCTCAGACAACTACTCATTTGACTCTGGACTCTGAACTACGCAAGGCTTTAATTTCTGCTGACAACACAGCAGGGAGCTCTTTGATTAGACGCTGAAGCAATCTTATGGTTCTTAAAAGCACAACTGAGAAAGATCTGCGTCTGCCACTCCTTGCAATCCCATCCTCCTTTCCTTCCCAGCATTCTTAACCTTTGATAGGAAGAATTCATGAAGTATCTATCAGCAGATAGCCAAAAAAAAAGCCAGTATCAACTTAATGGTCAACAGACAGATTCAGATATCACCTCTCTGTATAACCATTTGAATAAAGCAATATTCATGCTCCTGAGGCATAAACATAGTACCCTCTTTATTCTGTTGATGTTCAGGCAGCAAGGAAAAAATCCCAGTTCGACAGCCCCACTATGCATGTGAAAAGGAACAATGGGTGAGGATACCAAAGAAAGTCCCACAAAGCTTCAAAAAGTACACGCAACAGCTGACTTTAAACACAGTGTAATAGATACCAGTTATGATAGTTTAATGGATAGTTTTATCAGAAGTTCCCAAGCTTTTG
>VXBO01009356.1:9985-29115 GCA_013400135.1 Rhinoptilus africanus
GACCCCCCCTCACCCTCCGAGACCCTCAGCTCCAGCCGGGAGCGGCGCCCCAGGAGGATGCACCGATAGCGACCCTGGTGCTGGGTCTCGGCGTGGTCCAGCCGCAGCGTGGACCTGCTGCCCGCCGCCTCCTCCCGGTACTGCGAGAGGGTCCGCAGCCAGCGCACGGTGGCATTCCCGGTGCAGCGGGCACGGCCCTGGATGCGCAGGGCTCTGCCCCGCTTCCCATTGGGAGGCAGCGACCGAATCTGCGGGCTGGCACCGTCCCCACGGACACCCCCGTCCCCTCCTCCGCCTGTCTGCGGCCGTCCCCTGCGCCCCACTTGGGGGGCTGAGGGTGCTGGGGAGGGGGGTGGTGGGCAGACGCGTCGTGGGACCGCCTGCGACGAGATGCCGGGGAGCGGGGGGCTCGGCGGAGGGGGGGTTCGGTGGCGGCAGCCGGCTGCAGGATGGTCTCAGCGCCGGGGTCCTGCGCTGTGGGGGGATCACCTGCGGAAACACTCGGCTCCGGGGGCAGCGCTGTGGTGGTCATGGGTCTGGCTGGGCTGGGGCTCTCTGTCGTAGCCACGTCTATCCAGGGGCTCCCTGCGGAGGTGGCCACGGCCACCGGCTGCTCCGTCCGAGCTGCAAACACAGCAGGTCACAGGCGGGATTGTCACCGCTGGGATCCGGGATGGGGCCTCTCTGGCACGCGTTATCCCCACGGGGTGACAGCCCCCCATGGCCTCCATCCTCCTCCACCCCCCAAATATACCGGCCCCGGGCAGGGAGCAGGAGCGGCACAGGAATGGGGGCTGCTCCTTTTCCAGCAGAGCTATTTCGAGCAGCAGAGGCCGGCGGGGGCAACGGGCGACGCCGGGGCCTCAGCTCCCACCCTGGCACTCACCCCGAGCGCTCGCCGCCACGGATGCCGTCCGGGTGAAGGTCTCCTGCCCGACGCTCAGCGTCACCTCGCACCTGAACTCCATCCCTTCTACCACGTCCTTCCCAGCCACCGGCAGCCTGGACACGATGTCGAACAGCTCCTCGTCGGTCTCCGTCACGTCAAAATCCGTCACCTCCAGCGCCTGCTCCCCTCGGTACCAGGTCAGCGCCAGCCCCGTGAGCGGGTAGACCCGCTGGGCCGCGCAGCGCAGGCTGGTGGGCTGCCCTGGCTCCAGGGCAGGGGGTTCTGCATCCAACTGCAGCCTATCCGGAAGGGCTGAGGAGGGAATTGCAGCGGGAAACGCTGATTTTTGACTATCCCTGCCTGGGAGGGAGCGGGCTGGCCCAAGGGATGGCAGGATTTTGCCAGGGAGGTGGCGAGACGGGGGCTGGGGGATGCTTACCGTAGACCTTCAGGTAGACAGTTTGCTGGTAGTGCTGCCCGCGGCAGGTTCCCTGGCAGACCTTGGTGCCTGCTGTGGCGACGGCGGCGCCGCTGACCTGCAGGATGCTGTGGGTGGGGAAGGAGGTGATGCTCCCCAGGTTGGTATCCAGCCCTTTCCATTGCACCGTGCCCCCCGGGCAGGCCAGGGAGCAGTTCAGTTGCGCTGAGCCCCCGTACCGTACCACCGGCTGCCGCGGCATCACCACCAGCTTGTCAGCGGGTCGCCCTGGGTGGAGGAAGGAGGAAGGAGGAAAACCGTGGGGTTTAGGGAAGGGGACAACCACCAGAACCCAGCTGTTTACAAGGCAAACAGGGTGCTGGTCCCCCCCACTTTGCTGGGAAGCGGACAGTCACGCTCAGGCCCCGCAGAAGCTCCATCCCCATCGCTACGGTGTGGGGGGCACTGCTCATTAGAGACAGCTCGTTAGGGATCATGGAATTTTGGGGCTGGAAGGGCCCTCTGGAGATCATCTCCTCCAGAGCAGGGTCACCCAGAGCAGGGGGCACAGGAACGCCTCCAGGCGGGTTTGGGATGTCTCCAGAGACGGAGACTCCCCCACCTCCCTGGGCAGCCTGGGCCAGGGCTCTGCCACCCTCACGGGAAAGAAGTTCCTCCTCGTGTTGGGATGGAACTTCCCATGGTCCAGTTTGTGCCCGTTCCCCCTTGTCCTGTCCCTGGGCACCCCGAGAAGAGCCTGGCCCCATCCTCCTGACACTCAGTCTTTAAATATTTCTAAGCATTGATAAAATCTCCCCTCAGCCGTCTTTTTTCCAGACTGAAGAGCCCCAAATCCCTCAGCCTTTCTCCATAAGGGAGATGTTCCAGCCCCTCAGCATCTCGGTAGCCCTTTGCTGTCCCCTCTCCAGCAGTTCCCTGTCCCTCTGGAACTGGGGAGCCCAGCACTAGTCAAGGCTCCCCGCACAGCGCCCTTCCACAGGGACAGCCGCCCGTGGAAACCAGGCACTGGGAGCACCACGGAGCCAAGACGCCTGCGGTGACTGCCAGCCCCCGCCCGCCCCGTGGCCGGCTTTGCTGCTTGATCCCTCTCCGTTTATCGCTGAGATTTCCCAGCCGTTTCTTGGGGAAATGAGCCCAAACGCCCCTTCCCCTCCCAGCTCTCCTCCTTCACCAGCGCCTGAGCGCCGGGCTGCGGCACCAGGGCGAGGAACGCTGCGAACGTGGGACACGTGGGACACGACGGCCACCGGGGCTCAACAGCGGGGAGACCCTGGGGCCACGTTGGCCCCCGGTGCCACGCGGCAAAGCAGAGAGCGCAGCCCCGGGATAAGGGATCAGGATGGCTCTTGGCCACCGCTTACTCACCGCTGGAGCCCCACAGCAAGCTGAGGAGGAGGAGGAGGAGAGGAGCCGGCTCCATCGCCTGCAGCGGGACACGGCAGCAGCAAGGGAATGGTTTTCCTTCCTTTCCTCCTTCCAGGGAATGCCGCCGGCCGGGGCTGTCTCCTTCTGTCCACCAGCCCCGTCCTCAGCCCTTCTTAAGCTCTGCAGGAACCGCCCCCCCCCTGTGAGCACCAGCCCCCGGGGCCTCTGCGAATTTCCAGCCCGAGGGGTATTTCCAGAGGGAGGTTTCCCGATTTTTCTTCCAAGTTCAGCTTTTGCCCAACACCCAGCTCCGCAGCTGAGGGCTGTGCTGGGAGCCCTCGGCCCGAAGGGTCCCTGCGCCGGCTCCTGCTCCCCGAGACGCAGCCCGCATCCTGGTTCTCCCCAGGCTCTGCTTTTTTCCCTTGGAAAACCAGCGCTTTTCCTACCTCAAGCACCCACCGCTGGAATGAACCGCCGCGGGGCTGGCTGGGGATGCGTCTTTTTGGGAGAGAGGATGTCGGCATGAGGGGCACGCGGGAGGAACCCGTCTCCGAGCCCCGGCTGCCCCGAAACTGTGGGGGTTTGGAAAGGTGCAGCCCCCAGGCTGGAGGTGTCCCCGCCAGGCCTGGGTGCTGCTGAGCAGGGTTGCAAACAGCATTTATTCCCAAAACGGGGAGTTTTTGGCTGTAAAAGCAGGCATTCCTGGGAGGGTTGGGTTTAGGGTGTAAGTGGAGAAAGCGTTACCACGTGGAAGATGTTGATTACAGCCCATTTTCTCACCCCAGGGCCCTGGCACAGCCTCAGCGCCTGTCCTCTGGCTCATGGCAGGTCTGGAATCGCTTCCTTGCTCCTACCCAGCTCTCCGGGAGGAGCCGGAGCCGGTTCTGCCCCATCCCATCCCGCCCGGCCGTGGCTGAGGCCAGGGAAGGCACCGAAGGGCTGAGGGAGGGGATGTGCCCAGCCCTGCACCTCCTGTCGCAGAAGGTGGAAAGTCGGCGCAGGACCTGGCCGTTTCCCATCCGGGAACTCTCCGGAGATGCAGCTCCGGGCACTGGGCGCGTCGCGCATCCTTTCGGGAGACGGAGTAATTAATCCTCTGATGGTCCAAGAGGCCTCCGCGCAAGGGAAGTGCTCTGTAAACAGCCGCCATCGGATGTGCACATTCACTCAAAGCCGGGTGATTAATGGCTCTGGGGTTTTTGTTCCTTCCATCCTGTGTTAACAGGGCCACTTCCCGGTGTTCCCAGCAGCCGCCGGAGCCCCCGGCCCAGCCCTGGCGGGGGATAAGCCGTGGCTCTTCCCAGCAGCGAGCCCAGGATTCCCGAGGACACGCGCGGTGACAGGGTTTCGCCTCTCTCTCCCCCAGCCCAGATCCACGGTGGCCGGTCATTGCCGGAGGCCTCGCCGGTCCCTCCGTGGGCGATGGGCTAGTGATGGCCCGGGAGGGACCGGTGAGGGCTGAACCCGCTGCAGAGCCACAGCGGGGAGCAGAGGGGTAAAGCACCAAGCCATGAGTTACTCCACCGGGGGGAAGGACTGCTTCCTAACGTCACCAAGTCAGAGTTTAAAGAAGGGAAATGCCACCCTCGCAGACCACTCGCGCTGCTACAGGATTTGGGGGCAGGAGGGGCAAAACGGAGAGTAAAACAATAAATTACGCAAGCCCTGGAAGCCAGCTTTGGCGGGGGGGCTGGTGCAGTTTTCAGCTGCGGCTCCTGCAACGATGGACCAACACTGGCCGATCCGGGGGGGATCGGGCCTTTTGGTGCCCGCCGGGTGCTGGGTCCGTGCCTTGTGCCGGGGGCTGTGGAGCCGCGCAGCCTCTGCCCACAAGCCACGGGCCACCGGGGTCTGGACTCTGGCATTCCTGCCAGAGGCGTCTCCCCACCAGCTCTCAGCATCGCACCCCAATCCCCCCGGCTGCTCCTCGAAATGATGAAATTTCTCAAAACGAGAAAAGAAAAACGCCATAAACCCGCATCCGAACCAGAGTTAAGCACTTAGGAAGCAGTTCCTCCGTTTAAAAAAGCAGCTTTCCCGGATCCATCCGCAGGAGATTAATAGCTACCAGAAAGTCCGGTGCCTCGTGATGCACTTCCCCCGGGTTCGGGGCTTGCGCAGCACTTGAGGCCACGAGCGCCCAGGAGCTGCCCCGGCCTCCGCGGCGCAGGCAGATGGGCGACAGGGGTCACAGAGGAAAACTGGAGTTACGGAAACTGGATAAACCTCCCACTCCAACGGGTGGGCTCTAACGGCGAGGTTACGGAGGCAGGGAGGGGTCAGGGGACCCGTCTGAGCCTCCTGCAGGTTTGTCCCCAAGCTGTCTCCCTGCAGTGACCCATCGCAGCTCCAGCGCCTGCTCGGAGCCTCCCGAGGATCTTGCCCCCCCCGGCCCCGATCCCAGAGTTACACCCGGGCAGCTCCCTCTGCCCCCAACATGGCAAAGAGAGCAGCAAATTGCAGACACGGGGCGGAAAGAGCGAGCTTCGGCACTGGGAGAGTTTTCCACCCAACAGGAAAGCTTTCAGGTCAGAGCGAGGGGAACGATGGTTTTCAAGAAACAGATGCCCAAAGACCTTTCCTGGAAGCCGGTCGTGCTTCCTCCTGAGGGGCAGGAGCAGGGGGCTCTGGCCGGGTAATGCTGACAGGGAACAAAGCAGAGACACGGGGCGGGGGGACGAGCACTGGCCCTACCACAGGATGTCCCCGCGCGCCAGCGGCGATGCCGGAGCCCCTCGGGCCGGGGTGTAGCCCCCCAGCCCTCATCGCCTGCGCTTGCAAACACCCGTCACCCGCAACGGCAGGGCCGGAGTAGGGGTTAATGAGGACAGCTGGAAGAAGATGAAAGCTTTCTGCACGGTGCAAAACACAGGAATCACATTCCCGGGAGGCTCGTCCCGCAGATCGGCCCCGTTCCGACACGGCTGCAGCATCCCCGTGTGCCCAACCCCATGGCGGAGGGGACAGTGAGACAAGCTGAGGGTTCCTTCTCAAAAATAAAAAAAACCCCCAACCCTAAGCTCAAGTCTAGAGGAAATAAATACAAAAGGCAGCATTCTGTGTGACAGACGGGTTGTGTTTCCAGCTCGTTACAGGATATCGGCCATCAAACGCCAGATCCCATCCAAGAGCTGACTTGGATGCGTTTGTACTTCTTGGGATTATATTGTTCACTTAGAACCCTCTTCAATCACCCAGAGAAGTGCTTAAATGAGTACGATAAGATCTAAATTAAGCCTGGCTGGAAATGAAGACAATAGAATCGGTGATGCTGAACCCGGCCCTGGGAGGAGGCTGCCGTGGGGCAGGTGGGAGGTGGGGACAGGGCTGGGGGGCAGCAGCCCCCTCCCAGCTCACACAACCTTGTGGTACGGCCCCGCCGCACGCAGCAGCGTGGGACCAACCGCTGGCTCCTCCACCGCCTTTCGCTGCTCCCTGCTTGGTCTGACATTGTTAATTGTTGCACAAACTGCCCCAAAATAGCCTCTTCTCCCCTGGGCGCTCGGCCCCGCCAGGAGCTGCAGGGTCAGGGCTCAAAACCTTTTATGCCCAGGCACCGGAGAATCACAGAATCACACAATTTTGGGGCTGGCAGGGCCCTCTGGAGATCATCTCCCCCAGCGCCCCCCCAGAGCAGGGGGCACAGGAACGCCTCCAGGCGGGTTTGGGATGTCTCCAGAGATGGAGACTCCCCCACCTCCCTGGGCAGCCTGGGCCAGGGCTCTGCCACCCTCACGGGAAAGAAGTTCCTCCTCGTGTTGGGATGGAACTTCCCATGGTCCAGTTTGTGCCTGTTGTCCCTTGTCCTATCCCTGGGCACCCCTGATCAGAGCCTGGCCCCATCCTCCTGACACCCCCCTGTCAGTATTTATCAGCGTTGATAAAATCCCCCCTCAGCCATCTTTTTTTCCAGACTGAAGAGCCCCAAATCCCTCAGCCTTTCTCCATAAGGGAGATGTTCCATCCCCTCAGCATCTCGGTAGCCCTTAAAGAAGTTTGAGCCGTTGAGGTCTTGCTATTTTAATACTAAAGTGGAAGCTAGATAGCTATTTTAGAATCAAGGGGGAAAGTGCCAAGCTCTTTTCATGGAATCACGGAATTTCAGCGTTGGAAGGGCCCTCTAGAGATCATCTAGTCCAACTCCCTGCTCCAGCAGGATCACCCAGAGCACATCACTCAGGGCTGCATCCAACCGGGGCTGGAAAGTCCCCAGAGAAGGGGACTCCACACCCTCCCTGGGCAGCCTGTCCCAGAGCTTTTTGCTCTAGAGTACTTTAGTTTTAAGGAATCGGTAGAAATAACTCACCAACTTGCGCCCATTCGAGGCAGGAGGCCGATTTACAAGGCCTGAAGCGCGGTCTCTTGTAACAACCTCTTCAACACCGTTTCCAAGGGTGGATTCGGGGCGCGCCGAAGAAGCCGTAACGCAGGCCGGGGAAGGACAAGGACAGAAAACTTCAACACAACAGGAAAGCAGCAGTTTAATAAATAATCCATCAGAGGGAGAGATTAGCCAGTTCTGAACACAACTGGAACTGAAATAAATACATTTTATCGTTAGCTTAAAAAAAAACCCAAAAAGAGATACAGAAATGCAGGCAATAGTAAACCCGGAGAGCAGAGGTACCGCCATTCTGCGGAGAGCGTGGGCTTCCCACCCGCCCCCGCTTCCTCACCATGACCCGAGACATCAGCGGCCGTTCAAGTGCAGAGAAAAGAATTAGAAAAAAAAACCAACCCCAGTGAAGTCCAAAGTTACTATTTTGCAAAAGTCATGGCGAAAGAGAAAGCAATGGTTTAACGCAGGTTTTGGTTTCTTCAAACGCGACAAGATCGGTTTAAACTCACTTGAGCTGCTGCCGCTGTACGGGGACTGCGGAAGGGCACTCACGCCAATTTTTGCCTTATGTTTGGGGCATTGCTGGTACCGACCCGCCGGCAAATTCTGGGAATAGTGATGTTAAACCCCCAGGCTCAGGCGCCACACCCACAGCAGGTCAAGGGGATTTTTAAGAAAAGGCTCTTTTAAAAAAGTTGCGTTTTCATATAAAGTAACAAAAATTGGCAAAACTAGCTGAATGCTCCGTATGGATTTTCCAGTCTCCACGTGGGACGCTGCAGAATTACCGGCCCTTCGGAATGAGACATTCGTCATTCAGGTCCGGTAATTTCAGCTCCGTCACCGCTTGGCCCAAATCCTCCTGTCACTTAAAGGCAGAACGGTGGGTGGGTCGCACCCCTACGCCGCTGGGGAGGGGAGTTACCGGAGGCCGAGCCCCCCCCCCACCTCGCGACCTGGGTGAGAGCAACTCCAAACCTGCGGAAAGGAGCTCCCGGCGCCGGGGATGAGTGACGTGGAGTTCCCAGAGCGGGTCCTGGGGCCAGCACGAGCTGGGGGACGTCGGCGTCGTTGGAACCTCAGGCATCGCGTCGGGATGGACGGGAAGGGAAGAGGAAAGCTGGCCCCGGTAATTCTGCTGTCTGAAGGGCAGGAGAGGGCGAGACGCCGCAGGCAGCAGCGGCGGCGAGAGGGAACGGGACTAGAAACACATCGGTTTCAATAAACTATTCAATAAAGGACTTTAAAAAATATATCTCTCTATACTTTATATCATATAAATTACGCTCGTCTTTTTTTTTGTACCGTTCCACTATTCTACCCGTGAAGCTCCAAGTGCCTCAGTGTGAAGGAGGTAAGGATTCGGTGTTTCGTTTCACTTCATTTGCGTGTGAGGGACAAACCTACTTCAGGTCATTTTAATACAGTGAAAATAAATTAATCACCAGACGAACTTGGTAAAGCTCCAGTCTGAAAAAAAGGCATTTTTGTGAGCAATACAGAGTTGGGGGTGCTGCCTGGAAGTTTAAGTGACTGGATTTCCTTCAGGAAAGAAGCCCGCCGTGCACGCACGGGGCAGATCATCCCGGTAACTTTTGGGAATTTGGAGCATCACCACAACGAGCTGGGGAAAAACTGGAATCACCGCAGGTCACAGACTTTGCGCTCCAGTCCTGCATTAGATCCGCATCAGCAAAGCCCCGGCGTCCGAGGCGGCTGCCCTCTGCACGGACAATAATCTACTCTCACAGTTCTGATTACAGGATCTGGGCACCGGGCTGGATTAATGCAAAACAAACTAGGAATTATTTCACTTAAACGTCCACCTCCGACAACTAACTGGTCCAGAAAATTGGTAAACAGACATTGTATTAGTAATTCAGCCCTGTGCAGGCAGGCAATGGTTCCAAGCTGCTAATACCCGACGGGGCGTTAGGGAGACCCACACGAAACCGCAGCTCTCGATCTGCCCAAAGTGAGGGGGAACCAGCCCCACTGCGGAGGCTGGACGCTGAGATACCCCGGCGCTCCCGTCCCCCCCACGTCCCCGGAGCGGGACGAGCCGCGCTGCCAGGGCAGAGCCAGGGACCGGCAGCGGGTCAGGGACCAAGCTCTCCAGCGTCGCCCAGTTGGTGTTTTCCATCAAACCCAGAAGAAAACGGCATTTGCAACCCCTGCAGCGCTGGCACAGCGTCAGCCACCATCGCCCGTTTGCAAAGACACCAGACATCAAGCGGCAGCGCTCCCTCCCTTCGGTCCTTCTGCCTTAAGTTACCGTCCCAAACCCACAGCCACGGGATCCCAGCCAGAGAACAGCACAAACCCCGCTCTGAGACAGGACTAGTTTGGGCCATTGAACCCTCAACTAATTTCTTAAGTATTCCCAGTTTGGTCTTTACTTCCCCAGTGATTGCTCAATGCCATTATTTTGATCTTCCTCGAATGAGAACAATTGTTTCCTGCCCTCTGCCGCATCTCTGTGTATCTATAACCAACCAAGCGTTCCCTATACGTTTTGTTTTCGCTTCTTTCACATCACTCCGGTTCAAGTCTCTGCTGCTCTTTCTAACCAGAGCTGAACCCTGCGGCACTGGCAGCAAATCCATTTTTCAACAAAACGAAAGCCTTCACAGCAGGCTCAGAAACGCTACGTGGAACCCAAACCCCTAAGTTCAAATCAATTGCAATCATTCGCCATCAGGATCTACTGGACTAAGGAAAAAAAAAACAAGCTACAGTCATTATCTGGTTTTAATATCAAGATGGCAAGAGCCCGGGGAAAAATCAGCATGCTTTATAAAAGTGCTCAAGATAAACAGCTATTTCTTTGACCTTTCTCTCAGGAAACCACTCTTTACCAAAGTGCTTAGCAGAGTTTAGCTGTTTCTCCGGCCTCTCAGGGAACTGTATTGTCTAAACAACCCTTACAGTTCCCGAAAAAGAATTATGAAAAATCCTTCTACCTATGGAGGTAGCGACAGACAAGTGTTACATCACTGTAACAAAAGAAGGAAAAACAAACAGAAATACAAACGTTGTTGACCATCTCAGCGTTTGTAATTCCTCTAGTTGCCCTTCTGTCATCTGCCCGTTCTCCCCTGTGCCATTTGCAACTTCACTCCTTCATTTTTCTTATCTTCAGCACAACATTAAGTCAGTAGATACTTGAAATTTTTTGGTCTAAGTTTCACTTGGGCCAGAATGGGCAAATTCATCAGATCCTCAAGCGGCGAGGATCTGCTCCCAGGTGACTACACTATCTGTGTTTCAAACGCGCGCGGTTTTTCCTCGGTGTATCAGCACAGGCTGCGCAGACAGGGGCCGGGCTGTCCCAACGCCAGCCGGGCTGTGACGGGACCAGTGGCAAGTACCCATTATACGAGGGGACGGAGCACGGAACAGACGCCTTGTTTTACTCTGGCTGGCAACTCAGTTAGTCCACGTCAGAACAAAACCACTGCTAGCTCCTGAATTCCACACTGGCCAGTTGCCTATTTGGCAGGTCCCACCAGGAAGTTCAGTATTCTCGTACAAGGGCAAGTTTGCTTTAAAGAACCATCCCTTCCCGTGGAGCAGTTCAGGATCTCCCCTTTCCATCGGCACCAGGTGATACAATCCCCTTTTTGCCCCCGCTGGGTATATTTGGCTCGAAGGGAAACCCTGTCCCTTCTCATTAGCTGTTAGTGGTACAGTCTGTTACCTCGTTTCTTCTTTCCCCCCCACCCGAACTCCCCGAATTCCCACTGGCTGAGTCCATCCTTGCTCTGGAGTTGAGACACAAGCCAGGTCCTTCTCTCCAACCTCACACGCTGCTGTCCTCCAGCAGCGGCTCCTTGCCTTCCGCTCCTCCGGCCTGGGGGCTGTGGGTGTGGGTCTGCGCTCCGTTACTGTGCTTCTTGTGGCTGCCCGATCTCAGTGCGAGGTTGTGCTCTGGAATGAACAAGGCCACCAGGAGCGACAGCAGGACCGAACATGCTCCAAACAGGAACGGAGGCCCCGGGATAATGCTGCTCTGTAGGGAGATACAGAGGAATGATTAACGCTCAAGCGCAAGAACAGGAGCAGCCTGGCAAACGGAAGGATAAAGCTGAATGCGTTACCTCATCCGTAGGGTTGGCCATGTTGGGTTTGGAGGCCTTACCCAAAGTTTCCACCTCAGCCATTTCATTCAGCTCCACGTGGAAGAGATAGAAGACAAAGCCATAAAGCGCCGGGCCCAGGCCGTTACACAGACCCCGAATTCCCGTGATCATTCCCTGCACCACACCTGGGGACGGAGCGAGGACAGGAAGATATGCCTCCAGCTTTCTGAAGAAACTTGTTTTACTCAAGGATGCTTACATATTTAAAGACAGGATGAAACATTCCCATCTGGATTGACAGGCACTCCCCAAATGCAGTGACTAGCTGGCGACTAGCTTTGCTCAGGATCAGGATTTGCAAAAATCCGTAATGCTGGGCTTGCTACTTTGGAGAATAAATTGAGCGTGGGCAACCCGGGCAACCATTTCTGGACAGGCTTTTAAGGCAGCCAAGTCTGAGGACCCAGGGTCGAACCACAAAGCAGGCAAACAATTAAGCAGCAGTCTCCTAACTAAGCAGCAGTCTCCTCTACCTCAGACAGGCAACACTGAACACCTATGTGCACAATTTAAGAATTCCCTCCCAAAGCAAGAGTGTCAACACTGCTACGATTAAAACAACGCTCCATAGTGGGCAGAGACGCTCCTGCCCATCCCTCCACCACCGGCGCCGAGAACTCGCCCCTGCGCCGGCTGGAGCGCCCGCAGGATGAACTCCCCCCTCAGACGAATCCCCGAGTGACTCACCCTGTTGGTCAGGGTCCGCGTTCCTGGACACCATGGCACTGATGGCTGGGAAGGTGATGCTGGACATGGCAGCCACAGCTCCTGCTGCCCACATCATCCTTGGGCAGAAAGAGGCAGCAGTTAGGAGACAGGCTGCCGAGGGCCAGCCCAGACTAGGAGTGTGGTGGGGCAGCATCTCCCCCCGCCACACAGCCACCACGGAAGGGAAACAAACGAGGACAAACTCTTACCAAGGCTGCGACCCGAAGCCGTACCAGGCAAGCTGCAGGATCTGGAAGCCCAGTCCCAACAGGATGGTGTTTTTATTTCCTATCGAACGCATGAGAATTCCCAAAACTACTGTCTGGAAAGAAAAAGAAGTGCTTTCGGAGTTAAGTGCAAAGAAAGATGATAGCACTGGAGGACAAGAGGAGAGGAATCCGAGGGAACTGGTGCTGCCGTGAGAGACAGGCTATCACGCACATGATGTCCCCCGCTCTCATAACGCTGTGTTAGAAACCAGCACATCCCTGGCCACGGCAATCGGAGCACAATCTGTGACATGTTATAGGGTAACACGGGGCCAGCCCCACGGGTCACCACGGTTTGTTACACAGCAAACATCAGCTGCATTTTTGACAAGAAAGAGGGACCGTGGGTAGCCGTGCCAGGGGTCTGACGACATCTGTGCGGCCACAGGGACCCCGACAACTCACCAGCCCCAATTATTCAGAAATTTTGGACATTCTTATAACCCAGACTGCTAGAGCCACGACAGAAACTGCTTCTCACCTGAGCCAGTATAGAGAGAATTCCAACTACACCAATAAAGGCTGCCACAGTCTCCGAGGAAAAACCAATGACCTGTGAAAACACCAAAGAGGGACTTTTCAGGCAAGAGATTTGTACTATACAAAAAAAGCCACTCCATCAGTGTCACTAATGTTTACTGGCATCGCTTATCAGGTACTTAAACATGAATCAACCGTACCTTCCACTACCTCCTTGCTGCCACAGGAATAAAATGGAAGATTTTCCTCTGGCTGAAAAAACAGCTTTAAATCCCTGGGCTCACCTTAAAAGCCTGAGAGCAGCAGGGACAGGGGGGAGAGGCAGACCACCAGCAAGAAGCCAAGAAGAGGTCCTTGCAACACCCACAAGGTGGTTGCCAAGCTCCCACATTTTTTAGGAAAGCTGGAACAAGTCACTATTTCTTATAGCTTCAACTTTACTAAGGTATCAGCCGAGATGAGCTTCCGCAGGACGTGCAACTAAGACAACATCCGTAGGCTGGGATTTGCTGTGTTCAGAGCCTCCCTCTCATCGCCAGAGACTGACCTGTCGCAGGTAGAGGAAAAAGCTGGAGTACTGGCCGGCTTCAGGAAGGTAGGAGAGAAAGACGGTGATACAGATGAGCAGCACTGTAGAATCCTGACCCACTTTCCGCAAGGACTGCAGGGAAGGAGGGTAAGGAAAGAAAAAGAATTTTTTAAAAAAATGAGTTAATATAATTAAAAATCCCTTTGAGAGAAATCAGCAGTACTAAAGTAAATATAAGCGTTAACAGCACGCAGAAAAATAGCAACGAGATTTACTTACAGCGAACGGGTCTGCTTGTTCCCAAGAGATTGGAGCTCCCCAAGAGACCGGACGCATCTCTTCCGGCAGAGACTCCGGCACAGCCAGCAGGATGAAACCAATATCCAGCAAAGCAACACCTGATGCTAGCACGACCACCAACGTATCGCCGTAGGCTTGGGAAAGGTACGCACCAATTGCCGGGCTTGTGACCAGACTAGCAGCAAACGTGGCTGACACCTGGAAGCACAAAACATTAATCTTCTTAGAGCCCGTTTTCTCCTCCAGAGTAACCCAAGGGGTTTGCCATCTTTGATGGAGCTAATCCAGGTGGACAGAAAGACAACCAAGTTCTCCTGGCGCAACCTAGGCTAAGTTCTAGCAAAGGGAAATTAAAGCTAACCTAATGATTCTGCTGCAAAGAAGGTCACAAACCAGGCTTGTTTAAAGGCTAAGCCACAACACAGCCAGTATCCAGATCGCGCAAAAATTAGGCCTCTCCCTCGGTGCTAAATCACAAACAGAAGAACAGGAGAACAAACCGGAGACTGTATTATTTGTGAAGCCCAGATCATTTTTTCACTGACACTGTCTCAAGCTTGTCAATAAATCTCCCACCCTAATTTTATACCTCTTCTGCCTGCAGAGCCCCAAATATTTCTTTCAAGAGACAAGCCGGTTATTCAGCCCCTTACCAAGCCATATGCCGTGCTGCGTTCATGCTCCTGGGTGATATCAGCAACGTAGGCAAAAATCACAGAGAAGGTGACAGCAAAGACTCCAGACATGGAAATGACAGCAAAATACCACCTGGAACAGGCATTGCCAAAGGCAGAGTTAGAGAGCGACAACACGGTAGCCTGCAACTGCTGAATTAGAACCTCTCCCTTATTCTTCCTTCTAGTCCATCCTACTCCGTTGCGCCAGAAGGAGCTCAGAACACCGAGCTTCTGCCTGGTAGCCCATGGAGTTTTATCGCTTCTTTTCCCCACGCAGGAAGGAAACATCAACATGCCCTAAGAGTGATAATGCACCTATCAGGAGAACAGGCACCAGGAGACAAAAGACAGACTCTTTCTTCTGACACTGAACCCTCCGGTAGAACCAGACAAGTAAATTAGTCTCTAGGCTGAGCATCCTTCGCTGGACAGACTCTTCCATTAGATCCCCGAATACAACACCCGCAAATTCCCCATCGTTCAGCCTCACTCTTCTCAGAACCCCTCGGTTATAAACAAGGGTAAACTCACCACGGACTGATCTTCATCAGGGGAATTGGCGCACAGGTGAAGAAGACAGTGAGGAGGAGGAAGGATTTCCTACCCCAGACATCAGAGAGAGCACCAATCAGTGGGGCACTTAGAAAAGAAAGCAGACCCTAAGAAAGACAGATAGGATGACAGAGAGAAATCCCTCGGTCAAATTGCGATTGATGCTGTCAAAAGCTCTTGCTATCAACGTCTAAAGATAGAAATACAAGGAGACAACCCATTCCTTTTTTCTACAAGCCGGCAATATTAACCAAAACATAACAGTTCATTAAACCGCTCATATCCTTTCAGGCAGGAAAAAACCTCAACGCATCCTCAACCAGCCAGGTGCTGCTAAACATCCCAATTACTGCCCCTTCTCTGCAACTGCTCCGCCTGCAGCCCTGCTCTCCCCAGGCGCCTCTGCGCAGCAGGGGCTGCCCTGCCAGTACCCAAAAAGATGTTGGCGCAGCTCCATCCCATTAACATCTGCCGCAGCTCTAGGGAAAGCTTTCTCTTCTAGATGGAGACAAGACAGACCCAACCAGATGCCAAGGCCCATTAAGCACAAATTAAATTATTCAATGCCTTTCGACATCTTTCCAACCCACGCCGGGCAGGGAAAAGCCCTGAAGCGTATATGGAAGTGCCCAACTCTCATCAAGGCAAACCTTTTTGGGGGCCATTTTTTGAGATCCTCTTGCCAGAACCAGGGTCTAACAATCTGCTTTCCCCAGTCAGAACATGTGGCTACTGGTTGTTTGCTACGGTTGCCTCCAGTTCTGCTCTGGGAATGCTGGTCTCAGCCAAACCCCCCATTATCCACTCACCGTGCCACAGCATATTCCCCTGCTTCTGCCTGGGCAGAGCCCACTGAGGCCCGCTTAGTTTCAAATTCTGTTATTGGTAACTTCAGATGTCATAGATTTTTTATTTTGTTGCGCTTCAGAATACGGTTACAGGCCTGATCTCATGATGATTAGAATATTTTTAGATGAAACACACATCTGTTACAGCCCCAAACCCATGCTGACAAGCAGCACGTTGTTAACAGTGCTCAGTAAGGTCAGCTACACAAGCTACCCGATTTCTGTGCTCTGCCAATCCTCCATTTTGCTTTAGCTGTGCCAATGAGCACCCCAAACCGAAATATGAACATTTTTCTGCCCGATACTGGTTGCCGTCAGCAATTCACACGGATTAGAATGGCTTGCCGCTCCCTGCATGGATCACAGATTCCAATGAAAGCCTGGGAGGAATATTCCTTACCTTGACTCCATGAATCAGGCCATTCATCAAGAACGTATGCTGAGGAAAAGTCTGGTGTAACACCTAGGGGGAAAAAAAAAAAGCAAACGAAAACCAGAGCTAGCAGCTTTTGCAAAATTTCCCTTTATTTCCACCAGCCCCTGACAGCCAGATGCCTGGAAGAGCACAACAGGGAAAACGCCACTGCTGTACCTACGTGAGGAGCTCTACCTCCTCTCTCCAACGTCGGCAGCCTCTTTCTTTAACGCTTCCAGCGTCTATAAATTATTCCAGCAGCTTGGGCAAGGCTAAAATAATCTGAAACACGCCTTTCTCTATCCCTGCCCCACCTGATTTCCCTCTGGTTTTGTTTCATATCACCATATAATTTTTTCATTCTCTCCCCCTTTTGTACTCTCTGGACGTTTTGATTTGCATTTCATACTTCACACATTACATTTCAAAATAATTGCCCAACTCCATAAAAAATTGCAAAGCCGACGTTCAGATCTCTTCCCTCACCAGCCCAAGGTGAGCTCTAGTCTACCAGAGCCAGGATTATTCCCAGGGAGACTCACTCACCGTTAGCATCGGCGTGGTTAGCAGCCCCCAGGCAAAGAACTCCAGGAAGATGACCACCACGGCATGGTACACACTGGGCTCTCCAATCCCCTGTCGCTGCAAAACAGAGCTCCATCAGTCAAACAGCACCCCTATCCTGATCTGCGATAGATCTGAGACGTCTGTTGGGCCCTGAAACCTCAACTCTGGCCTAAGCCATTCCCGGGGTGATTCACGGCTGCCTGGTGCAGGGGAGCTCCTGCTGCGGCGTCTCTGTCCGGAGCCCACCAAAGTGTCCCCCTCCTGCAAAGCTCTTTTCAATTTTTTTTTCTCCGAGAACTAATACCTTTGATATCATTTACACTTTCTCTAAACGTTGCCGGCCGTATCATCCTTTCAATCCTCACCTTAACGACTTTGAAATGAAATGCCTCATTTTTCTAAATTTTTTCACAGCAGCCTGTGTGAGATCCCAGAAAAGACTCTGGGAGTTTGGGAAGGCAATTTTACTCCTCGGCGCCAACCCCGTCTACCCAGCATGATGGGAAAGGCACAATCCTTAGATCCGCCGTTAAAAACCCCCACACCTCAAGGCCTTGCTTATCTTTCTTTCTGTAAAGGTTTCTGCTGGCGCTTTCAGGGCAGCACTCGTTCTGTTGCTTTTCCAAGTGCCAAATCTCAACTGCTAGCCCAGGAGGTTTTCTCCTGCCACGTGGGACACACCTGCAAAGTCACGAGCTCCCAAGGAAAACAAATCACAAGGAACGGGAGGAAAGCACACAAGTTGCAGCTGAATTACATCAGGGAACCGCACAGGCCATATATGGAGGAGCACAATATGTTTTTCCACAAGAACCCATTTCTTTTCTTAGCAAACCACAAGATCCGAACTCACCAAGAAGCGTAGTCCAGCCCTGATACATTTTTAATAAAACCACCTGAAATGTCTGCGATCCCAGCAATTTAGACAGCTTCCCACGGCTTGAAGAGTATCCAGAAGTTAAAAAAAAAACTTCCATCAGCTGCACAAATCTCAAATCCAAAGGGATGTGGGATTTGGTACGGGAAACCTCAAATCCACGGGGCATTTCTTCCAGGCTAAGAGATTAATATCCTCACAGCTGACTAACGTTTCTATGCTGTGCTCTTGTGATACAAATCATTCACTGGACCAGATCAAAGACGCATCTGTATCAGGACCCTGCCTCCAGCATTCCCTACCGAGAGATTCTCATGGACGGGAATTCAAGAAATGTGGCACGTGAAGAGCAATCTTTTACCCAGTCACATCCTCCCAGGTTTTAACAGAATAATACTGCATTTCAGATAACTAATACATCTGTAAGTTATTTGAAATACAGAAGAAGAGACATTATTCTGCTGAGATATTGTTTGCGTTCACAGACTCTATTAAAACTGTCTCCCGTGGACAGGCTAAGTCTGCTTAAAAAATAGAAATCAACAGCATCAACACCAGAGGCACCCTACCCGAGGGGAACACGGGCATTACAATCAGTCAGTTTTGTTGCACACAAATTAGACAATGTTTTGCAGCAAAGGGAGAAGCCCCAAGCCAGTAATTAAGAGTACAGCTATCATCACCCACCTCGCTCCACAGAGCGGCCCCCTCCTCTTCCTCTAACCATCCCCCTTTCTACCCTCTCAAGCACTTAAGCATTTCTACCACATGATCGCAACAAAATTAACAGCCAATCTCACTTTATGGAGTAGAATCACAGGGCTGGCAGGGCCCTCTGGAGATCATCTCCCCCAGCCCCCACCCAGAGCAGGGGGCACAGGAACGCCTCCAGGCGGGTTTGGGATGTCTCCAGAGACGGAGACTCCCCCCTTCCCTGGGCAGCCTGGGCCAGGGCTCTGCCACCCTCAAGGGAAAGAAGTTCCTCCTCGTATTGGGATGGAACTTCCCATGGTCAAGTTTGTGCCCGTTCCCCCTTGTCCTGTCCCTGGGCACCCCTGAGCAGAGCCTGGCCCCATCCTCCTCACACCCCCCTGTCAGTATTTATCAGCGTTGATAAGGTCCCCCCTCAGCCGTCTTTTTTCCAGACTGAAGAGCCCCAAATCCCTCAGCCTTTCTCCATAAGGGAGATGTTCCAGCCCCTCAGCATCTCGGTAGCCCTAGAGTAGGTCTAGATCTGACCTGTGCACAGCTTAACATCGCTCCGTCCACTTATGGACCATCTTACTGCCCGAGTCTCCCTGAACCGCTCAGGAGAGCTGGGAGCTCGTGGTCACCCCACCACACTGCTCGGGGGCAGGACGAGCAGCATCCCACGGCCACAACCGCTGCCCCTCCGGAGGGCAGCCCCAGGGGGAAAGAACCCCCAACCATCTTCATCTCAGGTGCCCCCACTTCAAAGCTGTCCGGGTTCAGGCACGACGCTGTCGCCCGCACTGTCTGGAGCCTCCGCAGCTCTTCCCCCGCAGCAAAGCGCTCCTCTCCTGGAGCTAAATATTTCACAGGGATCTGAAGGTAGTTTGGCAACCTCAAAGCGAATATCAAACGTCAGCGTTGACATTTCACGCCCAGTGAACACCGGCACCGGGCAAATCGTTCCAGAAGCCTGTCTGGAGAGCGGCGGCCGCGGGCCCGGGGGGAGCCCCGGGGCAGGGCTGCTCTGCCGGCACAGCGGCC
>VXBO01009358.1:18713-57753 GCA_013400135.1 Rhinoptilus africanus
TCTTGGGGCTGTGGGTGGGAAGCCACAGCTGAGCCCAGCAAGCCCTGATGGAGGAGGGGGTGGGGATGGCTGCTCCCTCCCCAGACCTGTGCCCAAGCTCCCCGCCGTGCCCCCGATCCCCTCACACCCATGTCTCTCACCGCCTGCCCAGGGGTCCTCGGTGAACAGCAGCGGGGAGATGCTGAAGATGTCAGCTCCCCTGGAGCACCTCAACCTGCACGTCCGGGAGGGTGCGATCCTGCCCACCCAGGTGAGCACCCACCTGCCCCTTCCCCAGGGTCTGTCCACAGAGCGTGTCCCCAACAGCTCCTCAGCTCCTGGACCCCCATGCCGGGTGCTCATAGCCCTACAGCACCCATGTCTTTGAACCCCAGAAACCGGAGACCACCAGCGAAGCCACCCGAAGGAACCCCCTGCGCCTCATCGTGGCCTTGTCCCAGCGTGGCACCGCCTGGGGGGACCTCTTCTGGGACGACGGCGAGAGCCTGGACACCTTCGAGCGGGGCAGCTACTCCTACCTGGTGTTCAATGTCACGCAGGTGGGACACGGTGGGGAGGGCAGGAGTCGGGGGGGCTGTGGCACTTGGCCACCTCGAGCTCATGCCCTTCCCCCCTGCAGAACGTCTTCACCTCCACTGTCCTTCATGCCAGCACCGAGGCCACCGAGGTCACCATTGGCACACTGAGCATCTTTGGGGTGCGGGAGCCACCCAGCAAGGTCCTCCTGAATGGCCAGGAGAAGCCCTTCTCCTACTTGGGCAACCAGGTACGGCCCCATCTTGGGGTGCCCTGTCCCGCGGGTCCCCATCCCGGGGGTCTCCATCCCTCCTCCCCCAGCCCTTGTCCTGGGGTTGGTGGCTGAGGAGGTGGGTGAGGACTCCAAGGTGGCATCCCACCATGTTGGGGGTCAGGGGGAGCGGAGCTCAGCCAAGCCCCGCTGAGGCTGTACCCAAAAAGGTCTCCTCTCCTCCCACAGGTTCTCACCGTGAGCGACCTCGGCCTCAGCCTCAGCCAGGGCTTCTCCCTGCGGTGGCTGTGAGCGGGTGAGGCTGGTTGCCCTCCCCTCGCCCAGGCCACCCGGGTGGGAGATGCTGGATGCTCCGGCCCTACAGGCTGGGGGGGGCACAACAGAGGACTGTCACCTGCTGCCCTGTGCCCTCTCCACATGGCTGGGGACCGGGGGAGCTTGGCTACTGGGTGCCCCCCATGAGTTCTTGGGTGGGCAGTGTGAATGGAGGCGTGGGTGGAGGCGTGGGGGGAAATGTGGGCACCCGTGGTCCCTGCTCAATAAAGGCACATGGAGAACCTGTCCTGGGAGCGTGACGTGCGGACAGGGGTAGTGGCATGTGGTGAGGGAGGGTGGACGGTTGCCGGGAGGCCACCCGATTTCAGTCCCTGATCTCCATCCCCGCAATCTCAGCTGCTCAATCGCAGCCCCTATCCAAGCTCCCCCCCATTCCAGCCCCTGATTCCAGCTCCCCCATCCCAATCCCAGCCCTGGTCTCATCCCCCCCTATCTCACCCCCAGTTTCTNCTGGGGTTCTGGGGGGTGGGCTGGGGTCTGGGAGAGGGGGGTGTGCGTCTCCGGTGTCCGTAGGCCGGCGCTGTCACGGCTGTCCCCTTGTCCCCTCACAGCGCACCCGCCGCCGGGAGACTTCATCGCGCTGGGCTCCAAGGGGCAGAGCGGCGAGGGCAAAGCCGCCGTCACCCTGCTGAAGCCGGCCCCCCCCGGGCTGCCCTCCGAGCGCAAGCGGGAGGCGGCCGCCGCCTTGGCGGGCCCGGCGGGGCTGCCCGGCCTGGCCAAGCGCCCCAAGCTCTCCTCCACGCCTCCCCTCAGCGCCCTGGGCCGGCTGGCGGAGGCGGCCGTGGCGGAGAAGAGAGCCATCTCACCCTCTATCAAGGAGCCGTCCGTCATCCCCATCGAAGGTGAGGCCTGGCGGCGGTTCCGTTCGAGCCAGGCTGCAAACTTCAGTTTGCCTTCCCAAAAGGCTCAGCCCCGGGGCTCTTCTGCTAAGCTCGTAAGCCAAGGTTTATGTGCGGTCCGTGAGGGTTTCCCTGCCAGATTCAGGGCTGAAGTCACTGTTCTGTCTCTCCCCTCCTGTTGTAATTCCGTAGTGTTCATCCCATCTGATAGCTGCTTCATGGCAGCAGCTGACAGACTCCCTGAGGAAATCTTTGAGTCCCCACTGTGGTATTTTGCTCGCATGTTTCTTTAGTAGACTCTGTATCTGAACGTTGCTTGCTTTTTGAGGTATCATTCCATTTTCTGGTGTTTGATACGTTTGTAGAGGAGTATTCTAGCACAGACCAACTGAAAAATAATCAAGGGGTCTTGCTGGGTGCAAAACAGAGCTTTTAATTGTAATTGGGTAGAGAAATGCCGTTCCAGGGGCTAAAGGTGAGCTGGTCCATGCTTTGCTTTCCCAGTGACTGGCTCTGCCAGCATCCCGGGGCGGGTTATTTCGTGTGAGGGTAAATACTGATGCCTGGTTGCTGATGATTGCAGTTGCCCCCACGGTGCTGCTGGATGAGATTGAGGCAGCAGAGGCAGAAGGCAACGACGACCGTATTGAGGGGGTGCTATGTGGAGCCGCGAAGCAGCTGAAAATGAACAGAGCGAAGCCTGATACTACGCTCTACCTGAGCCTCATGTACCTGGCAAAAATCAAACCAAACATATTTGCCACTGAAGGCGTTATCGAGGTGAGGGCTGTGCCACGTCGGGACTCTGGGGCTTACTGATGTATCGTTGCTGACAGCTTGCGGACATAATTGCAGTTGCGTTCAAGCCAGAGTGTAATCTGCATGTCTTTGTAAATACTATAGCTCTATGGCAAGCTACTGCAATTTGTAAGTCTTTTTCTAAAGCTTTTCTCTTTGCTTTCTTGCAAGATGGCTTGATTGTTATTTTTTTTTAATATATTTTTTGTGGATGGTATTTCAGGCACTGTGCAGCCTACTCCGAAGAGATGCCTCCATCAATTTCAAAGCCAAAGGGAACAGCCTGGTGTCTGTCTTGGCCTGCAACCTTCTCATGGCAGCTTACGAAGAGGATGAGAACTGGCCAGAGATCTTTGTCAAGGTTGTTGAACCAAGGGGGCTTCTGCCAGAATGTGGGCAGACTGGGGAAAACTGGCCAGGGCTGGGTAGGCTGTGTGTACTGGGGGCAGGATAGAAGCCGAGGATTTATTCCCACTGGAAGGGAAGTGGGTATCCAGTGGCCTGTTGCCTAGTGTGGGGATTGCGCGTGGAGGAGGCAGAAATTGGAGACTGGGCCTGTGCTGTATTGACAAGGGAGAAAAACAGAGTTCTTGGTATTTTAAAGGCAAATCTCCACCAGTTGTTGAAATGTTGTGGTTTCCTTTGCCTTATCTCTGCTCTTTTCTGAGATGCCTTTGATAATCTGTGCTGATATAAGTGTCCCAGAGACTTCTTACTATCTAGTTTTTCTGTAGGGATTAACACAACCCGTTGATTTAAAAAGGCTAAGTTTTTAAAAGAAGGGCTTCTATATTTTTGTGTAAAAATCTTTGCTAAATCTTAATCAGCTTTGCTGATTGAGAAGGTCAGTGCTCAGTAGAGCTTGGGAGGTGATGGTTTGGTTTTTTGCTCTTATGTGACTTGTCTGCTGTCACTTGGTCTGTTTTTCATCCACGCAATAGTTATGCTACTTCCCTACTTCACAGCTGTACACTGAAAAAAAATACAAACTTGGGAAGCTCACGAATGCTCCTCTGATCAACTGATACAAAAAAAGGCTTGAGCGTGATTTCTGTTCTCTTGTGCAGGTTTACATTGAGGACTCCCTTGGGGAGCGCATCTGGGTGGACAGCCCTCACTGCAAGACATTTGTGGATAACATCCAAACAGCTTTTAACACCAAGATGCCTCCTAAGAGCATGCTCTTGCATGGGGAAGTTGGACGTAGTGGAGGGGACCTTAGTGCTGGTGAGATGGTGTTTGGGAAGCGGGAACAAAGGGGTAGGGAGAGGATGGAGCCTGGTGAGCTTATTGACTGGTGAGAATGGTTTGTTAGTGAATGGGGTCACGTAGGCCATATTTTGAGTTCTAGGCATTGCTTTTTCTCTCTTTAGGTCTCTTTCATTTCTAGGGGATGTTTGAGGGCGGGCAGTGAAAGAGGCTTGGAAAATGTACCTGTATGTGATACACTGTGAGGAAGCGACTAGTTGTGGCACCCTTCAGTGCTGCTGAGGGGGATCCTTGAAAAAGCTGAGCACATAAGGGTGTGAGTGATCTATAAAGAAGAGTTGTCTCATAAAGCATGTTGTGTGCTGGTCTCTCTTAGGGAGTAGCCCACACCCTTCCATGACAGAGGAGGAAGATAGCCAGAGCGAGCTGCTGATTGCAGAGGAGAAAATGAGCCCAGAGCAGGAGGGCCAGCTCATGCCCAGGTACGGTGCCTCCTCTTCTCCTGACACAGCCGTGTGGCAGATCTGTCTGTGCTCACCCACTCTTGCAGTGCTGCGTCAGGGAGTTCTGTCTCTGCACTATCAATCCCGTAGCACTTGCTAGAGGATGTTTCCCAGGAGAAAAGAGCAGATTTTGTTGGTTTGTAATGCCTACTATGAACGAGAAAGGATGCTGATTTCTGGACACAGCAAAATGTTACCAAGCTGGCTTGTGTGGAAGTGAATAAAATGCAGTTTGTGTGGCCCAGGTATGATGACCTTGTAGAGAGTGTAGAGGAGTATGTCCTGGACATGCTGCGGGACCAACTGAACCGGCGCCAGCCAATGGACAACGTCTCCAGGAACCTCCTTCGACTGCTGACGGCAACATGTGGCTACAAAGAGGTGCGGCAGATGGCTGTGCAGAGACTGGAGATGTGGCTGCAGAATCCAAAGGTAAGGATAGAAGCTGTTGAAGCACAACTCTTCTGGACCTGGCCTGGAATCCAGCCAGGAGGGCCGCATACTGTGTGCCAGTTATGTTTCTGATCTGTGGTGGCAGGTGGCTGTAGCCTTTCTGTTCTTCCTTTGCAGTTGACCAAGCCAGCTCAGGACTTGCTGATGTCAGTCTGTATGAACTGCAACACCCACAGCTCAGAGGACATGGAAGTTATCTCCAACCTGATCAAAATTCGTCTCAAGCCAAAAGTCCTTCTCAACCACTACATGCTGTGTGTCAGGTGAGTGACTGACTCTGTGATGGGAAGAGAAAGCACCCTGGAAGATGTGCCCAGGGCCTTGATGGTCTCAGTTTCTCTGTGCAGTGGTTTTAGATACCAACTTGGACCATGGGGTGTTCTGTGTAACATTAAATGAATTTGATTGGCCTGGCAATGAATCCGTTGGTATTGATGGACATAAGTGCTGCTCCATCCTCTTCACTTTTGTGTATTAAATACTTCAAAGAGAAATCAAACGGTAGATCTAGCTGCAATTAAACTTCTGGTCTTCCCTTGCAGAGAACTACTGAACGCACACAGGGATAACCTGGGCACCACAATTAAGTTTGTGATTTTCAACGAGCTGTCAAATGCAAGAAATCCCAACAACATGCAGATCCTGTATACTGTGCTTCAACATAGCTCAGAGCAAGCTCCGAAGGTAGGTGTAGTGTCTTGTGTGATCCTGGACCCCTGCCTGAGAGATCTAGTTGAACTGAGGCTCAGATGAGATCTCTCCACAGGCAGCTGTGTTATCTGTATGATACTGTTTTGAAATTATAGTATTGCACTTGTTTGGAATAAGCGTGCATAGGCATTTTCTAACGGCCACGTTCTGGGTGACCAACCCTGTGGTAATGAAGTTTCATGAGAGAAACGTTATTGTAGCTCCCCAGGGGTCTGAGGGACAGGCAGAACACCATCATTGTTTCCTCGTGTGTTTTTGTTTTGTGGGTGCAGGTACATTATAGTGCACTGAAAGCTTTCTCTTTCTGTATGTTTTCTCTCTCAGTACCTAGCAATGGTGTTCCAGGATCTTTTGACTACTAAGGACGATTACCTACGGGCTTCACGGGCTCTGCTGCGAGAGATCATAAAACAGACAAAACATGAGATCAACTTCCAGGCCTTCTGTCTGGGTCTTATGCAGGAACGGAAGGAGGCCCAGTACGCGGAAATGGAATTCAAGGTACCAGTTTCTTTGACCTTTGTGCTACTGTGTGCTGTACTAAGCTCTTTTGTATCTGTTTTTCTGGCCATTCTTTCTTCTGCTCTTTATTACCAGAGTGAATCAGTGTTTTTGTCTCACGTTTCATAGCAATGCTCCCACATCCTGTTTCCAAACATCCATGATTGCCATTTTTGATGATGAAACACTTTTCTAGAAAAGGTAGTTTTGGGTATTACTGATTCAACTCACTTCATTATATTTTTTTTTTAAGGAGCGGTTTGTCATCCACATAACTGATCTGCTCGCTGTCTCCATGATGCTTGGTATCACAGCCCAGGTGAAGGAGGCTGGAATTGCTTGGGACAAAGGAGAGAAAAAGAGTAAGCAGAACAACTTAGGTTCCCTCTGAAGATGAGCAGCTTGGTAGATATCTTCTGGCAGTGCTGAGGTTGTGGCAACAGTTAGGAAGGGGTGTAAGCCTCCATTCTGAACAGAGGCACGTGGGTGTTTGCTGTCGTCCTGAGGCTGACAGAGTTGGCAGATGTGGCATTTGTGTGGCACGTGTGCTGTCAGTGCTGGGATGCTTAAGGTTGTCCAGTATACCTCTCGACAGTTTACTGCCGATGCTTTGGAGCCTTGGTTACTATCTGCTCTTGAAACATCTGCCATCTCCTGCTTGGCTCCTGGTGGGGCTCTGATATGTGCGTAGTTTATAACCTTACTGTTTTACAGACCTGGAGGTGCTACGCTCTTTCCAGAACCAAATTGCTGCTATCCAACGAGATGCTGTCTGGTGGCTTCACACGGTCGTTCCATCTATCAGCAAGCTGGCTCCGAAGGACTATGTGCACTGGTAAGAGAGTCAGCCTGGTAATCTGCTGTGCATAACCAGTCCCTTTTCCAACAGTGTATGACGTACTATGAAAACCGTGTATATGCCAGGGTTTGGTTAGATTTCTCTCTCCTTATCAGTCAGGGTAAAGAAACAGCCTTTTAGCAGGGTTCAGGCTGGGACTGTCTCCCTCTCAGAAATTCCTGCAGATGCATCCTTTTACCAGAAGTACATGATAATGGAAAATATTTCTGATTTGTATTATTTGGGTCCACCCAATAGGGAATTTCAGGTTACCTGACCAAGCATGATCCCTGTGGACCCCTTGTTCTTTTTTTTTCACATGGTTTTTCAGGCTGTACAGTTGAGGGCTGCAGAGACGGTGCTATCTTCTCTGCCTGCTTCTGGTTGTGTCCTGGGGTCTGGCTCAAGGCATTGCTGAGGCACATCAAGCCAGAATTAATAGTATCTGAGATGTGTTCACTGGAAGTGTAAACACTCAATGCCCATGCTCTGTAGTCCTCTCTGTGATTTGAGTTGTTACTTTTGCTAGAGTGGTTTGTCTGAGGGGGCTCCTTCATGTGTATGATGGGATGCATTGGCAGAGTTCGGGGAGACTGAACTGTTGAACATGTTCTTGAGCCTCACACAGATGATATTTACTGTCCTCTTCGTTCCTACAGTCTCCACAAGGTGCTCTTCACAGAACAGCCAGAAACCTACTACAAATGGGACAACTGGCCCCCTGAGAGTGACCGCAAGTGAGTGTGTGCCCCAACTAGAGCTGGGTACAGGTGGGAGCTGCTGTAGCTGTAGGCAGAGGAATTGGTGTTTTCTGGTGTTCCTCATACAGCTCTGTGTTGGAAAGGCTTTGAACTGTGCTTGGATTTTCTTCATCTGTTACACTGCCTTGAAATTGAGGGATGTAGCTCCATTCTCCGTCTTTTCCTCTTCCTCCTTCATTCTGGTTCCCTATGCCAAGCTGTTCTGTATCTTGATTCTGTAATTGTGAGAAGGGCAGCCCTGCACTGTGTGGTTTGTACTGGGGTAACCTTAGGGAGTTCAGACTCAAGCAGGCTGGAGTGTAGAGGTACAAGGCAACGTGAGCAATATTCCATAAAGCAATTTATTTCAGATAGTTGCATTTGGAGCTGGAGATCAGGGAAGGAATTGTAAACTGAGCTGTGATTTATCTTCTGCTCAGATGAGCTCTAGGGCCTGTGGAGAGTTTCAGGAGCCCTTATGCTGCTGTCAAAAGAAGGGTGATTGATGTCTCATGTCTCATGCAGCTTCTTCCTTCGCCTCTGCTCCGAGGTGCCCATCCTTGAAGACACACTGATGCGCATCCTTGTGATCGGTTTGTCACGGGACCTTCCTCTTGGCCCTGCAGATGCCATGGAGCTTGCTGACCACTTGGTGAAGCGGGCTGCAGCTGTGCAAGCAGATGGTAAGACTGCACAAAGCTCCAGCTAGCAAGTGGCTACTTCTGTCTACGTGTCCTGTTGCCACCCAGGGCTGAGGTGTCTCCTATCACGTACTAAAGAGCCTTTACATCACTTAAAGCATGTTTTAGTTGTGGTGGCTAAGCATTTGGCTCAAAGCCAGATACGTATTGCTGTTGCTTTCTCACTAGAGAAGCTTCTTATTTTCTCCTGCTCTTTCTCCCGGTTACTAATTTTGTATCAGGGAGTGTTTGGGAAATTACTGGTTGTGTTGAGGATGAAGGACTGTGAATAGCCATGCAAAGTTTTGAGTTAGCATTTTTAAATTCAATTTAGTCCTTTATACATACTGTAAGATGAATAGAAATTTTTAGGCCATGCAAAAAAGAAAGGGTTGGAAGTTAAAGTAATTAACCCATGTATTGTATGCTCCTCCCAATTTCATTATTCAGGCACTGTTACAGAATTGCAGTTACAGAAGCAGCATTGACTCTTACCCCTTTTATGAATTCATTCAGCATTTGTCTGAATTCCTGCATCCTTGGAGAGCATGTCCATTCATTTGAGCTATATGTGTTTGTGTCATCGTTGAGGGTGTTGTCAGATTTTGGTTCTAAAGCATCTTATGTGCTCTTAGTGCTGACTCTTTAATAGCAAAGTCTAGTCCAGATCTGATGAGTGCAAGTGGAATGAGCTAGACTTTGCTGTTGAATATCCTGTGAAAATGTGTCCAGCCTCTCAGTATAGCGTTTTAAACGCTGCGACATTTCGAATACTGGAAGACCCAGAGTTAAGTTTGAGCAAGTCTGAAAACTTGCAACAAAGTTAAAATGCATTTTTATTTCCTCTGAGCCCCAGAAGTTCTGAGCAGATTCACTGCTTACCTGAAGGAGTGTATCTGAGTTCTGAAAAAGACACAGGTATCATATTGGGCGCATTTGGGGAACTAAAAATGCCCTTAAGAATTTAAACAAAATTGCATCTGAAAAGCTCGATATTCTTATATATTGACTTGTAGCTTTTTTAAGTGTTCCTGCTTTTTAAGTGTTGTTGGTTTTTTGCTCTTGTAATATCATGAGAACAAACCCACAATAACATAGTTGCTTGAAGTAAAATTTTTGTTATGCTGCGGTGCTTTTCTTGAAGGACTTTCGTCCAAGTAGACAGGTCAATAACTTGCTTAGTCTTTTCTTCTCCTCCTCCAGATGTCGAGGTCCTGAGGGTAGAAAGAATCCAGCTGATCGATGCAGTCTTAAATCTGTGCACTTACCACCATCCAGAGAATATCCAGCTACCCCCAGGGTAAGGCTTATCACACAGACAATCTTGTTGTGATCTAGCTCATTTTCACCTCGTGACGAACAATGCTAGCTCACAGATTTTAGGATGCTTTTCCTTATTACAATTTGTAATAACAAAATCATGAGGAAACCTTTTCAATGTCATGTTCAGGTGGGAATTTATGTAGGGCGGTTAAGGCTCGGGTCATGGAATGGACTTTGCTCTGCAAGCACTATGATCTTTCTGCTCTAGAAATTTTCACCTGAACCCTGCAGAACTCATGTGGCTCAATCTAAACCGTGTGTGATTAAGGAGAAAAGCAGCCTTGAGTAAGCAAAACAACCCACATATATCTGTTGATGGCTTTTGCAGGTACCAGCCTCCAAATCTAGCTATTTCTACCCTCTACTGGAAAGCCTGGCCTCTTCTGCTTGTGGTTGCTGCATTCAATCCTGAAAACATTGGTGAGTGTGGACATTTGTCAGGATATTCGTTCTGCTGTAGCAATGGGTCAAGGTGCTGTCTGATGAAGCCTAGTTGTCTGTGTTCAAGGCATGTGCTGGGTTGGTGAGATAATTGCAGTTTTTAATTCTGTATTCCCTGTGTATGCAAAAATACACCCTGGGGGTGTTTGGACCAGCGCGTGGCTGGAATCACGTTATCTGTGTTCTAAGTGCAGTGGGCTGTTCCAAAGTGAGTTGTGTGTCTCCTCACCTCAGTGTGTGTTAAGAGTATATACTGACCCTCACTTTTTATCCTGTATCCCTGATTGCCCTTCTCTACTGCAGGTCTGACTGCGTGGGAGGAGTACCCTTCTCTAAAGATGCTCATGGAAATGGTCATGACCAAGTTAGTATGCTTCAATCCCTATGTAAATCAAGTAGGCCACCGAAAACACATTTCTGAATGAAGTTTGTGCCAATTGGCTCTTTCCTTTCCAGTGGGACTGATATAAAATAAGCTGGCTGGCAGCAGCACTGCGGTTTGAGTGGGAAAGGTGCCTTCCCCCAACAGAAATATTATAAGCAAGGGAATAAAGCTTAGGAAAAGGGAGGGATGACACTGACATGCCTTGCTGAAAAGGTCTCAGTCTCCTTGGCTCTGATGGGAAGCTGCTTTGTTTTTTATATATTGCCTGATGGAGCTGAGATCCTGGGGACTTTCTGTCCGTAGTTTGAGTTTTGAATAGGCTGAGATAACCGTTTTCTTTTTTAACTTACTTAACAGTAATTATTCCTATCCCCAATGTACCTTGACGGATGAGGAGACACGCACAGAGATGATTAATCGTGAACTTCAAATCTCCCAGAGAGAAAAACAGGAGATTCTTGCATTTGAGGGTCATCTGGCTGCTGCATCCACAAAACAAACCATTACAGAGAGCAGCAGCCTCTTGCTGTCCCAGCTGACAAGTCTGGACCCTCAGTAAGTAGCCTTCTGCAGTCTGGTGCTGTAATGAAATCCCAGTCAATGCTAATCAGGAATCCCTACTGCTCATAGGGTGGTTGATATGGGCAAGATGACACCTGAGATAGGGTAGCCCATGGGATATGTGTCACATTTGGTCTTTGTCATTCTGTGACCACCTCCACGTGGCCCTCATCCGATAGATCCTCATCAACACCAGAGCGAAAGTGTGTCTGCCTGGGGATAACTTCTTGTTTCTCTGGCAGGGGCCCCCCACGCAGACCTCCACCACATGTCCTGGAGCAGGTGAAAAGCCTGAACCAGTCGCTTCGCTTGGGGCACCTCCTGTGTCGCAGTCGCCATCCTGACTTTCTTCTCAACATCATTCAAAGACAGGTGGGCTCCCTCGATGGCTTGGCCATGTTGGGCTCTGATCCCTTGGCTCTGAAACTGGAGCAGAGTGCGGGGCAAAAGGAAGCTAAGCGAGATGCAGGGGAAAGGGGGTTTACTGCTCCGGAATTAAATGATCAGTGTGCTGTATCTATGTTCTGCTCATCTTGCATTGTCATTCTCCTGCTTCCTAGGCCTCATCACAGTCAATGCCATGGCTGGCAGATCTGGTTCAGTCCAGCGAGGGCTCCTTGGATGTCCTGCCTGTGCAGTGCCTTTGTGAGTTCCTGCTTCATGATGCTGCTGATGAGTCAACCTCAGGTGAAGAAGAGGAGGAAGGTGAGAGTAAGGAGCAGCGTGCTAAGAAACGCCAGGTGAGTAGTCTCCTGGGGATCAGTTCTGTTACCTACTTTCTGTGCATCCTGAATTTGATTTCATTGAAAAGGTCGACTTCTTGTTCCACAGAGACAACAAAAACAAAGGCAATTGCTTGGACGGTTGCAAGACTTGTTGTTGGGTCCCAAAGCAGATGAACAGACAACCTGTGAGGTGCTTGACTATTTCCTACGACGCCTGAGTTCCTCCCAGGTGGCTTCACGGGTTTTGGCAATGAAGGTGAGCAAAATGAAGCTCCTCTTGACTAGGTTTTGCCAGAACCTGGGGGCAGAGTTCTGGATTCTCCTGAGTCCAGAGCCAGCGTGGTGAAATTGTTTCATGTCATCCTTCTTCAGTAACTTGTCTCAATCTTCAAACCCCATCATATGCACTTCTGCTCCCTGTTGCTCAGAAGCCTCCTTTGTTCAACAGCCAAGTAGTACTTTTCTTAAGACAGAGCTGGATTTTGCTGTTTCCTGTGACGTTCAGGTGTAGACTCAGCAAATCATGTGCTACATGGAGTAATTGGCAGCAACTGTTGTCTGCAGGGAATGTAAATGAGTGAGTCCTGGTGCTCTAGAGCACAGTCAAGGCAAGCAGGATTGCAGAGACCTCAAAGAGATTGTGCTTACAGAAAACTGAAACTTCACACAGGGTAGCTGTCAAGCAAGCACATTCTATGAGATATGTTGTGTGCTGCGTTTGGATCATTCCATGATGTGTGAAGCTTGTTTCTATGACATTCACTACTGTGAAACGTGTGGTCCAGCTGTGGCTTCAAATGCGACAGCTGTATCTGTGTGACTTCCGCAGGGCCTGTCCTTGGTGCTCTCAGAAGGGGGACTGCGTGATGGAGAGGAGAAAGATCACCCCATGGAAGAGGATTCTGGCGATTCTGAACTGCTGCAGGGATATCAGTGGCTGCTGAGAGACCTCCCGAGGCTGCCGCTCTTCGACAGCGTTAGAGCAACAACAGCTCTTGCCTTGCAGCAGGTTGGTGTTAGTAGCTGGAAGGGATAAGTGACCTACTCAAATCTGAGCAAACTGCCTGTAGGTGTGGTACCGACATGTTTATGTGCTCGCAAAAGAATTTTTTTTATGCTGGTGCTTGTTTTCATTAAATCCTGATTTCTAATGAGAGGAATTCTTGTTCCAGGCCATCCACATGGAGACAGATCCCCAGACCATCAGTGCTTACCTGGTGTACCTCTCCCAGCATGCCCCAGTGGAGGAGCAGGGACAGCACAATGACCTCGCTCTGGTGAGGGCCAGGTTGCTGGGGCAGAGGGATTGCGCGGGAGAGGCCTGGTGTGTCTCAGGACAGTGGTAGGCATGTGATTTGCGATACCAGTATGATGAGGTTCTTGTGAGCAAGTGAATCCGATAACTGCCCATTTGTGTTTCTGCGGATGTGTTGCACAGCATCCCATGTCTTTGGTTTCGTATCATGAAATGATACCAGAGCAGTAACCTCCAGTCCAACAGCCCGTCTCAAGTGGTATGAGCAATGCAAGAGTGGACAGCAATTTGAAGGGAATGCCACCACCTGGTAGTGTTTCACAAGTAAGCTGGTGTTAAACGTGTGGTCACATGTATCTAGGAAGAGAATGGGAAGTCAGGAACCTTAGCAGTCGGATATGCATTCTCCTATAACCAAAATTAGTTTTCTATTTTTTTTTAAAGGTTTTGGTGATTAATTTTTTTTGGCTTTTATACAATGGTGGTTTTTTTCATTGTTCTATCTCTGGGTGCTTTTTTTCTTACTGCTTTTAAGTCCATTGAGCTACATCCTTCGTAACAGTCTCTTAGAGATTGATGCAGGGATCAGGAGGCTCACGTGTTTCTTCTGCCTGCGTAGATCTGCTTAGATACGTGGATAATGTTAAATGATAAGAGTCAGTAGATTTGTTTATTCAAAGAAATGCAGATTTTTACTAGGTCAGTGCTCACTCTGTAATGGGATGCATCAGAATGCAACTGTACTACAGATGGGAACACTGTAAGGTGTCACACGATGCATGCAAAGCACTGGAGTTTTCCCTGTTGTGATGGTTTTACTCTTGACTTGTTCATCTCCAGAGTGGTGTTAACTGGGCTGATGATGGAAACTGGCGAATGTGATGCAATGAGGCAGGAGGACCTGGCTATGTTGATCAGTAAAGACCTCGTGGATCTTTTCTTCTTGCAGGATGTAGCCCGACTCATCGTGGAACGCTCTACCATCATGTCTCACCTCTTCTCCAAGCTCTCGTACTGTGCTGAGTCGGATGCAGTGCTTGTTGCTCTTCTCTCCATCTTTTCTCGCTACATCAAACGCATGCGCCAGAGCAAGGAGGGCGAGGAGGTGTACAGCTGGGTGAGTGCCTGCCTGCCTTTCTCAAGCAAGTAGAAGAAACAGGACAAGTTAACAAAAGAGAAGCCCATTGTGGGTTACTGAGTATGTAGAAACCATGTCTGGTTCAAGAATTCCCTGATACGAAAATAACTGGAGGCTGACATAGTATCAGAGGCGATTTTAAACTTTTCCTTGAGTATCTTTTGTGGCCACTGTTGGAGATCCTGGGCTAGGTTGAACTTTGGTCTGACCAAATTTGGCCATTCTCATGTTCCGCTTTCATCTGCATCTCACAGATCTCAGTCTCCTTTCTCCTCCCGACATTGTTCATCTGTGGTTTTTTTTCTGCCTTTTTCCAGTCAGAGTCCCAGGATCAGGTGTTCCTTCGCTGGACTAGTGGGGAAACAGCCACTATGCACATCCTTGTGGTTCACGCCATGGTTATTCTCCTGACACTGGGGCCACCTCAAGGTTAGTGGAGTGTGCTCAGATTGATTCAGGGGGTCATGGGCAATTCAGAGAGCCTTTCCTCTATATGCCATCTCCTAACAGGTCAGGCTGGTGTTAATCCTTCTACTTACTGGCTCATCCCTTGCAATATTTGTTTGTAGCTGTAAGATCTATCAGAATATTGCTGCACAGGATGAAGGATTTGCAGGCTTATTTTTTCCTTCTGCAGACAGCAGGAAATGTTAGAATGATGGTGTGTCCCCCCCGCTAAACAAGAAGGATTCAGAGACTTTGTAGTGTGAGAACTGGGCACGTATATAGTTCACACTCCCACTTGATAGTGTTTATTCCCAAGTTTTTTCTGACCTTTAAGCAAGAAAGTGTTTTGGTGTATTGGTCTGTATAGAGAAGGGTGGGGTGTTCCAGGTGCTTATAGGAGATAATTTTGTATTCACTCTTAAGCAGGGGATGGTGATTTTTACACCTTACTGGATATATGGTTCCCGGAGAAAAAGCCCCTTCCTACTGCTTTTCTGGTTGACACCTCAGAGGAGGCTCTGCTGCTCCCCGACTGGCTAAAGCTGCGTATGATCCGCTCTGAGGTCCCACGTCTTGTGGATGCAGGTGAGCCGGTGGGATGTTTGTTGGTGTTTCAGACCCTCCTGAAAGGAAGGGGAGAGGCTTCCCTGGTCAAATCCTCTGTGTGCCCAGCCATCCTGCTTGGCTGCCTTTGGGTGGGGCTATTGGTCACTGCAGAACCCACAGCCGAGCAGGGAGCTTGGATCTAGAAAGCATTGTGTCTCTGGATTTTGTGACAGTCGCAATCTAAACGTACAGTAGATTAGGACTGTCAAACAGAGGTACAGAATATGAGCTGTTTCCGGGCAGGGAATGTTACAGGATGTCCCAGTGTGATTCCCTGCTCAGCCATGATGTGTAGTTCATGTAACAAGGGTTTGAGAACGGATACAGCCTCTTTAAACAACTGACCTCACAGGTTAATCCCCACAGCTTTAAGAGCAGAACTCAGTGAAAGCTGAGACTGAAGAGGTGATCAGTGCCTTTGGTAGAACATTTGGAAGACATTTCCTCCCACTCTGATCCAAGTGCTGAATCTTGCTGGCTTTTATATGCAGTCGCTATTACTTTTAAAGGAGAGGAGCGAGTCTGTCTGGATATTTTACTTTCTGCGGATTTTAAAGGAAATGGGGAACTCTGAATTGGAGTCCCATCTTTGTTACAGTTCAGATTGAATGAAGCTGTGCAGTCATCAGACAACAGGCGTAGCGCTGGATCCATGGGGCATGGTGGGCTTGCAATGCGGAGAGCTCTGTCTGAAGGGTGTAAGCTATACCTATAGTTATTCTTGTCCTTGCACGGCTCATCAGTGCTCTCTTTCTTCTTGGTATTCAGAGCTTTCGTCCCTTTCTTACTAATTAAATGACAGCTCTCTATAGCCAGTGATTGAATTATTCAATAATTCCTGCCTGCAGCCATCAACAGATAGGGTGGAAGTTATTTTTTAATGCGAATGATTTGGTTCCTGAGGTTTTGATCAAATTAAACAGAAGATCAAATTAGCCAGGGAGTGAATTAACTGGAAGATGCAATAAGAAGGCAATGATTTGCAGAGCAAAGAAAACATAGTAGGCAGCTGTCAGACTGCTGGCTTTAGGCTCTCTGCAGCCCTGTCATTAAAGTGTCACTGTTAGTCCAGCCAACAGCACAGAGATCAGGTAATAAAGATGACCCTCTGTGAGCAGAGGTCTGAGGACTCAGTGTTTGTGTATTCCAGCCCTGCAGGACCTGGAGCCGCAGCAGCTGCTTCTCTTTGTTCAGTCCTTTGGAATCCCAGTTTCCAGCATGAGCAAACTTCTGCAGTACCTGGATCAGGCAGTATCTCATGACCCGCAGACGCTGGAGCAGAACATCATGGACAAGAGTAAGAGCTTCATATGAGGCTCACTAGGCATTTTACTTTTTCTTGAACGGTTTTTATGAGTACCTCCTTTGAATTCCTTGGAAAAATCCAAACTAGTTCAATAAACTCTGTGTACAGTCTGCTTTGGCAGCTTGTTGTCACTGTAGACACCTCCCTAGAGCTTGATGGCCCTTGGCTGTATTTCCTAAAGTAGAGAAGGATTTTCTGGATTGGATTTTACAGAGTCTAAAAGGTAATTTGGAGGCTAACTTGTAAAAAACCCAAGGCTTAAAAGCATCACGTTTACGAAGTCCATGGGAATAGCAGATTCCTTTCACTGTGGGAGCTGAGCAAACAGCAACCAATTCTGTCCTGCTTTACTAAGGAGGACGAGATGGTAATGTGTTCATATCTTGTCCTTTTTCAGACTATATGGCTCACCTTGTGGAAGTTCAACATGAGAGAGGAGCGACAGGAGGCCAGACTTTCCACTCCCTGCTCACTGCCTCCTTACCAGCCCGCCGAGGTACTGCCTGCAATAGCCTAGACTTCCGAATATCAAAGTCATCTTCCAAACTTCCTTCCTCTGTTGCTTTTGAGAGGGATGGGAAAAGCTGTCTTCAAAAGGGATTGCATTGCAATATATCGGCAAGCTACAGTTAGACACCAGTCCTTGCTAGAGCTTTTTTGCTTCTGGCAAAGGAAGAAATTCCAATATTCTTGGAGTTTACTACAATGAGTTGTTCCGAGTGATACAAAAAAGTAGCTCTTGCTTGGCCTCCAGAGAAAAGCTATTGAATTGCTTGGCAGTTAGAGACTGTAATGCCGAAGGTGATCCAGAGTTGGGGCTCCAGATGCTAGCTACCATAACAGCTTTTTTCTTTCTTTTCTTTTATTCCCCTTGCAGACAGCGCTGAAACCGCAAGGTCAAAATCTAGTCCTGAGAACTCCCAAGGCCAGAGCCGGATCCGTGCCTTAAGTCAGGTCCGGGTACTGGGCCCAGAAGATGATCTAGCAGGCATCTTTCTGCAGGTACTGGTATAACCTCTAGCTAGTCAGCTACTTCCTTGCAGCAGCCTTTAAAAATCCATTTCCCTTATACTTGTATCTTGTCACCGCTTCCTCCTGCAGGGTTTGTCAGCAATGACTATGACAGCCCTGCATGCAATGAGGCTGCGCAATTACAGCCTAGTGGAATTGATACTGGAAGGATTTTTTTCTTGTAGTTTGAACACGATGTGGCTTTTGATCATGCCTAATACTATCGGTGCCTACTAGCATGTTACTGTCTGTACCTTGTTTGTTCTGTGTGTGGTGCCTTTCCTCTCAGCAGCGGATGGAGGATTTGTGAAATGCTCGCAGGGCCTTGGCAGCAAAGCTGTGTGCAAACAGCATTTGTACTCTGGCTTGTCTGCTTGTAGAGCTTCCCTCTCTCCCTTGACTCCAGAAGGAGCCTACAGGGAATTAATTGGCCAAGCTGGTTGCCTGTATTTATGTAGTATGGCGATTCCCCCACAGTGTCAGTGTTGATAGTCATGTTGGGGTTGCATAGATGCTGTGGCTGTTCCCGTACCAGGCACTAAAATATTGAGAAAGCTGTATTGGAAGGTTGCATTTAGCCTCAGGATGTTTACGGTATAGCAGGTCCTTTCATTTGCTCTCATAAACTCATTCCCTTCTGTTTCCTACCAGCTTTTCCCACTGAATCCAGATCCGCGATGGCAGAATTCAAACCTGCGCCCACTCGCCCTGGCGTTACAGCAGGCCCTGGGGCAGGAGCTGGCTCGCATCCGCCAGGGGAACACACAGGTGACCGGGATCACCGCACGACTTCTCCAGGCGGTAGCTGCACTGATGAACTCGCCGCACAGCGGTGCGTTGGTGATGGCAATGCATCGTAACCACTTCATCTCCTGCCCACTGATGCGCCAGTTGTACCAGTATCAGGTGAGCAGTGTAGGATGAGAATCTTTGTAGCATTGAACAAAGAGAGGTGAGGCGGAAACAGAAAATCCGCAGCGTTGTGTGTAGACTTTCTACCTGGGTAATGCTGGAAATACAGCTTGGGGAGCGTGATACAGAGGGACTCAAGTTGATGGGCCATAGGCATCTGGATGCAGGCTGGCCACATTAGGCTAGCACTGCTGAGAACTGGGGCTTATATGTAGGGGTTGGGTGTATCCTGCCTAGTCTAGGAACTGTGCAGCACTGTGGATTTGTGGCTCTGAGTCTCTGTTGGTTTTGGGATCTCTAGTCTGTGGTGTTTTATAGCATGGACATGTCTTGCAAGCCAAGGTATTTGCAGACAGCTTGAGAGCTGAATTCTGTAATTCCTTAAAGAAATCTTCAGAGCAGGCTGTGAGTTATTCAATGGCTAGAACAATGAAAGGAGGTACAAAATTGCCCTTAGTTATGCTGGGAGAGGTATTGTGTGTGAGTCTTCTGCCTTGTTTTTGTACACTAGAAGCTGTTGCCTTGATTTGAGTGAGCTATGGTCCAACAGAGTAGGTTTGCTCTATGTATTCTTGGCAGTATCCATGCCACTATCTGTGTCTTTCCTGCTATCTTTGTTGTATTGAAGTCTGTATAAGCAAGTCCGTTCTGCTTCACTCCACAGCGCTGCATGCCACAAGACACTGCCTTCTCCTCGCTTTTCTTCAAAGTCTTCATGCAGATGCTGCAGTGGTTGGAGAACCCTGCAGTGGAAGATGGTCCTCTGCGCGCTCAGCTGAAGGCCTTTGCTGTGCAGTACTCCTCGAGGCACAGGATCAGTGACGGTAGTGGCATTTTGCAGCTTGTGGGACAAGAAAGGGAAAGAAACAAAACCACAGCCAGAGCAGAAAGTAGGGTGGGCTGCCTTTTGGAGGCATGCTTAGGAGTAGCGAAGAGAAGTTTTGTGCTGTGCTATATAAACTCCATGAGGATGCAGACAAGTGATTTAGCTCTGGGGGTTTGCAGTACACGCCTGGTAGCATCTGACCAAGCATGGCAGATCTTTCAAGGAAAAATTCCAATTGCTTGGGACAGGAATTCTGTGCTAGCTGTAGTCCTGAAAGATGAGCATCCAAGTGTGCCTCTAGAACAAGGTCACACCATGACCTGTAGAGTTGTTTATCATCTGCCGTCTGTTGGGAGAAGGAGTCTATAACCAAGAGCTTAGGCATGGAAATGGGTTTCTGGTTATAGAGTTTTGTCGTAGCCACATGTTCCTGTGACATGCAGAGGAGCTGTCAAGGGTTTTGGTGTAAGTAAAATGGCAGTAGAGCGTAGTGTGTTTGTATGGGTGAGTAGCTGTGTGCTGAAGCCATGTGTGGCATCTATAAAAGGGAAGGCTGATGTAGGGGCTGGCTTGGCCCTGTGATGCCAATGCTGAGACTTCTTTGCAGTTCGGGGTGGCTTCTTGCACCTCACTGAAGCTCTGACTTTCCGTCGTGACCCTGACTTGATCAGCTCCACAGTACGCGCCATCATTGCAACCCTGAAATCAGGAGAGAAGTGTAATGTGGAGCCGGAGCTCATCAGCAAAGGTATGGTTGTTCTTCTGCTCTCCTTCCTGTTGCAGCAGCCGGTTGAACTCCCAGCCCAGCAAGGGAGAGCCTACTGTGCAGGCTGTGGGAAGCTGCCTTCTCCCTGGATCAGAAACTGTGAACTGATCTAAACTTGGTGCTATCTTGTATCACCTCCTTCCCCCGCGCTGGTATGTGGGTTTATAAACTGTGATCTGGGGCTGAGATTAAGTCTCTTGGCGAACTGTTGGTTGCCACTAACAAAATAAAAAATAGAAGCCTACCATCCCACATAAAAATGGCTCTTGGGAATGCTGGACTGATTGCCTTCATGATACTGTTATAAGGTTCCATAGCTTCCACCACATCCTGTAGTTAACCAGTGACATCTTTCTCCCTCTGCTAGTCCTTCAAGGTCTGATTGAAACTCGCTCTCCATACTTGGAGGAACTCCTGACTGTCCTCTTCTCAGCTACTGTTGAGACTGCTGGCAGGTTTCCTGCCATGAAACCAATAGCTGTGGTGAGCTCTTTGTTGCTCCAGGACAAAGAAGAAACACCAGTGAAGAAGGAGGTGGACAGCTGCAGGTGAGCCTAGGCAAGGATGGGGTTTCACCGGTAGGTCTGGGTTTAAGACATCACCACTGATACTGGCTTTCTTTTCTCCTCAGTGCTGAAGCACCTTGGCTAGGGCCCTCCTCTGGCCTTCTTAACGACTGGCTGGAGATGCTGGACCCAGAGGTGATCAGCAGCTGCCCTGATCTGCAGCAGAAGCTACTCTTCTCCTGGAACAAAGTAAGAGTTGTTGGGTAGAAGGACTACTGTGCTGAAACCACCTCTCTGGTGTACTGACCTGCACCTGGAAAGAGGGCAAGGGGTAGTTTTATGTTTTGACACGTGTTGCTAATACCAGTTCCAAAGTGCAGGCTGACTGGGGGAGGATTACGGTGCATCCTTCTCAGTGCAAGGCTTATGTTTCATGTTATCTTTTTATTTTCTCAGCTGTGTTCTTTTCAGAACTTCAAAGTGCGTTACAGACACAACATAGTCCCATAACAGCCCAGCCAGCTGTGTTTTCATTGGTGTTTTTGCGGGCAGATAAATAACTTGCCCACAAGTGCTATGCCGAAGCTAAGGCTAAAACTGAATTTCACAGCTGATGCCATGTTAGAAAGTACTGTAATTCAAATCCGAAATCCACATGTTGTCTTCTGTGCTGTCTGTCTGCCTGGATCCTCATCCTTCTGTAATATACAGTTTGTCCTACATCCACCTCGCACCAAGGATATGTTTATTACATCTCTTCCTTGTTTGATCCATTCAGGCAGGGTCCCAGGTGCCCTCCTTCCGCCCGTATCTCTTGGCTCTTCTCACTCACCAGTCCAGCTGGACCACGCTGCACCAGTGCATCAGGCTTCTGCTTTGCAGAAACCGGGAGCAAAGGTGAGTCTTGTTTTTTTGGGCCTAGCAACGAGTTTTGAGTTGAGCGACTCATTGTGTCTGAGAGAACAAACAGAAGCTGAGAACAAGAGCTGCCACATTCTGCAGTACGTCTGCCAGGAGATGTAACTCAGCCAAAAACAGGCTCTGTGAGAAGGATGCTGATTTCAGTCATGCTGATTTGTGCACCTTGATATAAATATTACCTGCTGTTTGATGGAAGCAGCACATAAAGATTTGGCTGTGTTCTGAACAGGAAGTGCTAATGGCTGGGTAATCCATCTAGCATTGCCCTTGTTGATAATCTTTATGAACATGGGGTTTGAAAGATGGCTTGGATAGCAAACTGACAGCAGGCTCTGTACCTGGGCTGGCTCTGCTGGATCTTTTGGTTGTACTAAACTCCATTATCAGTCTTCTTCTAACCCCCTTCCTGGTATCCAGCTCCCAGTTCTGATCTCTGGAGCAGCCCTAGCTCTCAGCGTCTGTACATTGCTCTCAAATACTGAAGTGCCGCTGCAGTAGTATCTTGCTTAAACTTGTTACACTTATGGACCAGGCAATGCTAACGCCTAACAGTCGTAATTCAGGACATGACTAAACTAGCAATACTTCTAAAGCTAGCAGTATTTAATTTTGCTTATTTTTTTATTATTTATCTCTTGCTCACTAACAATCTCATTAACTTCTGTAATCCAAGATAACAGCCAGGATAGGATGTTCTGTATGCTGGGACAGTAAAGTCACTGGTCTGATTGTACCGATTGTTTGTGTTGATGACCAACTTCTGGCCTTGTGGTGCAGGACTCCGTGGAGCCACCACCCTCTTGCTGAATGCCATTTGTTCAGTTCCATACCCTGCGCTGTGCTTATTGCAACAAATATTTAGTCATAATCTGGGAACAGAACCAAGCCCCTTCTTGGGACTTAATGGATCCTATTTTTACATTTGCAGATGTTTCTTTCTTCACAGTACTCATGACGTTTAGAGACGCTACCATGTGTTTGTGAGCTGCCTGAGGGCTGCTCTGACTCTAATTGCAAATCTGTCTTCTTTTGTCTTCTTGCAGGTTTGACCCAACGGCATCCTTGGATTTCTTGTGGGCCTGCATTCACATTCCTCGGATCTGGCAGGGAAGGGACCAAAGAACACCTCAGGTAGTGGTTCAGTTCTTCCAAGTTTCCTCTCTGGATGGAGCAAGAGATGATGCTTTCACAATGCCTGATTTTTTTTTTCCACAGCCCAAGAGGTGGCTGGAGTGATGCAGGTGCAGCACGCCAAGCTTGCTGCCTGTACCTCAGCTGATTACTGAGCTGCTCTGCTGTGTTCCTTATTACAGTGGCAATTTTGAGTCCAAAAAGCTGATGTGAACACACATAAGTTTGCCCACTTGGCATTTCCTCTGCAGCTCCTGCAGCAGTTGCCACAATATCCGTTAAAGATCTACGCGCAAGGCTCCAGTGGTGAGCAAGCTAAAACCCAGTGTGGGATAATTCCCATTTTACCAAGAAAAGAAGGTTGCATCTCTTCTCCACAGAGGAATTTCTTTTGTTTGGTCACTGAAGTATATAAGGTTTCTGACCCATCACACATGCTGAGATGGAAGTAAATGAGTTCAGAAGTAGATGAGGGGTAGGGAGGTTTCATCTGGGGCTGTGGTGCATGCTTTCAGAGCTTTACGTATGGGGCAGTTCTTCAGCTTAGTTCTAAGAGGTGTTTCCTTCAAGTTGGCGAAAGTGTGACCAGAAGGAACTAAGTATCTAGGAATTCATTTTGGGTGTTCTCGTGCATTACAGAAGCGCCGTGAGGAATTCGTGCTCCACCTAAAGGCATCAGAATTGATCAGCATGGTGGAGCTGATCCTGGCTGAAGCAGAAACCAGACACCAGAACACAGAAGAGGCCTCCCGCACACTCATCCAGTCTCGACTGCCTTTGTTGCTCAGTTGTTCTCATGGGGACCTTGAGAGCATCAAAAAAGTAACGGAGTATCTGACCAGCTGCATCCAGCAGTGGGGAAGCAGGTGGGGTTGCAGATGGGGAGCACTGCCTGCTCTAATTGTAGTTACTTGTCATTTTAAGTGGTACTTGGACCAGGAAGGTGATTTTTAAAGTTACAATTCAAAGCCCTTTTGCTTTTAGGGCTTCAGGACAAAATGCTTGCCATGTTTTTTGTTGGTTTGTGGTTGCTTAAGTCAATGGTTATTTTTAATTAGCAGTTCCTAACATGGGATTTCTTGTCTACTAATCCCTTGAATCACTGCTCATACTGCATCCTGCTTCAGACTGTTGTGTTTGCTCTCAAAGCTGAATGGAGACTAGATTGTTTCCTAAGGCTGGCTAGTCTCAATAGTTGTGCTTCCAACTAGTCTTCCGATTGGGATGGGGGTGCCCATGAGTACCATGTGCAGAAACTCTTCACTGGAGACATAAGCAGAGCTCTCTTGTCCTGTGCCGCTTTGTAACTGCAGTTTTCTAACTCTAAATGGCCTAACAATGGGTCTCCATAGACTGTGCATGGATCCCTGTAGACTCTGAATGCTCTGAATAGTCTGAAAAGAGGAAGATAGTTTCAATAGTCTGAAAGACTGAAAAAGCATTGGTTCAGATTAGCGATGGCTGCTCTTTTACATGGTCTGTTTGCTATATGCAGAAAATCTATTACTAATCTAATCTATTACTGATCTAGGATGTTTGCTAGTCGAACAAACGTGGTAACTAGTGGCTGACCTCTCCCTTTTTCCCTCAGCTCCGTGGGAAAATGCTGCCAGGACCTTCTGCTTCAGATATACCTGCAACTACCTGAGCTCCTTGTGCCTTTGCCTGAGATGCTTCTCACCAGTGAAGGAGCCAGAGACAGCAGCACTTGCAAGGTAAAGTTTAAAGGCATAGGAAAACCCCTTTCCAATTGTGTACCCAGAGTGGATGCTACCTTGAAGCCCACTCTAAAAGAGGACTGGAAAAAGCTTCCTGGGTCACTTCGGTTTCTTTACTGTGCTCTTCTGGTGGCCCTTCCCTGCCTGCACTCTCAGGAGCAGGGAGTTCATGTGTGGTTTACTTTGCGGTGTCCTTCTATAAAATAGTGTAAGCTCCACAAGCTTCTGTGTGCCAAAAGCTTCTGCAAAGCACAAGTGTGCAGGCGTCTGATCCTGTTTTGATGTCTGTAGGGACTGTGGACTTTAGATCCTGTGCCAGCTGGAACGTTGCATCTGCTTGCGGATTCTACCTGAAAATAATTTCTGTTAACCCCCTCTGAAAGGAATTGGGAAACACTGTCGAAGAGCCAGGGGCTTGATTGTGCTTTAAACTTCTTAACTGTGTATTCATTACTTTTCTTCTAGCTCGATGCCCTGGTTCACAGATTCATTAACCTTCTCGCAGACACCAGTGACTCCAAGTCATCCGAAAGCCGCGTGTGGGATGCCAATATGGCCTGCAGGAAGCTCGCTGTGGCTCATCCCATCCTACTTCTTAGGTAGCACCCTCCCCTTTCACCTTCTGTGTGGCTGGCATTCACTGAAAAGCATCCACTCTTGTCCTAAAAAGGGAACAAACTGGCAGCAGTCATGATTGTGACAAAATCCACATTCATGTACAAAAGGCAAGAGAAAGGGCAACAAAGTCATAGCTCTTATAATGAGACAGAACCTCTTTTGGCTTCGTATCTGTCTGGAAATAGCCCTCTTGGAGACAAGAGAACAGAATATGGGTGGGCAATGGAGCTTGCTGAATCTCTGGATGCAGGGATCAAATTCAGAACCCTGGGAGAGGATAAGGGATCCTTCCTTCCAGGAACTGAGGTGTAACAATGTGTAACTGTTTCTAGGAGGAGGCTAGATCTGGATTTTCTTCTGTTTGGCATTTCAGGCACTTGCCAATGATTGCAGCACTGCTTCACGGCCGTGTTCACCTCAATTTCCAGGAGTTCAGGCAGCAGAACCACTTGACCTTCTTCATGCACGTCCTGGGCATCCTGGAGCTGCTCCAGCCGCAGGTCTTCCAGAACGAGCACCAGGCGGCACTATGGGACTGTCTCCTGTCCTTCATCCGTCTGCTTCTGGTAGGAAAGGCCCTGCTTCCCCTCCGTGTGTGGGCTTCCAGCCGCTAGATGGAGAAGTTCATGTTACAGAGGGCCAGCCCAGCTTTCTCCTGTTTGAAGGGAAAACCTTCATATGCCTAAAACCAAAAAGGTGTTATCAAGTACCTTGGAGAGCTTAAAGAGGAGGCGGGAGATCAAAAAGCTACTCCCTGGTCCCCAGAGGTGCGGGATGGAGCAGTGCATCACTGCGTTTTTTGTTAACTCTCATCTCGATCCTTTCTCAGAACTACAGAAAATCCTCGCGGCACCTGGCTGCCTTCATCAGCAAGTTTGTCCAGTTTATCCACAAGTACATCACGTGCAATGCCCAGGCAGCTGTCTCCTTCTTGCAGAAGCACTCGGATCCACTCCAGTAAGATTCCTTACTCCACTTAGCCTATGGTTAGCTCATGGAGAGCTGGCATAGTCAGGCTGACATGAGCTAATCGGACAGAAGACAGCAAGAGGATGTGACAAAATATTAATAGGCTGCTTTTTCACCCTTAGCTTCCTTAAGTCTCTATTGAGATGAGCAGCGTGTCCCTTTTTAAAGGTGAAAACTGAGCCCAAGGAAGTGAGATGATGATTTCAACTTGCATAACGGTCTAAATGTCCTGTTGAGGCATTGTAGGGCCCTGCAGTTATTTCCACAGACCCCAGCAGGGTATTTTCCCTGACTGGGTGGCTGCAGGGTCCCATGTACAGAGAGGCGGAAAATGCATTTGAGTTCCAGTTGCAATGAAAGGAAAAATCTAGTTTCTGCTTCTGGGAAACTATTCGTTATAGAGTACATATATGTGCTTTTACTTGACTTGTGCCCTTACCACTATTGAAAGCTAAATGTGTCATCTCTTCCCCCAGTGACCTGTCATCAGACAACAGTGACCTGGCGATGTTGAAGTCCCTCCTGGCTGGGCTGAGTCTGCCTATTAAGAGTGGTGTCTTGGACAGAGGCTCTGATGAAGAGAAGGATGGTGAGTCTGACTGGGGGGAAGAGTTATTCCAGCTGGTGAACCTGCAGGGTGTTTTGGAGCACAGATACTTCTATGGCCTGTTCTCCTAACAGCCCAGTGAAAGGGTATTTAGAGTGCAGAATGGCACTTGTATACTCAGCAATTTGGAACCAGTATCTGGGGTGGGTTAATTTGTTTTCCTGTCGGTGGTATCACAACTGGAGCAGTAGAACAGCTCTTAACAAGAGGGAGTTTTATTGTTGTGGATTTTGCTTTCCTCAGCCACACTTCAGAATTGACCTGTCAAGAGACACTAAGGGTACATCCACTTCTCCGCTGTTTTCTTTACAACTTGCATGGGAAAATTATTTGCTATTAAAACATCTTGGGAAGGCTCCTTCTCTATGCATCAGCTGAGGGCTACCAGAAGTTGTAGTGAAGCTAGAGACAATGTGAGAGCCAGGAATTGTATTACAGTATTGCTGGTCGGCTCATGATACGCCACTATACTGGTAGGGACCGCTGGACCTGTCTCCCTGTTAAAACTACACAAACTGTCAGGTGTGTCCTGTTCTCTCTCTCTCCTCCAGATGAAGCAGCAGCTGGCTCTCTCCCCCTCGTCAGCGTGTCTCTCTTCACTCCTCTCACGCCAGCTGAAATGGCCCCATACATGAAGAGGCTCTCTAGAGGCCAAACGGTTGAGGGTAAGTGAGGACCTGCAGAGCTGTACAGAGACACAGGGCAAATGCAGACAGATGCCAACGCTGTTACTTATCTGTCAGCTACAGGCTAGTTTCCTGTTCCAGTCTTGTGTCTGGAAGTCTCCAGCAGTTAAGATGTGGTTTTGTTTTGGATGAACTTGTCCATAGCCGCCTGTCATTCTGTGACAGAGGCTTCCAATGATGCTGTTATCACTTAGCTCAGCAGTGCTGCAACTGCCTCTGCTCTGGGGCTTGTCAAGGATCTTGTAAATGCTCTGGGAGATAGTATGAGTAATTCCAGGAGCGCTGCAGTTCGTGTTGAGCCAGGTCTGGAGTGCTGATGGGAATGCCATTTTTTAATGATACAAAAATACCAAACTGATGAGAAGCAGGATTTTGTTAGAAATCCCCAAATGGCCTTCATGGGAAAAAAAAATTGTGTTAGTCTGGCAGATGGGAACGACGTGTTTCTTCTCCAAAGATCTTCTGAAATCACAGCTGTCCAGTGTTCAGACCTAAGTTGTGGTGTTGGGGTGACGGTTTTCTTTACACACTAGAAATAGGAGGAAGAAATCCTGCTTGGACACTGTTTCTAAAACAGCCTTTCTGTGAAGATCTCTCAGTTACAGAAGATGATGTTCTGGAATTGAAACCTTGCACCTCACTCCATCCTTCCCTCTGCCTGGGCAGACTGGGATGCGCTGGTCTAGCACATGACCTAACTCTTCTCATCCTTCTTGAAAAATGCCTTTATTGCTCTAGCTCTGTATGCAGGTGGGAAGACTTGACTGATTGGGAGATTGGATTTGTAGGGAAAAAGAAAAAGATCATTTGCTGTATCAGTGAATTTTAGTCACCTGTCACAACCTGTGTCTTCCACCAGACATCCTGGAGGTGCTGACAGACATTGATGAGATGTCCAGACGGAGGCCAGAAATTCTCTCTTTTTTTGCTGTGAGTATTAGTGTCTCAAACTGCCACTGGAAGGAAGAGATTCTTTTCACCACAGTCTGTTGCATTGCCAGCCCTCTTACTAACCTTCCTCTGCTTTTTGGGTGGTGCTTGCAGCATCTTAGGAGAAATTTATCTTCAGTTAGGCCTTCTGACAGCAGGCAGTATTTACTTCCCTACCATCTTCTCTCCATTGCATACTGGGTCTGCCATCATCCACTTTAACTTCTCTTTATGTCAGAGGAAGAATTAACCCTCTGTCCTCTTCCCAGTACTGGGGCAAGGAGAGAGCAGAACAGCTCTGTTGAAAACACTGGAGCCTAGGGAAAACTCAGCTGTCCCACGTGGAATAAGATTACAGGAGGGTGCTTTAAAGTATTCAAAAACAGGATAATCCTTCTTACAGAGAGGGATTTCCGGGCTCAACCAGTACCTGCTGGACGTGTGTTGGGCTGGATTGGTGCTGGAGGGGTGGCAATGCCAGTCTGAGGAGTTTGTGCTCCCTGGGTGACCCTGCGATCCTAATCTGTGCGTCTTCTTTCAGACAAACCTACAGAAGCTGATGAGCTCATCAGAGGAGTCCTGCCGAAATCTGGCCTTTAGTCTGGCTTTGCGCTCCATTCAGAACAACCCCAGGTGAGGACCACTGGAACGTAGGCTGACCCGAGTCACTGATGGGCACTGGCTGCCCATCCTACACTCCTGTTGATGGTGATCTGGACTGTAATGCTGCTGTCCTGTTTTACTCCCAGCATTGCTGCAGACTTCCTTCCCACCTTCATGTACTGCCTTGGCAGCCGAGACTTTGAGGTGGTGCAGACAGCACTGAGGAACCTGCCCGAATATACCCTCCTTTGCCAAGGTAAGTTGCTGTCTGTCACCTTTGGTGCGTGCTTGGCCTCGCAAGGGTTAAAAGCTGGGCTCCTGTGCTGGGAACAGCCTCCCTGGGAAGTTGCCAAGGGTCAGTGTTGGCTAGACCAGGCCATGGGACACGCAGGTCATCTGTATCAATAGCAGCTTTGGTCTGAGCGTCACAGGGGAGATGTGCCAAGGGAGGCTTCCTTGAAGTAGATGTGCTCCCCTAAGATTTTCCTCTTGAGTTATGATCTCTGACATGATGACACACCCGCAGAGCTATTAGAGGGACAATTGTGCCATGTTCTTACAGACGGAGAGAATTTCTTGCCCAGCTACAAATGCTCATCCCGATGTTTGCTGGTGGATTGCTTTTGCTTGCGTGTTGGAGCTCTAGGGGCAGGCCTCATGCTGTCTTTCCCTTCCACAGAGCACGCAGCAGTGTTACTGCACAGGGCCTTCCTGGTGGGCATGTACGGCCAGATCGACACCAGCTCTCAGATTTCAGAGGCCTTGAAGGTTCTGCACATGGAGGCCATGATATGAACATGTGGTTCTGGGAGCTCCAATTCCAGAGGAATTAACTTAACTGGACTCATCGGCTGCATTGAAGCCCTGTAAGGAGACAGTGTGTTTCGACCCGTGTGCTGGAGGATCCAAGAGGTGGTGTAGCAGGCCAGACTGGGCTGGAAGAGGAGAGTGTGCTGACTGAAGATCAGAAAGAGGGCAAGGATTGATCTCTCTGGCTGAGATGCCATTATTGTGGGAGAAAGATCTCCTGGACGTTGTGCCAATTGGGGACCACTTCCTTCACGGGGTCTTAAGGCTGTGGCTGTTGGTTTATTTTTTGTCTCTCCAAGAAGAGCAGAGTGGCTGGGAGAGCAAAAGGGATCACTAGCCCTTGCAGTTGAAGTCTCTGCACTTTCTGTGTCGGAGGGAACATGCAGATCTGTGCAGGGGGAAAGACCACTTTGTTTTCTGGGGGTGTTTTTTTTGCTTTTTTAATTAAAATTCTCTTTGTTTCCATTGTGCCTTTCCATGCTCTGTACTGCTTTAGCTATAGCTTGACAACTCCCTCTCCCTGTTCTTCAGCGTCTTGTTCTAGACCAGGCATCTCTGGAAGACCTGTCTCTATGGCCAAATGCTCACAGAGCTATCTTGGCCTTTTACAGGATACGGAGGAAATGGAAGAGGTTTCGGAGCGTCAATGGGGTGTAATAGATGCGTTTGGTCAGCACCAACTGCTGACTGGACAACTTTTAAGAGGTTTCTTAGAACGCTGTTCTTTAAAAACAAATAAAGCAAACTTCTGGGTACATCTACAAACATCTCAGCAGCTGGCCACTGTCACCATGCAGTCCTCAAACAAGCAGCTGGGTTTCCTCTTCGGGATCCACCAGTTCTTCCTTGTGACTCTTTGACCACTGCTTTCTAGTCCTTGTCTGCTGATAGGGGTGATGGCTTATTTGCCAGCTGTCGTTTAAGGACAGCAAAGGAGGTGTCTTCCTTCCCTCTGTTCCAGCGGAGGAACTGCTACATATACTCGTTCTCCAGTCTCACTGAATTCTAGTCACCCGTTCGCTTTCACGTCGTTTGTCTCTATTCCTCTTGCACTCCACTTGTTAGTAGAGAATCTTTGTAGCATTCTAAAGACAAAGATCCTGGAGGAATTTTATAGATGGCTGTAAATAAGTCTGCATCTCTTTGCTGGCGGCAGGGACAGTTGTGACCTCATGGGTGGCCGGCTAGAGAAATATTGTCCATTCTTGCAAATGAGGAGTGCCACAGCTGAGCACTTTTGCTAACGTGTCAAAATATGAATGAGTGTCTGGCTTTGCAGAGAGATGGAGGAGAAAAGGAAGAGCCCTGAACTCCTCATCAACTGTAAGTAGCCTTGCCTTTAAATAAAGAGATTAGAGCCATTGCTTAAGGATGCAACATGCTCTTTTCCTCAGGAGCATCTGCTTCGCATCCGGAGTCACTACTGTGGCAATTAGCTACATATAAATTCTGCGGAGGAACAGCTGAAGAAGATCAAGTCAGTGAAATGGTTTCCCTCAGGGGCTCAGTGACAGCAGGATTAATGCCTGTCTAAAGGGTTCCCTGTGAGATTACTGGCTCCTCTTACCTTAGTCCCTTATCAGACATCATTAAGGTACTGCTCAGTTTGTCAGAGCAGGGAGGTAGTTCTGGTGCTGCTGTGGGCTTAGAGCAACTGGAAATTTGTGGGACCGGCTGGGAAGGGTCTTCTCACGGGACTTTGGATCAAGGAGCACAGAAAATGTCTCAAGACTGTTACCACGCAAAGACAGTGAGTCAAACAAAGTACTGGTGCTTTGGTGAGGATCCTCCCTGCAGGTGGGGCTTCTCAGAAAGCCCGCTTCAGGGCTGCAACTACAAACATCTACGGGCAAAACCAAATTGTGTGGTTGGCCCCAAATTTACTTTTGTCTGGTGATGCCTGCTGGGAGCAGACCGGCTCCAGGAAGCCTCATTCAGAGGAGCAGGGGATGCTCGGATGTGGGCAGAACTATTTAATGACCCTTCGGACCAAAACAGCCAGGCTTTCCAGAGCCGTGTGAAGAGCGGTGTCTGAAGGCAGAAGGAGCATCTCTTTAGCAGCAGCAGCAGAAATCATCTTTTGGGGGATCAGGAAACAAATTCAAAAGGAGGGAGAGCGTGTGGAAGTTACTCTGCGGAGCAGGCCCTTCCCATAGGCCTCCCAATACAAAAAGCATCATCTATGATTCGTTGATCTCTCTCCTTTTTTGCTGTATTGAAGGTTCCCACGATGCATTTGTTCTGCTGCCACTCTCTGCTTGGACCTAGTGGAGCTAAGCAGGTTCCTCTGGCTTGGAGCATGTCACTGAAACCGGATCAGGGCTGAGAAGGGGGCTGTCAAGGGCCGCCTGCCTGCGGAGAGACAGCTCAGGGCAGGAGCCCGTCCCTCCTGTCTGCAAAGACAGCCGTGACAGCTCTAAAACAGTTAGCGACAGCGTTACTGATGCCCTGACACTCGCCCGCCTTTTAATCAGCGCTCTGTAACTTTCATCTCCGCCTGGCTGAGCACCTTCTCTCCTCCCATCCCGGATGAGCTGACAGTGTTATCCTTCACTAGTCTGCAGAGCTCCTCCCGGGGGCTGGGGCCATCTCCTCTGTCTTCAAGGAGAGCTGGTGCCTTGCTCAGAAGAGGAGCCGTGAGGAGGTTTGCAGGGCTGTGCCTGGCCAAGCCTGTGGGGGCTCCATTGCTCACCCAGTGGAAATCACTGCTCCCACCTGCATTCCGGATAACGGGGCCCAAAGGGGTGCAAAATCACTGCGTAGGCAGTTTTCCACCACGATCTACTCTAGTTGAGAGCTTCCCTAGAGAGCCATGGGCTGCCAGGACTGGTGTCTTGTAGAGTCCACGTGGGGCTGGAGAACACGCTCCACACTGCCTCGTGGGGGAGGCTTTTGGTCTCTGATACACTGGGAATCCCATCCCAGCTCTAGGGGAAGCAAGATGGGGAAGGGAAAGCTGGCTGCAGGCTTGTTGGGCCCCTCGGAGCGGAGCTGACACAAGCCCTGTGCATCAGCTGGCCCCGCTGTGGTGCCTGCAAGGCTGGTGCTGGGCAGAGGTGGGAGAGAGCTGGGGAGCGACGGGGGCCCAGGAGGATCTGGGCAGTCCTGGGGCAGCCGAGGGGCTGCAGGGCCCCAGCACGGGCTGGCAAGGATGGGGCGGGAATGCAGGAATAACTCAATCCAGGCTGGGGGGACAGGCCCTGGCGTGCCGGGGTGGAGGTGGTGGCACAGTGCAGGTAGGCTGCAGCGGGAGAGCCGAGGCTTGAGAGGAGGGGGACGTGATGCCTCCTGACCCATGTTGGGATGGAGTTCACGTCTGGTCCTCTCAAAACCCGGCTGCTTCCCCACTGAGGTGACCAGGTCCCCCCTCCATACCCTGGAAACACATCACAGATCCCCTGCAAACACCAAAACCTTTTGTGATGGTTTCACAATGCAAATTATTTCTCTTTTCTGCAAAGATCCAATGTTTTTATGACTCGTGATCAAACCATCGTGTTTTTAGAACCCAGATGTGGCAGCCTTGGGAGAGAGGTGGAACTTGTCCAGCATGCACGTGATGGACCTTTGCTGCCTTGGCTGGGCACAAGTGGCCATCTCTAACCTGACCACATCCCTTCCTGCCAGGCTGGGAGCGTGTCCTCGTGTGTGCCGATGTCCCGGAGCAGGGGGCGGCTGTTTGACCCAGCTCCAGGCAGGGCTGTGCACCCCAGGAACTGAGAGGGGTGTCCTGGAGCGCCATGTGAGTCTGGCCGCGAGCAGGGCATGACTAACCGGGGAGGTGCCTGCGTGCCCCTGACTCAGTGGCAGCTGCCTCTGGGGCTTGCCTGACACTGGGGAACTGGACGAGTCCCAGCAATGAGCTCAGAGGCAAATCTGCCCAACCCGCTACGTCAATAGCGGAAACGCAGGGAGAAGCGTGCAGGTAACAGCCAAAAAATGGGATTTCACAGCTAAAGGCGCTGACATTTTGCCAGCCGTTAGAAAAGAGGAAGGGTAGAGAAAAAGGAGCTGCAAGGAGCAGCATGCAGGAGCCTCTCATAAAAAAGGGAGAGGAAAACTCCATCTCCATTACTTATCGTCTGTGTGTAAATGTGGGCTGTGGAGTCTATTCCTGGGACTGCTCCCCGGGGCCCCGCCATCCTCTTCCTCCAGCCAACCTCATCTGTGACCTCGGTCAGTGACAAACACAATCCCGGCCCTGCCTGCCCTCAATTAACTTCCTTCTGGCCATACCCTAGGTCAGGACGGTATGATTCATGCTTAACTCGAGGAGCTGTTGGCTAAAAGATAAAAATGGTAAGCCTTTTGTTAGCTTTCGGAATGGCAAAGCCGGCCCCACACCAGTTAAGTGGCCTGGCTTCTACAGGAGCAGCATTTGCCTAAGGTGGACCGGTTTAAATCTCTGCATTGCCTCTCCGTGTATTTAGATAATTTGGCCCTAAAGCAGCAGAATATAGGGCTTGCATTTTCCCCTCTCTTTAAATCCAAGAGACCTTTATAATAAAACATCTGCCTGTCCTGTGTAGCTGAGCTGGTGGTGTCTTGCCTTTGGCGTAACCCTGTTTGCATGAACAGCATCTCTAACACAAGAAGATAGTGGGCAAAAAATGTCAAGACCCCCAGCAACAATTAAAAAATTCATTAAGCTACAATAGGCCAGTCATTGCTGGGTAATTATTAAGCTGTAAGAATTGCTAATTGTCTTATTAGCATTAAACAATTATGCAAATAATGGAAAACATACCATAAGAGTAATAAAATTACGTCCCTTTCTCTCTCTCTCTCTCTCTCATTTTTTTTTTTAACCAATAATGAGATTTAAAATCCAAAGTGGTGCTTATGGTTTTGCTCACCAGGGTTTATTGGGAACATCTTTGGAGAGGAGTGAGACCTCTGAGGGTGCTCGGCAGAGGGTGAGTAGGACGTCTTGAATCACATCTACCGCGAGTTCTCTTGCAGGGCTTGTAGTGCCCCCGCACCAGGCTGTCCCCCGTTCTGCAGCCACCCGGGCAGCAACGCAGGGACACGCAGGTGCCCATGGCTTTGGAGGACCACGCAGTGGTCACACTCTCAGACCAGGACAGGAGAGAGAGCGTATGAATTTTGTACTGTCATAGACTTCCTATGGGAGCCCCTGTTCTCCCCCAAATAAAGCATGTGGTGCTTCGGGTTCGGTGCGTGTGAAAACAAGGCAATTTGTAGTTTTTTCACATCGATTCAGCACAAAAGTGAAAAAGTCTGGCCTTTAAAGTTATGCTGCCTCAAGGATTTTATTACTGTCGAGTTAGTAACTTGAGGTAAGAGCTGGCCTCGCTTCCGGCTGAGGCTCCAGCTGGATTTTGGAGGTCAGCAATAGCCGAATGTCCAGCAAGCGCCTTTGTGTTCCTCTGAAACGCAAACTAGGCCTCGTTTACCCCCACTGCCAGGAGAAGGAGACTTCACTTATTCACGTCCACAACGAGCTTGGAAGAGGCAAAGTGCTTCTTTGCTTCAGCACGTTAGCGTTGTTAATCACTAACAAATATTATTGCTTTTCCAGGCTTTAAACTCTGCTCCGCTGATAAGGCACAGCATTTCGAAGCAGCCAAGCCTGTTCCTGCTCCGAGGTGGGTCCTGCTGCCATGGTGATGCCGCGGTAGATACGGGTCACCTCACCCAATCTCGTGATCCAAACAGGTTTTGATCAGCAAAATGCACCTTCACTTTCACTTTCTGATAAGAGCGGTGAAGTTTGCAGCTCCCAGAGCACCAGAGGGAGCTTGGGATGCCATGGCAGACTGGAGATGACCACCGCCTGTTTCAGCTTCTTGGAAGAGGAGGGGAGGTCACCTTCTGAAACAAACACCATTCCTTTGCGTTTAGCACCCTGAGATTCTCTGGGACACACCAAGAAGCTGTTTATGGCCTTTTCCTCTTTTTCCTTCTCACCTGGTGTGTGGGATGCAGCATGTGAGCAGTATCCCATCCTTGTTGCCTGAAAATAACTTCCTGATGTCAACCTCCGGCCTGTCCCGCACCTCACTGGTTTTGGGGACAGGAAAGCTGGTAGGTCATCTTGCCAGCAGGGAGGAGGGACAACAAGGGAAAGAGACTGGTTTCTTATTTGATGTGACATTGTGTTATGCCTAGGCGATGGAACACACTTTGCTCTGATGCTCACTATTTTTGGTCCTTTGAGGCTTTAGGATAATGGATTTACCACCTATGAGCTTCTCGGAGGCGTGTGTCGTGGTGAGATTTACCAAAGCGCCTCTTTCCTTAACTTCGCATTTCACTTTCATCTTCTTTCAGTAGAAATTCGTGTTCAGACTTGAATTTTGTATTAACCTTTTTTCTGCTACTTTGCAGGTCAGACTGGCCAGACTCGGAGGAGAGGCAGGTACCACGTGGAAGCATTTCTGGGTGAGTAGCTGTGAAATTGTTGGGACTTTCTTTTCCCTGGCCTGGGCCTTTCCGTCTCTGTGGAGTCAGCCTGGCTGCCTTCTGGGAAGAGAGAGCTGATGAGGCATGTTACTGATGAGACGCATACTTTTTTCCCTTCTCCTTTTGAATCCCTCAGTTTAATACAAGCCATTGGCACGGGGATGTATGAGGGTTCTTGGCTACGACACATGCTTCCTATTGTTGGGAGTGAACAGCCCTGCGTACAGCCTGCAGCGAAATTATGAAGTAGCTCAATTTGATCAGCTGATTTCCCACAATAGCTAAAAGATGTGATTTCCATCTATGGTGTTGCACTCTTTTATGAAAAAGAATGTATTACTTGATTCTCAGCTTCACGAGGCCCCACATTGTCTGATGTAAGGAATCGACCCTTTCTCCCTCCCTCAAGTCCTCAAGCTAACAAATGTTGGCTGTTTTTCTTTGGGCTTTAGGGTGGTGCTAGTCATATATTTAAGCTTTTTCTCTGCTAATGGTAAAGTCCAGGCTGCTGCATATGGGAACAAGCATAAATTTAAGAGGTAATGGCAGAGGGTGATCCTCACTAGTCATAGTCATAGCAACCGTCAGGAAGCACTCAGCATTTCTCCTTTGCAGTTCGGTATCTAGAAAGAGAACTGAAAAGGACTGTGGAAGAGAAAGAAAAGGAGACGTGTCTGTAGGTAGAGAAGAATAAATCAGCCCATGTCTGCAGACTGCTGCTCTCCAAAAAGCTTCCGATCATGCCCTGGGAAGAGATCTAGGGGAGCAGGCACTGTGCTGGCAGGACACAGCCTGCTCCATGGGCCAGCAGCGCATCACAGGTGGGAAACTTCCCCCAGCAGCACTGGGAGAAGCTCAGCGAGCGTGGGGCAAAGTCCACAAAACAGGATGAGGACACGTAAGGTTCCTCCAAGGAAAAGATGTAGAAGGGAAAAATACAATACAGAGTAAGGATTTGTAAGCGTCTTCTCATCCTGGGAGAACAGCGGTTGTGGGTGATGGGTAGGCAGCTCTGCTCCCTTCCTGCCCCGTTCCTCCCTCTAGTGCTTGTTCATTTACCTCTTTGGGCATTAAAGACTCATCATAGCTATAAACTCCCGCAGAGCTCTCCTTAATCACCAACTAAGAACACTACACAAGTCGCTGATGCCTGTACTTTGAAAAGCCATTATTGGGCCAGTAGTAATACTATTACTGCATGAGGGAGCTCCTTCAGCGGTGTCATTTTAATCACCTTACCATATAATGTGGACCTGATTCCCCTGGTGTACCAAGGGCTGTCCCTCCAACCTAACCCTCTCTTGGGGTGCACAGCGTGGAGCCAGCGACTAATGGTTTCTTCTTCTGGTGTCTGCAAGCCTGGATGCCTTCCTCGTACTGCTGTCGCGGTCAAACACAGACGACCGGGCTCAGTGCAGGGAGGAACGAGGTGAAATGGAGTGGCCTGTGATATACAATCGCAGCTGCTCTCCGAGCCCAGCCTGCCTTTCCGCTCCGTGGGTCTGTGTCCCCTGCCACCCAGCCCCAGCTGCCCCTTCCCAAAGCGCCAGGTAATGAGAAGGGACTAACCGCGTCGACTCATTAAGCCGGGTTTGTTAGAAGACAGATTGTCATGTTAAACAAATATATTTTTAAAAAACTAAATATCGTTCCCTGGGCCGTGCCCCATCTGGGCCATTAAATCTGAAAGGGCTAACTTCGGCTGTGTCAAAGCGGGGCTCAGAAGCTGATTTTCACTATTTGTACTACTAGCAATTGGCAATAACTCCATTTTCAAACGCTGTTTTCTCCTCCTCGTTTCCCAGCGCTGCACTACGTAGATGGCAAGCACGGCGGGGGGATGCACACTGCTGAACAAAACAGTCTTTGGGACTTACCAAAAGAGACCCCACAAATGCATTTCCTACACCCATCGCGTCCTCTTTATTTCTCACCAGCCTCTAAGTTACCTGATGACAGAGGATGGGGAAGGCTGCCCATCGTTAGCCAGATGGCTTTTCGTAAATTATGCAAATTTGATCAATCTAGTGAAAAGGTGGTGTGGAAACGAAGCGGGACAGCTCAGCTTTCAGGGCTCCAGTGCCGCAAGTTTCCAGCTAGCGAGAAAGCAAGCATCTTTTTCCAGGGGAGGGGAGAAGAAACAACAACTTTGAGTTAATCCCGTGTTTCTTTTGATCGGTCCCTTGGTAGTCTGATTAATTTTGAGTGCAGATGTTTAGGTTTTCCTTCACAGAACACACCCAGTGCTCGGGAGCAGGCTCACCCTGCCGTATTTCCTCCTTGCCACACCGTTCGTTGTGCAGCAACATATGCTAAAGCCTTATTACAAGGGATTCCTATAAATGGCATAAAGGATTAATAATGTATTTATAACACAACTTTGTTTTAGTATAAAGTGATCTATAAATTTGTAATAAATGTTTTATAATGTTTTTGTAGCCTGTTATAAATGATAAATGGGAGACTATAGATGCCACATCAAATATTCATGCTGCATTGTGTGCATTATTATGCCGTTACTGTTCAGGAAACCATTAATAATAAAGTGAATGGAGATGTAAAAGTTGCTGACATGCCCAGCAAGCCTTTTATAATGAAATGTATAATCCTTACCATAAAGTAAATACGTTGGCCAGTGATTGTTGATGAAATGGAAACACACTGAATTATTTGTGAGGTATTTATATATTAATGTATATTATCCATATCATATCATAGAAATGCCATTAATATATGTATTATTAATTATTTTTACCTAATTTATAGGCGGCTCTTGAAGTGTTACCTTGTCTCTTCGGCAGTTGTGTCAACCGCATGAGACCTGGTGAGTTGTTTTAACGCGGGGCGGGGCGGCCCTGGGGATTGGCAATGGCCCTGCTGGCCCTGGCTAGCCCCTCCGGGGCAGGACCGCAGCGGGCGGCCGCCTTTCTGCCTCCCTCAGCCGGCCATCCTCTTCCTCCTCTGCGGGGACAGGGCTGACGACGATGGTGGCTGGCCACCGGGGATGGTGGACAGGGGGTGGGTGACAGTGGATGGGGGGTCGGTGACAGTGGATGG
>VXBO01009358.1:58168-93860 GCA_013400135.1 Rhinoptilus africanus
TTCCCCGCCTCCTCCGCGCCGCGGCGGCCGCCACCCGCCGGCAGCCTCCGGCCGGGCTGGGCCGGGGCGAGGGGCTCCCTGCCGGCCCGCCGAGGCCATGGCCGCCATCCAGAACCTGCAGCTGTGGTGCAAGCAGCAGTGCGAGGGCTACCGCCATGTCAGCATCACCAACATGACCACCTCCTTCCGCGACGGCCTCGCCTTCTGCGCCATCCTCCACCGCCACCGCCCCGACCTCATGTGAGTACCTTTGCCAGGCGTCGAGGACGGGACCCTCCTTCGCCGGGCTGCGGCCAAGCCCGCCGTTGAGCCGCGGGCCATCATCTCTCCGCCACGGGCCATCTCTCCACCACGGGCCATCTGTCCATCACAGGCGCTCGCCATCCCCCCGGACACAGCCCCAGCAGAAGTCCCAGCTCCTCCTTGGAGATGCGGTGGGCGAGCAGCCAGCGCCAGTAGCCCTGCTACCACCCACGCCGAGAACCTCCATGCAAAGAGCTCCCCTCTTGCTGCCTACATGTTGTCTTCTCCCCCCCTCTCCCCCCCCATATTTTCCCTTTTTTTCCCTTTCTGTGGCTGAAGTATAAATATTTTAAACGCGTCCTTTCCATTGCAGGACAAGTTCAGGCACCAATTTCTGGGGAAGCATTTCCTTCTCTGCTGTTTGTGTTTGCTTAGGCTGGGCTTTACTCGCTCAGACGCTTACAAGTCGGGAGGCGAGGGCTATTTAAACAAAGTGCAATGGAAAGGCAGGGCCCGTCAGCCACTGGATTCCTGCACATCGCTCGTTTTTCCCATCCAGAGCTCTGTCTGTGGGAGGCAAAGTGTTTTCCAGCCCTTGCTGGTGCCCAGCGCCGGTGCCCTGTGGGCTTTGACCTGTCTCTGCCCAAATGATAGTATGTGGGAAGGTGAATTGCTGAAGGGAGATGTAGATTCTGCTTCCTAGTTGGTTTTGTTTTCACTTCTGGGCTTCTTGGACTTTGCGGTGGGGGCGTTGAGGGGGGAGGTCAAAGCAAGGGGGGAGGTCAAGGCAGGGGAGCCGCGCACAGATTGCCCAGGAGTACTGATTTAAGCATTAGGTCTCTCCAAGCCAGATGTGTGCAGCTGGCAGAGGACCAGGTTGGGTGCTCTATACTGCAGTTTTCCTCCTGTTCCTGGCATTCTGCCTTTTTCCTCATGCTCTCAGGACAGCCTGCCGCTTGGCTTTGTGTGCGGAGATCTTACATGTGTCTTCCTTCTGATGGACGCCCGAGGAGAGGATCTCCTCTTGCTCTCTCTCCTCTGTTGTTTTGAAGCTTGGAGGAGGCAGGAGCAGGCTTGGGCGGTGGGAGGTTGGTGCAGGAGCTTCAGGCACGCTTTCTCTGTCATCCCCAGTGCTTGGGCAGTCACCATGGTGTTGCTGTGTATGCCTTCCTGAAAGAGCTGTCATGTCCACGTGACTCCAGATATTTCCTTTCCTTCCTTTGATTCACAGTCCCAAAGATAGAAAATACCAGGGCAGAAAGGTTGGTGTGACCAGGAGGTGCTCGCAGAGGGACCGTGACTGCTTCCTGGCCGACTCTGCGCTTGGCCCATCCGGAGCATGGCTGTGAACAGGGGCTCAGTGACTTGAGAGCTGGAATAATCCTGTTGACCAGTTGAGTGGGTTGTTTATAATCCTTGAATAGTGCATCAAGGGTTGTGGATAGACATGTCTTAAATAAACACTCCTGTACTGAAGAGGGAGTACGTTCCTTGGGGCGTCTCTCTGTTCCCATTCATTTTCTTTTACGATGGAAATTCTGCCTGACTTTATTCAGGACCTTACAGAAGCTCTTTCTGACTTTGACCCGCTCAGCAAAGACTGCCTGAAGGTTAAAGGAAGAGAAGCTTTTATCGGTGACCTCCCTCACCAGTGTCAGTGGTGTAATGCAGGAAAGCACCAGGTGTATCCTTGGCTGGGCAAAGTCCTGCTGAAAGGAAATTACACTTTCAAGTGGCTGGTGGCCAGGGCTGCCGGGTGTCATGTGTCGCATCCTGGGGCTGAATATTTGTGCAAATTCTCCGTGAATCTGTAAAAGCTTCTCTGAGAGCTGGCGGTTCAGGAGCCACCGGCAGAGAAGTGCAGCTGGGCACACGTGTGGCTGTGACTCCTGCTTCCCAGGGGCTTGAAGTGGTTTATCCTGAGCTCCTCCCCTTGCTTCCAGCAAAGATCCTAGTTGAAGATTAAAAGCATCATACTGAAAAATAAACCTAGAAAAGGATAATTGGTGTTTGGAGCGCTCAGTGTGTTTGCAGCAGCTCTGCTGTATAAATCACTCGCAGAGCATGATTCAGTCACGGCATCAGAGTTTTGCAATAGTGTGTTTTCCGTCTTGGTTTACACAAATTACATTCTTGGGCTGAGGAGTGCAGGGGATTTCTCCTTGCTGGAGCCTGAGAAATTCCTGGGAAAATTTCAAGCAATTACAAAACGTGGTCATAATCACGGGCTTCTCTTGTGGGGGTATGTGGGTCGGAGGACAGGCTGGTGTGTGCGTCTCCCCCCTTCCTGTTTTGTTGCTGGAAAACATATGGAAAATATGATAACTTCTCTCAAACTTGGCTGATGTTTGTGCGTTTGTTATTGGTGAACAGGGCAGGCTGTGTAAAATTAGAAATGCGTTTCCCACTTACTTCCCGCTCACCCAAGGATGCTCTGGGGGAGTGGAGGCGCATGCTGAATTACCATGGAAATTCATTTCTCTTTTGTCCCAGCTGCAGAGTGCTTCATAGCCAGCCCCGGCCAGGCAGGCACGGGGTGCCAGGCAGGTCCCAGCCCATTTTCTGGGATGGTTGTGGAGCCCTGAGGCTCCTCTCATCCGAGGGACGCAGTGGGAGGCTGAGGTCTGTGGCCACCGCGTGTGATGGCGATGGCTGTGCAAGCTGTGGCCACGGTTTTAGTGGCCTTGGCTTGATAAGTGAGTTAGAAGAAGCAGGGGAGCCGTGCACGCTTGCTCAGCTATTAATGCCAGATGTCAAGGAAAGGTTTTGATTAAGCGCCTTCTCTTCGTCCAGGATCTTGCTTTTTTCCCAGACTGTGAACTGGTGTTTAGCCCGGCGTTCTGGGAATTGGCTGCTTGTGAAATCCCCTTGGTGGCTGAGCAGCAGCCGGCACCCGTTCCTCCAGCAGCATTTCCCGGGCCGCTGTCAGCTCCGCGGGGCAGGATGAGGCCGACAGTCACCCGTACGGACAGGGGTGGCCCTGGCCGTGCTGAGAGGACGAGCACATCGGGAACATCTTCCACCTGGAGTTCCCAGCCCTGTCTCCTCTCCCCGGGTTGTCTGCACCTCTAGAAAGAGCACAGCTGAAAGGTCCTGTTCCCAGCAGACCATGCTGGATTTGAACCCTCTGTTCGAGGACAGTGAGCAGGCAAAGGGTGCCTCACTCTTTTTCAGTGATCCTTTTGATGGTGCCTATTTTATTGTCTCTAGAGAAAACAGTACAACAGTACTGAAAGGCAGAAGCTTTTTGGGGACCATCATGGCTCTGGGTTTGGTTTTTTTTTTTCTCAGTCTACTCCAAGGTAAAGTTTCCAGCGGAGTTAGTGCTTGCAGCAGCAGAGATTCCTCCTTGGAAGCCCCTGTCCTTGCGAAGGACCGTGGCGTGCTTGGCGAGAGCTGAGTCCATGCAGCTGGAGCCGTGGGTGGTCACGGAGGTTTGTGGGCACGAGAAATGCTCAGCTGCTTTTTGCTAAGAGGATTTTTTTGGGGAGCTAAAAACTTCCACTTCTGTTCCTCCACTCTGATTATTTTCCAACACTGGAGGCCCTCTCTTGGGTCAGATTTGTATTTCTCGGCTCTTCCAATTAATTCAGTTGCCTGTGTTTTCTCTGTGGAGAGCTCCTACTTCTCCATTTGTAGAGATTTGCTTTCCTAGGATTACATTGGTCCAGAGAGCTTTGATATTCCAAGATAGGAGATGCACTAGCAAGATCAATTTGCAAAGGAAATACTATATGTAAGCTGTCCGCCTGACTAGCCAGGGAAGGAGTGATGCTGAGAGGGAAGAAGCTCTTGAAATGACCAAGTCACCTGGTGGTTTGCTCTCTCCTTCGGGGAACAGGAGAGGGTTTCAGACATTTCACCATTGGAGATTCAGATTTTTAGGTCTCTGTTACATGCCACGCAGTGTGAAGCTGCACACACACTACCATAGCGAAGAGCATTCAGCGTTAAAGCAAGTTAATTCAAAGCAAAAGGCTCTGACCAACAATAAATAGGTAACTCCAGTGTGTCAGGTCTTGGGTGTTAGCATGACCGAGGAAGCTGGAGCTCCTCTTTGCTCTTGCTCTTCCTGGGTTCAGGATGTCCCTGCTACAGAGGCTTTATTTGGGAGCTGAAATCACCTCCTTCAGCTGGCTTTTAGAACAAAACAGCTGATTTTCTTGCCTGACAGAAAACAGGATGATTGTATTGTTTCACTGAAACCTTTTTGGCTTGTGATTATTTTTGTTGCTCTTTTTAATCCATTGTCTCAGGGAAGGGAAATCTCTGGGCAGGGGCGCTGCTCGAAGAAAAACCTCTGCAAGTCCCTTTGATTTTGCACAGGAAAGAGTATGTGATTTAGAGGTGGGATGTGCCTTGTCTTTATGTGCTTCTTGGGGGAGTTTGACCTCTGGGTCTTATCTGTCGTTCGTTCTCTCCTTATCCCACGTAGCAATGCCAGATGCGGGAAGCAGGGAGGAGGCATAGGCTGGGGTGCGATGGACAAACTTGTTTGCAGGCGCCTCTCTTATTTATAATGTAATGCTCCACTTGCTGGACCAAGCAGATAAAGGACCTGGCTTGCTCCTTGCGGTTACAAGTCATGGAAAAAGTTCCCCTGCTGCGGTGCAGATCATGTGTTTGCTTCATGAATAGGTCACTGCGAGCCAGCTTTGCCCTGGCTTTCACATGGGTATCCTGGCTCCTCTCGGAGGTGAGAGACTGGCTAACAAGGGTGGGTCCGCATCGGTTATGAAGGTGCTACATACAAAAACGCAAAGTTGGTGCTGTAGCCTTTTCTGTTTATCAGCAAGAATTTCCTTTCTGGTATCAGCCTTTCGCTTAGCTCTGTGCCAGCAGGTACGAGGGTTGTAAAGAACTGGGTTATCAGAAAGGAATTGACCCTGCCTGCTTGCCCGGGCAGAAGGAAGGGGCGTTGGAGAGCAGGGCTGCCAGCCAACAGTGGGTTTTGTATTCCCAACTTAGCAAGTGACAGTCAGTTCAAAACAAAGCTGACTGTGGCTGTTTCCTAAGCGAGAGACATGCTCTGCTATGGGTGAGAAAGCACACTGTGTTTTAGCTATACTTCAAAAACTCACTTTTCCCCCGCTTTCCTACCTGTCCTGCCAGGTCCCAGTTTCTGAGTTCCCAGTGCAGTGCAGAGAGAGGTAGCATCTAGGCTGGACCAGACAGGGGAGAGTAAATCTGGGGAGAGGGGAAGAGGGAGGTGATGCCCAGGAACAGCAGAAAGGAGGGATTGTTGACTTTGGCTTGTATCTGCAAACAGTAATTGCCTCTTCCTTTTCAGTTATTGGTTATGATTACAAATCAAAAGTGACAGCCCTAGGGAAAGGAGAATAAGATTTTTTGGTGTTATCAGCCGCAGTATTGTGTTGTGAGCAGAGGTATTTCCAAGGCAGTTTCCTGGTGCTGGTTTTGTGGAGCCCTGCCAGAGGAGAAAAGAGGATCTGAAACCAGAACTTGTGTGCTTGTGGAACCAACAGCTTCTGAGGGCAGAGGATACGGGCGCATCGGAGAAGCGTGTAATATATGCACCGTCTGAGGGATCCACGCCACCTTGGAGCTGAAGTCTCTCTGGGTGGAGACAACTTGCAAGACAGGAGAAAATCATGGATGTGACTGTTTGTAAAGTAATTCCAGGGAGAAGAGTATTGCAAATCTGGCTGGCAGGCATCCATTTATCTTTCTGAGGTGGGAGAGGAGCAAGGGGAAAAAGCCCCACACCCCATGAGTTAGAGGTTGCTTCTGTGTCTCTCAGCAAAGCCCCTGAATCCGCATGGGATATTTTGGCACCAGTACATCCTGTCCGCGGGAGGCTGCGGGAGTCAGCCCTGCAAGGGGAGATGTGCCAAAAATGTGTTGTGCTGCCTGTGGGCAGATGGCTGTGCCTGCTGGGTCTCCTGCACCTCTCTCTCCTGGGAGGTACAGCAGGTCTGTGACCGTCCCGGATGGGATCTGCCACGCTGCTCCCTCCGGAGCATCCCTGAGAAGGCAGAGTGGAGGGAGGTGCTCTGTACCTGAAGCAGTGAGGCTCAGGGAGGTTCAGGAAGCTGGAAGCAGCTTGCCCTACATCACCAACCTGAGATTTTTCTCTTCTTTCCGTATTTCAGAAACTTCAATTCCCTCAGTAAAGAAAATGTGTACGAGAACAACAAGTTGGTAAGTGACTTTTAATGTTTTATTTTTGGTCTAGTCCATGACCTGGCACCTTGCTTATGGGTTTAGCAACAGAAACCCTACAGTGTGCTGAGTGTGGCATATTCAAATCCTTTGCCTTATTCTGCATGTGTCCAGCCTGCTGATTTGAACGGCAGCGTCCAGGCTTTTGCTGGCTGCTTGAAAATACCCTCAGACTGCTCACATTTCTTCGCTGGCTGCAGAGCGATGCCTGTGTCCAGTGTGTCCTGTGGCAGCAGGAGCTTGGACAGAGATGCTGGAGGTGAAGACAGGGACATACTGAGTACGTGATGCTCCTGAGGGATGGAGCAGGAGCTGGCAGGTAGCAGATGTGAGAGGGGAAGCGTGGGGAGTCTCTCCCCATTTCTGCTCATTTCCAGTGCAGGGAATGAAGACTGCTGGAAGGTGGAGACATCCTAAAACCTCATCCTGCCTGGACACTTCACTTCAGGGTGGGATTTGAATTTCTCTTCTTCTCTCTATGAAGAAAGTAGAAGTTGGGCAATCCCCCTTCTGCACTGGATTCAAGCAAGGACTTAGTGCGCTCCAAGGAAGGATTTTTTTCTCCCTCTCTCCCTCACAAAAAGGGAGGCAGCAGATTAAAGTGGTTCTCTTTCCCTTGGCATCACTCCATACAGCTTCGTGTCTGCTTGGCAGGAGCTCGGGATGTGAACGAACCACAGCAGCTTACTCTTGTCGGGACTGGAGGAATGACATCCTCTGACGCCGTGAGCCGTCTGCGGTGGTCCTTGCCTCCGGGAGAGCTAAACTTAGCCCCCCATGCTCCTTAGCTTCTGCTCCCCTTCGGCCCTGGCCATGTTCACAGCGCCTCTGATGGACCCTCTGCTCCCCAGGCTGGGGCTGCAGTGTGTGAGCAGTTATTCACACTCCCTGGGGTTCAGCCCCGTGTGTTCCTCTCCTCTAGGTGAGATTCAGACGGAGAGGTTTTGCCCTTGAGGTGTGGCATTTGGCAGGCATCAGGGACTCTTCGCCACGGACGGTCATCCTGGCCAGAACGCTGTGAAGCCCTGAGTATTGCTGCTTCCCCAGCCGGGCTGGTGGTGTCTGCTCTGCTGGCGGCTTTGCTTGTCCCTGGGAAATGAGCTGTATGAGCCGCCTCCGCTGCTTTTATTAATGAAAAGCTTCTTTGTGCCTCTCATAAAAAGAGTTGCTCCTCCTTTGTCGCAGCTTGTGTTTCCCCCCCCCTTTCCTCCCTCCATTTCTTAGTTTATTTAATGTCCTTTATTTTGCTCTCCCTTCCTTATTCCACCTGCTCTAGGGTGACTTGTCTGTGTCGCCCTTTCACTGCTGGTGTTCTGCTGCCTTGGCTCTGCTGTGAGTGGGCTTGACCCCTCCATCTCCTCGTGGGCTCCTGCGCTGGCCTCCCCCCTCGGGCTGCCCTCCATCCTAGCTCCTGTGCAGTCTTCCTCTAGCTGCCTTTGGGATACAAGTAGGTCTGATTTCTCCCAGCGCTGTTCCTCAGCTATTGTTTAGACTCTCCTTGATGCCTCGCTATTCAATAGCTTCTTTTCAGGAGCTGTATTATTCAACTAAAAACATCTTTTCTGGGCTGCAATTTGCTATATAAGGTCTTCTGCCAAGGAAGAATGTGCCACTTCTCAAGTGCCAAAAAGCCTCAATCCCAAACCCTAGGAAAATTTCATTTGGTGGCACTTTTGTTAAAACTTTCGAAAATATATCAAGAGGAGAATGGTTTCTAGAGGCCTTGGATCCGGTTCTTTCAGTGCTAATGGATGGTGGTGTGGTGTAGCAGATACAGCGGTGGCCTGTGTCCGAAGGAAGCTGTTCCTGGCCGACTCAGGTGGCCTGGAGCGTATCAGTTTGCCTCCTCCATGCAAAATGGGAGCAGTGACACTTACCTCCTTTGCAATGAAAAACGTTATGTGGAAATAATGTGTTGCTGCTTTAAAGGCCAGCCTGGGCAGGCCTTTAAGGAGGAGAAGGGACAGAAGAGAAGGGCAACTGGGCCATGTTTAGTGGTGGTCTCACTGGGCCTCCAGGCAAGAGCAATTCGCAGGAACACGAGGATGCTGTAGGCACAGGGAACATTACATCCTAATGCGGCTCTCTGCATTGCCCACCTGCTTTTGGCCAAACCAGTTGTGTGCATAGAGCATCCTCCTCTGTGTGGTCCAGGCAACCCCTCACGCTTGTTCTGTGCCTGTTGCATTGGTCTCGCCTGTGGTACCATCTGGCAGGAGGTGGCATGGCCTGCGTCCGTGCTAGACTGCACACCGGGAATGTCCAGCAAGAAAACTCCACTGGTCAGACCAGTTGTGCAGCCAGTACGATGGGGAACGCTCCAAAGAATATATTAAGTACCAGGTTACAAGAGAGGCGAGCGCCAGGCTGGGCTGGCAGCCGGGATGACGCAGCCGGAGGTAACTGGCTGAAAGCGTGCTTAATGTCAGCTCAGTTGCATTTTTACTGGGATACCCGATGGAAAAAAATGGTAATTATCTTGCTAAAAAATAATGGCTGTTTGTTTCTTTTAAGCGGGAATAGTTGGCTTGTACACCAACGCTGCTGTGTGTCTGTGCCAGAGGTCAGATGCGGAGGGTTTTAACATGTTCAAGTCTTTCCTTAACCCTTTCACTGTGGGGTTCAGCGGAAGCCTTCCATGTGCCTCCACTCCTGCAAGTGCTGTTTTCCTTTGCAGTGTTGGCATTTCAAAGGGGATGCTCCAAAGGAGGAGGGAAAGGATTTTTTCCTGTGAGCCAGGAAGGAAGAAGGCTGGAGAAAGTCCCCAGTAAAAGCCCTGAGTTGAGCAAGGGCAAAGCTGTTTTATGGATACTGCGTATTTTTTTTGTCCCCTAGTAAAGACTCTTGTTCAGAGGCAAAAGAAAACAGCTTTTCCCTCCTTTAACTGACTTCAGTCCTGCACTTTGAAAGCAGAGAGGACCACAAAGAAGAATATTTGCCCCAAATACATGTTAGGCAGCATGGAAGGTATCAGGAATTCTTCTGCATTATTCCTCTCTTCCCCCTCTCTAGTCTGGGAGAGAGAGCTCCCTCCTGCAGCCTGAGATTTCTCCCTTTTCAGATGGGGAAGAGCAGGCAGTAGGCAGGAAGCGTTAACATTTGCACAGCACTCGGAGATAGAAAGCTGCCTGCAAACACCTACTGGCGCACCGTTAATTGGGGAGCGCTCCAGGTTGGGCTGGAAGCCTGGAAGCAAGTTTGCCAGCCTGGACTGACACATCCCCTTCTGCCAGGCCTCGCTCTCCGCAGCTGTGCATATCCAGATAGAGCTGTGCATATCCAGAGTCAGGCTGGAGGAAGAGATGGGGAAGCCCAGGTGAGTTCCCGTGCAGTGAGCTACGGCCAGCTTGCCAGGCCAGATTTTTGGCTCCCTGCCTGAATTTCTCAACACGGTGGCTGGAAGCCATGACTCCGTTGGTTCCTGTAACGGCTGTATGATGCAGGAGTTAAACTGGTGCAGCTGTTCCCCAGTAGAGTTATTCCTCAAATGGGGATGTTTGCAGTAGAGTTTCTTACTTCTGATGAGAAGCGGCTCTGCAGCCTGGGCTGGACAAGACCTCTGTTTATTTTTTTTTCCTTCCTTTTCTAGGCATTTCGAGTGGCGGAGGAGGAGCTGGGGATCCCAGCCTTGCTGGATGCAGAGGATATGGTTGCTCTGAAGGTACCAGACAGGCTGAGCATCCTCACCTATGTTTCCCAGTATTATAACTACTTCCATGGACGGTCTCCCAGTAAGTACTATATTCCCTGGAGGGGTGGGAAGGATCAGGGCTGAAATCTGTGCTTTCCCTTGCCTCCTAACAAGCTTGGAAAGCAAAATAGACTGCACAGAGGCCTTTTGGTACCAAATCTGTTTCAATGGAGGATCTGAACTCTTTACACGCTGGCCTACAGTATCACCAGTGTTTTTGAAAAGGCACGGGGCCGTGCCTTGTCTTGAAAACTAGCGCCTTCAAATTCAGTGTACAATCTAAAAGTTCTTATGGTTTGGCCAGACAGGAGCACTCTCTGTGTTCTGTGGTCCTCACCGCAGTTTTCCTTTCTTGAGCACCTCCGTCCCTGCTCCAGTCCTTGCCACGCCAGGGAGCTGGTGAGAACATGAGTCTGTCAAGGCTGAGCTTGTCTGTGAGGCTGTGCCAGTGCAGCAGCATCCGTGGTAGGGCTTGTACAGCACAGCGGTACTGGTGGAAGGGAGCAGAAGTATATGGCCCCCTTAACTGACATAACTGTGATAGCAGTTCTTTCAAACATAAAACAGGCCACAGAGCTGCTAAGGCATTATATTCACGTACTGGAGAGTTTATCTGGGCTCACAGGAGCATTATTGTAGACTTGGTTTATATTTGGCTTTAAGATCATACAAAATGAAATAATACGATAAACCAATTTCACAGGTTCCTCCAGAGGAAACTTTAGAAAGTGGGACATGAATGACTTAACTAGTTAAGGTGAATCTAGATGGAGAAGACAGATATGAATTGAAAATGTCCTACATCTTGGAAAGAAAGTGCAATTCACTGAGAGATGCCTTTAATGTCTAAACTCTTCCCCTTTCTCCACCTTTTTACACATTTAAGCATGCTTTTTCTCTCTCTCCACAACCTCCTCCCTCCCCCCTCTTAATTTTTTGTTTCTAGTTTTAAAACCGTGCTGATTGAAGTCAAAAAAATTCCATTGTGTTTGTGCCGAATGGTGGGAATCTGGGTCAGTTTAGGGTCTTTACCCCCCTCCCCCCAGCATCTTGCCTACCCCATCATCAAGCACAGCACATTTTTATACTCTCTAGTGTCCCACAAAACGCTCTGATTGCATTCCTGTTGCTGGGGTGAATGTGCGTGCCTGAAAATGAGCCCAGCTAAGAATGTGCCCTCTGACACCAAGCGGACTCCTAATACTATCGTTGTGCCCTTCGAATGGGCTCCAGCAGGACCATGAAATAAGCAGGACGCAGAAGGCCAGAGAGGGCGAGCGGCCAAAATTTTATTGAGGTCAGGCGCGTACAGAAGAGCAGAGCTGAAGCCACCCATCTTCGTGCTGGGCTTTGAGAACTCAAGAAATGGCACAAGTGGGAAGTGAGGGGGCAGCCCAAGCCTAACCCGTTTGCTGGGTCAGCTGTCACCAGTCCACTGGTCGCTGCGGTAAAGGAGCCCTGGGTGTTTATTTGGACACGTAGCTTTATTGAGAGAAAACTTCTGGGAACTGAGCTTCCTCTCTGCTCCCTACACCCTGCCCAGACTCCCTCTGTATTTACCAAGAAGGGTATAATCTCTTTTCAGATGGGTGGTCATTTAATTTGTTGCTCTTAAAGTGAAGATGTGGCTCAAGTATCCCACAAGGAACACAGACATTCGGAGTAGGAAGTTGCGCAAAAATAACAGGCTTGTGAGACAGATGGGGGGGTCTTGTCCGTAAAAATTGTGCAGGAAGCCTTATTTCCCAGGGAAGCCTCCCTGCACTTCTCCTTCCTTGCTTGATTGCAGTGTGTTTGGAATTCTCTTTTCTCTGCTTGTTGTGAATTTAGAGGGTTTCTCTTTCATCTGGAAAGAAGAGAACTGGGCATTTGCAGGCTTCTTGAGGCTGTTGGTTTCTGCATCAGCACCACCATGGCACCTCCGAGTCTCTGTTGTAGAATTATCCATTTTTAGTGGTCATTTCTACATCTGACAACCCTGTTTGCTCCGTGAGAGTCCCCAGCTGGGATGTGGGGTGGACACCCACAGCAGTGAGGGTCCATGCTGTGTAAGAAGTCTGGAGCACGGCAACTTGAATGAAGCAAACCCTCCATGCTTTAGTTCCTTAGCTGTAATACCTGACAGCAATGCCTGTTTCGGTGGTGATCAGTTCTAGCTAAACTGTGGGCCAGGTACAAACCTCAGGTCTTGTTCGCACCATTGACTGATGGTGTTTTGTATTTTTCCATTTTTTTCATTCCCCTCCATGGAAGTCCCTGAGATGAAAAAAAAATCAGCAGTTTTGGCTACCAGATGATTCCAGTGTATATTGGTAAAATTCACTTGTCACCTCCTGCCCCTCACGTCACTGCAGAACAGCTGGTGAAGGAAGTCTGTGTCCTCTTGGGTGCTTTGCATATTATCCACCAGGCACCTCTGGATCTACTTATATTGTAAATGACTCCTAAACTCATGGGTTTGCCTTATGTGACCTTAAAATCTTCCCTTCTTCCTTTCTTCCAGTTGGAGGCATGGCTGGAATCAAGCGTCCTTCCTCTGAACCTCAGGAGCAGCCTCTTGGGAAGAAAGCTGTTTCAGAGCCTCCTAAGCCAGTGCCGCCAAAACTGCCTCCTGCCCACCCACCGGCCAGAGCTAAGCCAAAAGAAACCTCCCCAGTCACCACGGTAAGAAATGTGTTTTGGGGTGCTCTTTCAACCTTAAATCTGTTCTGTGAGCTAGAGAGTATTTTGCTAGTTCAAGGCCCCTAGTGGTAAGGACATAGTCTCTAAATTTTCTGCTCACTATGGCGGATTTAATCCAGAGGTCTGGTTACTGCACAGATTCGGGTGGGAGTCAGTGGAAAGCCATCCGTCAGCTGGTGAATAGGTCTAGTGGTGAATAGGGCATGGCTATGCTCTTCCTACATCTTGGTGATGGAGATTTTTAACAGAAGGTATTATTTTTGCTAGAAAGCATTGATTAAATTCTTGGAAACAGTTTCAAAGCAGAGGAGGGACAAAAACAGGGTGGGAGAAAGGAAGCTCCGCTCTCAAAAGCGTAAGGACCTTTCCCAGCTAATTCAAATTGGAGACCTTTGCACTTCAGTTTCCCACAGACAGACAAAACCCCCTGGTCCTCTGGCTTTGTGGTGCCCCTTACTCTGTCCTCCCGAGGGCTGTTCCACTTCTTATGAACACAGGGTTATTGGGAGCAGGGATTTTCTGGATATCAGTTCTCTGTCCCAGCCAACTTGCTGTGCATGTCGAGCTCTCGCCTGCCTGGGAGACTTGTAGCTGTGCGCAGGGCTGGAGTGCTGCCTGCTCACCCACTGCGTTTCCCCACAGAAGGGGATCCTGGCAGAGAGTGGGAACATCCCAAGCAGCAGCTGTGGGATCTGCGGGAACCACGTGCACCTGGTGCAGCGCTACTTGGTGGATGGGAAGCTCTATCACAGGAACTGCTTCAGGTACAGCTCTTCAAAACGGGGGCACAGGCCTGCGAGTTGCAGAGGGGCTGCCTGGCTCCCTTGGGACTAGAGGGAGAGTAGTGTGAGGCACTTGAGGTGATGGAAGACTTTTTTGTCAGAATGGAGGCAGTCTGGGCCTGCTCTTGACCCGCCCATAGGGGAAACTCTTTGCACAGGTCTGTTTTCACCCACACCTTTCCTACTTCAGGAAACCTCCTATTTTGGTGCCTGAGGAATGTGCACACAGGGTCTGCTCACTGCCAGCGTGGTACCTTCCCCCTCCCTGTGCTGACAGTGGCATTGTGCCTGTGCTCTCAGCTGTGTGTCAATGGTCTCCCAGTGCTCTGGAGGATGTTTTCTGAGACTTTCTTATCCACAGGTGCAGGCAGTGTTGGAACGTGCTTCTTCCTGGAAGCTACAAAGCTGGGCCTGAGCCCGGTACGTTCATCTGTACCAGCCACCAGCAGCCAGACAATGTCCAGATCTCTGGTCTCCGCAGTTCGGGGAGCAAACCAGAGACCACCCCAGCCCCTACTGCTGCCAGGGCATTCCAGAAAACAGCAGAACCCAAGAAACCGGAGCAGGTGTTGAAGAAACCCAGCCAGGAAGGCCTTGCTAATTCAACCAAGCCATCTGTTTCATCTTCTGGAAGTTCTGGCTTCAAAAGTGTAAATACTCCATGGTCCTCTTCACCTGTAAATAAACCAAATGACTGCAAAGGTACCCCATTGGGAAATAAAACAGATCACCATGAAGGTACCCCCTCAGGACCTCTTTGGACAACCTCCACAACAAAAACACAGCAAGCCCGAGAAAATTTTTTTCGGTCATTGGAGTCCTCCAGCAATAAAACCTCTGACACTAAAAAACAAATCCCTTCTTCTCACGGCCCTGGTAAAACTACCTCTGCCAGAAGCACTACTGAGGTCAGCCCAGTGAATGCTGAGAAGGATCAGGCACGTAACCACATTATACAGGCTCTGGCTGGATCAAACACCTCCCCAAACAGGCCAGGAGGACCCAGTTCCACTGGCTTCTCAGCATCCAGCAGGTAACTGCTATTTCTCTTTCCCTCTTTACTCCCAAGATAATCCTTGGGATAACTTGGAGAACTCCCTGCATCTTTCTTCCCTTTTTCCTGACTGCTTTTGTGGATGAGATTTAAAGACATGTAGAAGGACTCATCCAAGTCTTTGTAACAGAGGCCAATAAAAAGGTCTGTCCTTTCAAAAAGACTGACTTGGTTGTTCTTTTTTGCAGCGGCAAGTTTTCTCCCAGCAGTTCTCAATGGCAGAGTCCAGCTCCGAAAGCACAGTCCAGCAAACCAGGGTACACAGCACTGAAACAGGAAAAGGTCGCAGACCCTCTGCCCAAGAGCCAGGCTGCCAGCAAACCTGTTGGCTCTGTGCACAAGCCAGAGTCGAAAGGCATCAAAGGTGAGCATGACGGATTCACATGAAGCTCTGCCTGGACACAGCGTGCCAACTTTATGCTTTTCTCTTGGACAAGTACAATAGGTGTGTCAGTGACTCTTACACTTTCTGTCTGTATCACCACTTAAGGGTTTTTTTGCGTTCTGGGGCTCAACACACTTCCATGTGTCCTTGTGTAACTGTTCTCTTTAAGCATGGCGAGTTTATCTTCTCTGAAGATCTCCAAGTGTTTGAAGTTCTACTAGCTGTCCTCGAACGTTGGGATCATGGTGGATTTCAGAGGCTTAGGCAGACTTTTCCAGACCTTGCCAGAATTTCAGGATGATTTTGTGATTGCAGCTGGGGCTCACCCAGCCTCCTTGTCTGTTTTGAACCAAGCTACCACCACAATGACTGACCAGTGGGCTGAGGGATGATGTTCTGGGAGTACACAGTGTCTCAACCACTTCCAGATGGCCTGTCTTTTTTTGGGCCAGAAGTAGTATCTGCAATTTGCTGTGAACTTGTGGATTTTTTCTCTCCCCACCTTCCTGCCCCATCCTTTGGTCTCTGAGGTCTGAGCTGGTTGTGTTACATTGCTGTTGAACATGCCTGTTCGTTTACACACAGTGGCTGTGTTTCTGTAGCTGCGTAACGTTTAAAGCATTTGAGCCAAAAGGGGTAAAATGCCACCAAGGTTATTTACTGTCTCATGTATGTGAATTTGTCTGTGTTAAACTTGTTGAACTGGTGTTGGTTTGCTGCAGTAACATCACAGTGTCTACCCTGTGCATGGCTTATCTCCTAAGATCCTCCTGAGACACAAATCTGCCTTGTTTCTTTTTATTGGATCTGATATTATCTTGCTATGTCCCTTCCTTTAGGAAGCATTAACGTTGGTGAAGAGAAGTCTGAGACCCCAGCAGAGTGGAGATCTCTGTTGAAGCCTGTGTCCAACAAGTGAGTGTCCTGGAGCTGGTGGGTCTCTGTGACAAGTGAATGGGGATGTTCATGTCTGCAGCTGCGTTTGTTGCTGCAGGTCTGTGTACACATAGGAGGGGAGAGCTCTTGCGTTTTAATGCTTCTGTTTTTGACAATTTGATGGAAAAGGCAAAGGCTTTCATTTCTGGGAAGGGAGAACATATTTCAAATTGCTGGACTCTGATTAGAAAAGTGTGTGACTATCCCAGATGGAGATCCAGCCCAGGATGCCCAGAAATTTCCTGTGGACCATTCTGTAAGAGGGATAGTTTCCTACCCTTGTCTTTCTTCTTTGCAGAGACCAAGGTGGCTCTAAGAAACCTACTGATAACTCCCAGGTGGGAACAGGGAGCCCAGGACACAAGGAGACAAAGCCAAGTCCAAAGCCAAGTCCATTAGTTGTCCCATCAGCAAAGCAGGACTCTGGTATGAAGGATATAAGCTTTGCCTTCATTTTGCTAGTCAGGCCAGGGAGAGGCATTAGCGCTGCAAGGCACATGTGAGGAGCACGCTGGTGGAGATTGTGCCTTGCTTTCAGGGATTCTTGCTTTCTGCACCTGCTTTGGCCCTGTGGTGCCTTTATTTGGAGAGCCATCCTTCCCCCAGGAGACAAGACAGCTAGCAAGATTTTGCTTACCCTCTCTTGCGTAAATGTGTAATGGTGCAAAATCTTGGTGATGGTTCCCAACCTTTTTTTCTTCTCCTGTGCCCTTCTCTTGTACTCTGGCCTTGTAATCGCTAGTTTTTCCCTGTTTCCTTTGGGCTTGTGCCCCTCGCTATCATCGAGAGAGGAGAACTAGGACTAGAGATGAAGGAGGCTAGGGGTGAGTGCCAGAGATGCTGGGCAATAAAGGGATTTTTCTGAAACGAAGGTTGAAATTTCTTACCCAAAACCTGTCTGTGCTTCTTAATCCAGCTTCATCTAGTGGATTCATGAGGAAGAGGTTGATTCCCAGCTCAGATCTTATCAGGAGCTGTCAGAATTCAAAGCAAGGCTGGGAAGACTCTGGGAGCTCTGCGAAGAAGGAGGAAGAGGGCAACCAGTTGAAGAAAAGCACTACCACATGTAAGGTCTCTTCTGCCTGCATAAAGGCACTCTCTCCTCTGCACTGTCAGGGGACAGACTGAGTGGTCAATATGGGAGATGTGCCCCTGAGTTTTCTGTGGCTAAACCTGTGGCTGTTGTCATTGGGGAAAAATCCGTGTCATTAATTTTTATTAGCCAGCTTGGCCTAAGCGGGAACCAGCCAGGCCAGAGAATTCGGTGGGAAGGGAATAAATTAAAATAGAAATTTGTCAGGGTCACTGCCCTGTCATTCTTTAGACTCAAAGCTATGAAGAGGACCATCTCCTAATTCAGGGAATTGGGATCTAGTTGATGTCTCTGTTCCTCTCTTAGTTGAGTGGCTTTGGGAAATGAAAGGAATGCAGGGAACTGTCAGCCAGAGCCTCCAGCTGGCAGGACACGTGGTAGCAGCAGCCAAGGCTGCTGCTGCTTGTACTTTCAAAGATGTTCTGACCAGTTGTGACCAGTTTGTCCCTACCCTTAATCCAGTTTGTTCCTGTGTGTTCAACCACAGCTTTACTGTGTAGGTCTCCTCCTGTACCCAGTTGTCCTTTCTCCTACATATCCTACCACAATGCAAATCATAGACTCACAGAAGCCTTTAGGTTGGAAAAGGCCTTTAAGATCACAGACTCCAACCATAAACCTAGCACTGCCAAGTCCACCACTAAACCATGTCCCTCAGCACCACATCTACAGAATTTTAAATACCTCCAGGGATGGTGACTCAACCACTTCCCTGGACAGCCTGTTCCAATGCTTGATGACCCTTTCGGTGAAGAAATTTTTCCTAATATCCAATATAAGCCTCTCCTGGCGTGACTTGAGGCTGTTTCTTCTTGTCCTGTTGCTTTTTCCTTGGGAGAAAAGACCAACACACACCTTGCTACACCCTCTTTTCAGGGTGTTGTAGAGAGCGATAAGGTCTCCCCTCAGCCTCCTTTTCTCCAGGCTAGACCACTCCAGATCTCTCAGCTGCTTCCCATAAGACTTGTGCTTCAAATTCCTCACAAGTTTCATTGCCCTTGTCTGGACTCACTCCAGCACCTCAATGTCTTTCTTGGTGTGAGAGGCCCAAAACTCAACAGAGTATTCGAGGTGGGGCCTCACCAGTACCGAATACAGAGGGATCATCACTTCCCTCATCCTGCTGGCCGCACTGTTTCTGATCCAGGCCAGGATGCTGTTGGCCTCTTGGCCACCTGGGCACACTGCTGGCTCATATTCAGCCGGCTGTTGACCAGCACCCCCAGGTCCTTTTCCGCAGGGCAGCTTTCCAGCCACTCTTCCCCGAGCCTGTAGCGCTGTTGTGGCCCAAGTGCAGGACCCAGCACTTGGCCCTGTTGAACCTCAAACCATTGGCCTTGGCCCATCGATCCAGCCTGTCCAGATCCCTCTGCAGAGCCAGCCTACCCTCCAGCAGATCAACATGCCCGCCAGGCTTAGTGTCCTCTGCAAACTTAGCGAGGGTGCACTTGATACCCTCATCCAATTTGTTGATAAAGATACTAAACAGAACTGGCCCCAGTACTGAGCCCTGGGGAACACCGCTTGTGACCAGCCACCAACTGGATTTAACCCCATTCACCACAACTCTCTGGGCCTGGACTTAGAGCCAGTTTTTTTTAGCCAGCGAAGTGTACGCCCATCCAAGCCATGAGCAGCCACTTTCTCCAGGAGAACACTGTAGGAAATGGTGTCAAAGGCTTTACTAAAATCTAGGTGGACAACATCCACTAAGCGGGTCATCTCATCATAGAAAAAAATCGGATAAGTCCAGCAGGACCTGCTTTTCGTAAACCATTGCTGACTGGGCCTGATCGCCTGGTTGGAGAAGCTGCAGAGATCAGCCAGAAGGAGCCTGGAGGTGCAGGGCTGAGCTGGGAGAGGGAGGCGTTGCTCGGGAAGCAGCAGCAGCAGCAGGCTGCCCATGGCAGACCAGGTCCTTCTTGGAGGAACCTTTGAGAAACTGCGAGTCGCAGGTGGTGTACAGGGCAACAGAGCAGCACCCAGAGGGAATGGTGACCTGTTGGAGGCCAGCAGTGCAGGGACGACACAGCTGATTGCCACATCCAGCATCTTCTCCTTTTGCACTCTTCCTGAGAAACGCAATAGAGCAAGGGCTGGGCAACTGGAGAGCTGTCCTTGAGCTCTGCCTCCAGTCAGCACCAATTGCCAGAGACTCTCAGGGGGCTCCCCATGTCTGTCTGTCCTGTCTTTCTCCTTGTGTGTGCTGAGCCTGCACTGCTGCTGCCTCTCTTACAGCCCTGCTCTTTTGATACTAGAGTTTTCTTTCCTATCACATCATCCACGTACGCCTCTGTTCTCTCTCTGTGGTAATTATCCAGCCCGGCCCCTCGGGTATCCAAATACCTCACACTCTTCTGTAGTTATCCTTGCAGCACAGTTGGGCAGAGGAAGCTGAGGCACAGTGGAACAAACACACGTTGCTTAAGGATTGATTTTAATAGGTATCCAGGGCCTAAATAACGCTGCGTAGTGGGGCTTAAGGGACTTCTCACCTAGGAAGTGTTTTGTGGAAGGAATTGAGCCTTAGTTTCCTGAGGCTTATGCTGATGTCCCCAAGACCATCTTTTTTTCATCAGTATTTACTGATACTTCTTTGTACAAGAGCACTCGGAGGGGCATTTTGAAGTATATCTTGGTGTTTCCTGTGACAGTAGCCCAATGTTTCTGTTCTGTCCTTTGGAAGCTTAATAAGGGGTGGCTTTTGCCACAATCAGTATCTTTGAGTTTTAACAAGAATAAATGAGCACGGAAGTCAATATTCTCATGTGCAAGCTCCCAAGTCACACCTGAGTTAGGTGACTGCCTGTGCCCTGCAGACACATCTCTCTGTGCCGATACACGCCTGTCGTCATTGCTCTCTGTTGGGTGGCAGGGACCTGTTGTGCTCTCTGGTGGTGTAGGCACTGTCCCACGCCACAAAAATTATTTAAAGTTTATTGTGGTGGCTTTGTTTTTTTTTTTTTCTCCCTTCTAGTTAAGCCCTCTGTTCCGGAAAGTATCCAGAGCCCTGAAATGGTGTCTCCAACCAAGGTATGGCTGGAAACCTGATGTAAGGGAACAGGCTGGGGTTGCTGGGTGTGCTGCTGAAGTGCTTGCCCGCAAATATCTCCGTTTGTATTACTGGGAGGGTTTGTTTGAATCCCCGGGGAAAGGGTGAAAGGCTGTGGGGCAGAGAGAAGGTGGAGAGACTGCCGGTTATCTCCCATGCAGGGGGACGATAGAGGCTGGATTAAGACAGTGCCAAAGAAAATTCTGGTAGACGTTGCCTTTCCCAACAAAGGAGGAGGAATTTCTGTGGATTAATGAGTGTGGGTAGATCTTATCACTCGTAGTGAATGTATCACAGTGCTGTAACATTGCAGTGGCTGCTGCTCCGTTGGGAGCAGCCGGCTCTGTGTCTCTGCTGCCTTGGCCCTTCCAGAGCATTGCTCTGCAGTTGGGCTCCTCATGTCATTTCCCATCTCTGTTAGGGCTGTGACCTCATCAGGCAGTCTGAGGGCACTAAGACGTATTTCTTCCTAATTTTGTTTTCCTAGCTGCACCCAGACTACCTCTCTGAGGAGGAAATCCAGGAGAAGGTGCGTGACATCGAGAAGCAGCTGTTTGAGCTGGAATTGAAAGGAGTGGATCTGGAGAAGCAGCTTCGTGGTTGCGAGGGAGGTAAAGACAACCCGGGGCCAGCTGTGTTACGGTGGGAAGGTGTCAGGCTCATGTCCTATCCCAGGGCATTGTTGGCTCCATTTCTAGGAGCTCGTACTACATATGAGACACCAGGTTGCCCAAGGTACCTGGTATAGCAAGATAGAGCCCTGGGAATTTTGAAGCCTCTCTGGCTATTTCCTAACATATTGTTTGAGCAAGGTCTTGTGTTTATTTGGCTGAAGATCAGGGAGTTTGGGGAGTGGAAGGCTGCTATTGATCCGGCTTTTGGATCCAAAGCCAGACTGGCTTTGGATCCAATTTGTCAGGGCTCGGTGAGTTCATTCAGAATGGCAGAGTTGGGCCGGCTATATGGAAGATGAGTTGGGTGGCCAGGGTATCTGTGAGCATCTTCCTTCAACCTGCAGGGAGTGATCTGCATCCTTCCCTTTGTACCCAGGGGTACCAAAGATGAGCTGTTTTCATTTGAGATTGCCTATGGCTCATATAAGTTATCCTATGCTCTCCCTCAAGTGGTTGTGTGTTTAAGCCAGGGAGACCGAGCTGATGCAGCTCCTGAAGGGGTTTTGCCCTTTGTCTCCTTTGCAGACGAGTCTGAGGATGCCCTCATGGTGGATTGGTTCAAACTGATCCATGAGAAACAGCTGCTGCTCAGACAGGAATCAGAGCTGATGTATAAGTAAGTACAACCAGAAATTCACCCTTCCGCTTACGCACTTCACCTGTGAGCGGTAAGTAGGGAAGGACGGGGAATATAGCAGCCCAAAAAATAACGTGCCAATTGGTAGGATGAAGGAGGGCTTGAGGACACCTCTGGGAGAACTGCCAGTATCCGGAGGTATTAGCTGATGGGTCTTTGAGCACTGATGAGCTCCCAAGGCCTGTGATGAGTTTGTGGGGAGGGAAACCTTGCAAGTGTGATGTGGGAAGACTTTGCTTGACCCACCCGTACCCACGTGGTAAGCAGTGAGGCTGTAGCACAATATGAAAGTGTCCAGCCCTGGGGCAGGGAGGGGCAATAACTCATCACTCCTGTGGTTCCTTCCAGGATGAAGCAGCAGGAGCTGGAGGAGCAGCAGTGGAACATTGAGACGGAGCTGCGACATCTCATGAGCAAGCCAGGTAAGAACCAGCTGCGCTGAGAGTCCTGCTGGCCCCTGGCTGTGTGGAGCACTCCGCTCTGTGTGCCAGCCCTGGGATGTCCTTCAGAGCTGAATGACACTGCCAGGGACTGCAGTTTCACTGCGGGGTGTCTCCTGACTGTGCTGTCAAGCTGTCAGGTGCAGGCTCCTAGAAGCATCCAACCCACCTGCACTTTCTGAGGGGATGTAAGATGTGCCCTGGAGCGTGAGGATGATAAAATTTGGGTCTGTGAGAGGGACTTGCTGGAGCAGGGTGGAGGCAGGAGCCGCGGCGGGGAGGTACTTACCTCTAGCTGTGAGATGGGCTTCCCTTGTCTTGTGCAGAGGAACTGAAGACACCCAGGGAGAAGGAGCGAGAGAAGGAGCTGCTGGAGTCTTACCTAAACACGGTCAATGATCGGAATAATATCGTGGAGTGCCTGGATGAGGACAGACTCAGGTGAGGGCTCTCAGATGGTGGGAGATGAGCCAACACCAGGGATGATTTCCTCTGTTGCCCAGGCTGTAGGGGTGGACACATGGCTGTAATCCAGACTTCTGCTCCATGAGAGGTGGGTGGTGACCTGTCACCAGCCATCTTGTCCTAAATGCTGGTGCCATTGCTTCCCTGGCAGCTGTTAGAAATTGAGATCAGGACCGCAGCCACATTCAGCGCTCTCTCAAGCTAATGCTGCTGTGAGGACAGGGCTGTGAAAATGTAGAAGGCTGGGGAAGAGAGGGAGAAAGGATGGAGCTGGGGAGGATGGAGGCAGCACGGGAGCTGCAGGAGGACTCTGGGAACGTGAAGCTAGGAATGTTTGTCTGTTGCAGCAGCTGAAAGAACAGCTGTACTGAGAGTTGGATCCTGCTCCAAGTTCAAAGGAAAACTGCTGTGTCGAGTAGCTGGATTTGTGCCTTCTGTTACTGAGAGTGGCCTGTTTCTTGACCTCAGGCCACTGACTCCAGCTCGAGGATTCTAGTTATGCCCAGGCTTTTGGCTCTGGCCTTGCCCCGGCCCAAGGAGACAGCAGTGCATTTGTCCCTGACTGCGATGAGCACCTCTGCAGACACCTCTGGTGTCTCAGCCTTTATTCATCTCCTCGGGTGTGGTGCTGTCTCACAAGTCAGTGAGTTTGGATGATTCATGGGGCAGCTGGGGCAACGGCCTCCCTGCTGCAGTGCTGCACTGCCACGCTCTGGAAATCCCCGCACAAGGCCTTGATTTCCAGGGAACCAGATGCAATTTGCTAATGTCTAGGACTCTTCTAACTAGTTGGGGTTTTTTCCTGCACTCTTCTCAGGGGGTGCTATGGAGGTTGGTCATTTCGACGAGCAGAACAACAGTAGTCTTTGCATGGTTTTTGGTGTCTACCACCTTGTCATGAAACATGGCAAAGTTTTCTGATGCCATGCTGTTCCGTTACAGAGAGCAAGAGGAGGACCAGATGTTGGCAGACATGATCCAGAGGTTGGGTAAGGGCCCTCTCTACTCTTACGAGCAGCACTGGGTGGCACTGGGGCTGTGGGTCTCAACCTGCTCTGTGTCTGCTCCCTCTCCTGCAGATGGATCTCTGGAGAGCCAGGAGACAGACAAGAAGAAGAACAAGTTCCGCTTGTCCAAAATATGGAAGCAGAAAAATAAGAGTAAAGCTCAGGAGTGATGTTCCTTTGCCCAGCAGCCCAGAGAGGGTCATCCAAGGGATGTTCAGTCCTCATTGCTGCTTTCCTGGAGTCATGCAGGACTGTGGTGAGGCTCCTCTGCTCCCTGACATGCAGCCTGCAGGTTTGCAGACCAGATGGATGGTGTGAATCTCCTCTGGCCCTGCTGTGGGGCCCAAGGGTGTCTTTTCCAGAAGATGGACTTTTAAGACTCTTTTTCTTCTTTGGATCTAGCTCAGAGCTGGCTTCAGCCTCTTTGGCAGCTCAGGAGGACAGAGCTCAGTTTGCCCATCCACTGCTCGGGTGATTACCATCCTGAATGCAGGAGCACGGCACTGTGTGTCACCCCACGGTGCCCCACTCATGTCAGCCAGGGCTGCACCACGGACACTGCGCTGGTCTGTGAAAGAGCCTTTCTCCCTCCCTTCCTCCCTCCTGCATGTACTGTGGCTCTTTGGCCAGGATCAGAGGCACGGAGAAGGAGGTGCTATGGGGCAAGAGCAATTGAGGGTCTCCCCCTTATTATGCCAGTGCAAACTGGAGCTCAGGCCCCAGCCGAGGGGAGGCAGAGAGCCTCTGTATCTATGGGGTGGGATGTCCTAGACCCAGAGAAGTTTCAGCAATCGTGCTCTGTTTCCACACCTCCTTTTGGGAGGTGCTGTAGGCTGGTTTCTCAAAGCCATGCAAGGTTGCTTACTGCTTCATTCCCTCTATGGGGGAGATTTGTAACTTCCTTCTTTCTCTGACTGCACAGTGAAGCAGGGTTTTCATTTCCCATCTTGCTGAAGACAAACAGAAGTCTTTTTTTAACAACCTGGTGCTAACTGGGAGCAGAAGGGAATTAATGGGTTTGCCTCAGGCACTAGTCTTCTGTATGGAACCAGCATTTCCTCTCCTGAGGCTTTGTCCCTGGACAGCCAGCGCCCTCAAGGGGTGCTATGGTTCACCTTAGTGGGACCAGGAGAGTATGAGCAGGTCCAGGGCTGTCGGCAGTGAGTCTTTCCACCCTTCCTTCAGTCCACAGTGGCTGGAGCCAGACCCTTGAGCTGTGTGGCAGCATCCTCTCTTCCCCCTCAACTTGGGGAGCAAGGATGAAGATGGGCTGGGAAAGATCGGAATAATTCATATTTCTGACTCTGGTATGTGTGGGGTTCCCTGCCCTTCCCTCCTTCCTCCTTCAAGCCAGGTGGTTTGAGGTTTCTTGGGTCCTGCTCTCCAGCAGGACCTGGGATTTTGCAGGGAGGGGGGTGGCTGCCCGCTGTGCCCGCTGGCAAAGCGGAGGCGATGCGTCCCTTACCCACGAGGTGGCAGTGGGACTCTCTGTCCCGGGCAGCCTGCCCTGGGCACCGCCGGGGGTGTTGGGTCAGGTACCAAGTGCCCGAGGGGGTTCCTGGTGCCCACAGCCTGTGCCATGTGTGGACATGTGGTGGGTCCCCCTGTACCTGCCTACGCTTTTGTCCAATAAAGAGTTGCTGGAGCAAATCTCAAGAGTACCAGCGCGAGTTCGGGTGTGGGTTACTGGGCTGTGGGCTGCCCTGGCCACTGTGAGCACTGAGGATCCCTCTCCGGAGCTGTGAGCGGTAGCGGGAGCTTGGCATAGCTGTGATGGAGAGGCTCCTCTGCCCAGAGCTTGCAGACCAACTGCGGGTCCTGGGAGAGCAGCAGCGCCAAGGGATTTCTCAGTGATGTCATTTATGCGTCCAACTCCTCTCGGCTCTTGGATAAGTGCATTTTCCCTCTTGCTGCTTTAGCATCACACGTATCCCCATTGAGAATGGGAGTGGAGATAGGGGACAGCCTTCCCTGCTGTGCCACCGGGAGCAGGTAATGGGCTGGTGTGAGGCTGACTTCACAACTGACCTCAATTATTTCTACACCAAAGATGAGCAGATAAATAATGGAGCAGTTGATGCAAAGGCACCTTGCCCAGAGACCCAGACTCTTTGTCTGTCCTGATGGAGGGCTCTCTGGTCGTGGCCAGGGTCTGTACCAAGCCTGCCCAGCCCCACAGCTCCTGCACACCCGGTCGGCCGCTGGTTGTGAAGATGAGGACAACCCAGCTTGTTCCTCCTTCCTCTATCTTGAATTTGGGACTCAAAGGATTTGCATTTCCACCACTTTCCTAATCCAAAGCTTGAAACGAGCCCTAGACGAACTAAGCCGCTGGCTAAGGTGGAGAAAGGGAAGGGCTTTTTTCCAGCTGGCTGCTTTCGGCGGAGCCGATTCCCCCGCCTGACCCCTGTTTGCTCTCCCAGTGCAACCAGCTTTGCTCGCCCTGTGGAAGTGCTCCAGGAGGCAAAGCAGGAGGATTTGGCCTTGGGACTGAGTGGGGAGGGAGGCGTTGGGAAACCAGCTCCCGGCTGTCTCTCTGTAGCGGTCACCCCAGGGTAATTAGGCAATCACAGGCACCCTCCTGTAACCGAGCAGGAATCAAACCCCTCTCCATTCTCGGCAGGAAAGGACTGTCTGTGCCTCAGCCCCATCAGAGGCCGAGCCCAAAGGTCAGGCTTGCAGGGGGTTGACCGATACGTTGCTGTGTGCATGTGGGTCTCTGCGTTTCAGTGATGACCGAGACTTTAATTGCTCTCCTAGGTCAGCCGCTCCGCTTCCAAAAAGGTTTTAAGGGGGCTGAGCTTCCCACTCATTTCCTGACATCCTCTGGTCGGGTTCATGGCCTCCCCAGCTCCTGGATATCCGGAGTGCTGCTGCTGCTTTCCTTGTAGCTGAAGATGAGTGTGAGGGACTGTATGGGAGCTGCATCCCTGAGTCTCTGCTGTTTGGGATGCTCTCGGGGGTCCTTCTGCAGGGTCAGGGTGACGGGGAGACTGCTGTCTGCTCCAGCACATTGAGACTTGCAGATGAAGCTGTGATTAGGCAGTGTGCGTGTGTATCTCTCTCTCTCTCTTCTGCAGTTTTCTTTAATTACAATCTCGGAGGTAATTTCTGACGCATCATTAACAGTTCTGAGTAAACAAGGGGAATTCTCCAAATTATTCGCCATGAGCACAAAGGGAAATTGGCTTTCATCATCTCCCTCTTCATCCAAGGAAGAAGCTGATCTGCAACAGGCACGGGGAGGAAGGGAGCGCCGTGGCTGCCCTCGGATGCCTGGAGTCAACTTGAGATGAAGCAGGAACCCATCCAGTTCCTCCAGCTGACTGAGAGGCCAGCGCTGCCTCCAGTTTTCTGTCCTTACTGCTGAGCTAAGTGGCCGGGGCTCGTCGTGGTTGGGACCATAAACACAAAGTGCCTCTTGCCTCAGAGCTTTGGGTGCTGCTTTTGAGTGTCGCCTCCCGTTTCCAGCTGGATGAATGGGTACCTGAGCCGCGCAGGAGACAGGACAGATCAAAAGCATCCTCGAGGCTGTGTCACAGCATGGAAGGTGACACCGTGGTCCTTTTGGTGTCAGGCTGAAGGGTGATGCCCGAGGCCAGCGCAGGGTTGGGAAAGGAAGGATGGAGCACTGGTATGGAGGGACTTGGGGCCTGGGGAACTGGGTTTGGTCCAAAGCAAGGACTCAGAGGGATGCTGGTGTGCCCCGTGAGAGCAGCAAACCTGCCTGGCAGGTGGGGTGGGAGGAGATGGCTGGAGAGGACCTCTGAGCTGGGAGTCCCTGGGAGGGCGTTCCAGCCTCGTGCAGGGAAAGGGGCTTTGTTAGAGGGGTGGCACGAGGAGCTCAGATGAGGCAGGTGCCCCCCTTGGAGCCCTCACGCCACCCCTTCGCCCAGCTCCGGCGCAGTGCCTGCGGTAGCAGCCAAGGGAGTGAAGGTTATTTATATTCATGTTGCAGCTCTGCCAGCCGTGACTCTGTTATCTGCCATGCATGAATATTATTTGAATACGGAGTTTGTCGTGGCCATTCTTCCGCGTGAAACGAGGGATTTGCTGTGGGATGGGAGCCCTCCCTCCGGCTGTCAGTCAGGAGGGGTTTCCTTTTCCTGTCTCGTTGGAAGCCGCGTCCTCAGCAAGGTGAGACAGTGGACACTTTTTCTCTTGTTAATATCCATGTCTAATCTCCTCTCAGAGGGGCCCTTTGTCCTAGACTGTAGCCAAGATGAGTAATTCAGGGATAGATGAGACGCTATAATTGGTTTGTGACAAATTAAAACATTTTTCCTTCGGAGCTGAGAGCAGGACTGTGGTCTGGAGCTGTCAAGCGTCACAGGGGAGGGCGATTTTCGGAGTAAGCGCATTGCAAATTGGCTCCAGATACGCCTTGGAGTCTGAAATTAAACTCCAGCTGGTGACTCTTCTTGGTTGGGGTTTTATTTTAGGAGGGCACAAAGGGAAGGTGTACGGGGTGGGAGAGCCTCATTGATAGAGAGAATGGGACTTTATTTTTTTGCATCATGTGAAGAGCTGGGGACCGGCATGAGTTGTGGTGGGGATGCTGGGGAGCACCCAGAGGTGGGATGGGAGTGAGCGGGCCAAGAGCCAGAGCCCACTGTTGCCTGCCTTTCCTCCACACTGCTCTCAGTGGTTCCTCCATCGCATCCCAGCAAGGAAGGACCGTGGCGGAAAGTTGCAGCCTACACCATCTCTTCCCCTTGGTTGCGAGTGGGTGCCTGGTACAGAACCTCCTCAGGAGCTGCGTGCTGGTCCTTGCCCAGTAATACGCATTTTCCTGGGCTGTGGAGAGTCCCTCACCTCCACCTGGGGAGCAGGAGACCAGCTAAACATCAGGAACACAGAGGTGATGGAGGCAGACAGTTTGACCAAGTGCTTGGTTTGACCCCAAGGTGTTTATGAGCTGGTTTGGGGCAAAGGGATAGAGGTGGGAGGAAAACGACTTCCTGATGTAGCTGCTCGGCGCTGCTTAATTGACAGTGCTACAGCAGCGGCATCTCCACCTCGCCATGGAGAATGAAGGGGTGCATGGATAGAAGGCTCGAGAAGGATGTAGATCTGTAAAGGAGGTTTAAAGGAGGCAAGAGGAGTACACGTTTTTGGGTGTAAAAGGCGGTGAAACTGTGAGATGGGAAGAGTAGACAAAGTCCAGAGGACAGGGGTGTTGAGGCTGGGCTTTGCCAAACTGGTGGGGTGGAGACCGCAGGTAGGTTCAATATGGGAATGGGTCAGATGAGTGGAAACGAGGCTTTGAATTGTTTGCCTCAAGATTTTGTATCTGACACCGAAGAAAAAAGAGGCCCAAGGAAGGGGTGCCATGAGTTTTCCAGGGGGGCTGTGTCTCAAAGTGAAGGAGACGGTCTGGAAGAGACACTTGAAGGTATCAAACCAGGGAAAGCACGAAGGCTGTCAGGGAGTTGGAAGGGTTCAGACCCTGGAGGTGTGGGGCGAGGAAAGGAGGAGATCTGGGTGTGAAGAGTGAAACTAGCAGTCCCGGGTGATGGTGACGGGGAGCTGGAGGCCTTGGAAGGGGAGATCCCAGGATCTAGTTTAGCAATGGAAAGTGCATAGATGCAGCAAATCCTGAAAGGCAGGATCAGATGGTGAGCTGTGACTGGTGTCACTGGCATTAAGACGTGAGCTAATCCGGTTTAAGGGGATAAGCCCAAGGAAAACTGTGGAGACCTAAATTGGAGCTTGTCACTCTTCTGTGGAAAGCAGAAGTATGGAGGAGGAGGATTTGCTGAACGAGCCCCTGGATGGTTGGTCAGAAAGAGAGGGCAGCTGGAGGAGAGCTGAGAAGATGAAGGGTCAGACGGTGGGAAGGAATGACAGGAGTCATGGAAAGCCGTGCGGGGCAGAGAAACCACTGGCTGTGGCCAGGGGATGCCATGGGACAGCCTTAGCGAGGGGTGACCAGGGCAGAAGATCATCTAGGGGGTGCGGGAGGGAATGAATGGGAGAAATCAGAGAAAATCTACTTAAACAGAGATGCCTGAGACTCAGTGCAGCGTCGGATGTGCCGTATTTCAGAATTGGAGCTCAATTTTATTGTCTTTTCTTACTGTAAGTGTGATGTTGTTGCAATAGACTAGATCAAGTTTAGTTGTCTCGCTGATGAGGGTAAAATAAATACTTGGCTGCATAGTTTTTATCAATATTGCTGGATAAATTTCAAAAAGTTAACAGGGGAGGCACACAGAGAGTTTGTAACTGGAATCGCAAGTTCTGGATGAAATCACTGGTCTAGTTTCAGTCCATATGCAACATTCCTGGTTGGAGTTTTTCCAGGAGCCTTCAGGGCTGCACAGTGGCTCTTTTAATAGCTGACCTATAGCCCGGCCTTATTGGTGACACTGGTAAGGTAGCAGCGAATCTATAGAAACGCAGCCATTATGGTCTGGGAAGCTTATACGATGCATATCAAAGCCCGCGTGGGAATTGCGTAAGTGTGATGTAGGTCTGGCACTAAAGTGATAAGAGTCATATCAAGGGAATAACTTAATTAACTGGTCTTGATCAAAGAACTATATGAATTCAATAGCCCAGTTTTCAGCGCTAAATGATGAAGTTTAGAAAAACTGTACTTGACGCAATTATCAATTTTCCTGTCCGAGGAGCTTTGAAGTGGCATTAAGAAGGGACAGTCTGTTGTTCCATTTAGGACAACTTTCTCCCTCCCTCAAGTGATCAGGAGGCAGAGGGGCTCCCTCTCCTTTTCAAGTGCTCGTTTGAAATGGTCTGAAGCATAATAAACACTGGATGCCAAGGGGAATGGTATCTCGGCTTTCACAAGTTAATTGTTTCAGACGGTGTAAATCAGGAACAAAGAGCTGTCCTTTCCCTGCCAGCCAGAAAAAAAAAGGCTTAATTTCCCTATAGCTTTCATTTTGCCCAGGATTTTGGAGGTCTCGTTTAACTTCCAACTGTCCGGGACCTTTTGGTCCCTCTGGGACGTCTGCCCGGCCGCGTGCTGCTCAAACAAGATGCTGGGATGAGAGCGAGGAAAGGAGTTAGGCTGTAGAAAGGCTTCTAGAAGTCTTAAAAATACCAAATACCACGTGCATTTTTCCAATTTGGATGTGTCTGTATGTACCAAGGTGTGGGGTGTCCATCCCACAAGTTGGATTTCTGTTCTGAACGCCTCTTTGGGCCAAAGGGAGGGGGAAGTTTCTGGCCAGCCTGAACCACAGTGGTCCAGACGTGGACATTTTGTCCACCTGAGCTTTTTCTTCTTGACGGGCCCCTCAGCCAACTCAAATGGGTACCAGAGGTGGGTTTGCACTTTGATTAACCAGTGCCTGTGAAGCACAGATATGGTCTCTGGATGCAGAATTGTCCCACCACAACTCACTCAAGTTCAAGGAGGTGGGTTTGCCCCTGCTACGGGACTGATGCACCCGAATCTGGCTGCAGGGAGGGAGGACGGGCAAGTGCTTCACCGAGTGAGAACATCCCAATCCCTTCCTGTGAGTTCACTCAGAACCAGCGATAGAGTCAAGGCCGAAACACTGAGTCAGAGAGAAAGAGGCGTCCTCTGCTAAAGGAGCATCATCCCATGCCACACATCAAGGGCAAACAGTCCTGGAACACAGAGTTATAGACTCTGATGTTTCTTTTTGTCAATGTTAGTAAAAAAAAAATAAAAATATTTGTAAAAAATGAGAAATCAACTGCTGAAACATCATGAGGAATAATGGTGAAAGGCCTGCTCTGCAGAGGGGTAGGGCTTTAATGGACTTTGAGTGAAATCTGTGTAAAATTTGGTCCGGGACTAAAACTGGTGTCACAGTTAGTCAATGAGACTTTTGGCTGATGAAGTCCACCTCGTTATGGAAGCTGAGGGGTAACCTTCTGCACAACTTTGCAGCTATTTTCTGGGAGATGGGGGGTGGGCAGCCCTGCGCTGCACCCAGCATCGTCGCGTGTGCCCCGCTCCGTTTGCTGTGGCTTCCCTCCCTCCCTCGTGTCCTGGAGACTCACCCTTCTGCTGAGGTAGAGCCAGGGCAGGAGATGGTTCCTTTCTCCGCTGTCACCTTGGCAGAACCTCAACCAGGTCTTCCAGAGAGGTGAGCCAACGCATTTGGATACACCTTCTGGAAAAGGATATCTAAACCTTCTTCATCCATCAGTGACAGCAGTGGGAGAAAAGTCCTACTGCTTCCAGCTGCTGCTTCCTCCAGACAGACTTCCCTACTCTTCTCCATCCCCTGGGCACTGTGTACTTTCCACTGGTGAGTACCTCATTCCCGAGACAGGGAGAACTGGGGATGTGTCCCATCTGCTCAGGTACCATGTGAGGCTGCTGTGAAAAGCTGAGAAGCCTCATAAAGGCCCTTGGGAAGTTGAGGATTAATTCAATTTCCTTACGGCTCCAGGATTTCCCCTGCAGAACCCAGACGGACGTTGGTTTTCTCTCTGAAATGAGGTGGTTCCTCCTCCAGGGCAGAAAGAAGGAATGATTTCCAAAGGCAGCAAGCTTAAGGTCTTGAGTCTTCCCCAGAATGGGACTGAGCGATGGAGGTGGGACGACGGGCTCCCCGAGCCGCGCCGCCGGTTCTTCTCTAGGAGCTGGAAGGGAGCTGGGTGCCGGTAGCCGGGAGGCGAAGCTGCAGCTGGCTCTGAACAGCCAGGGCAATTAGAGATCAGAAGAGCTGGGGTGGCTTCGTCACATTTCCCTGCTGCCGTTCTGGAGGTGATAATATAATTCATATCAGAAGAGTTAGTGGGCTGAAAATGAATTGGAGAAATCAATCCAGAGGGTATAAATGAATTAGCATGTAAATGAGGACACTTGCTCTACATAGTTTAATATTGCCTGCAGCTGTAAATAATTCCAGGGATGGAATCAAAAGCCGCAAACAACTTCATTTTTGTGCTCCTCCCCCGTCCGGGAGCACCTGCAGCTACGACCGACCCACCCTTGCAGAATCATGGTATTGCAAGGGAATTAAAGGAGATGAGATGCGTCTACATTATTTTATTTATTTTAATTTTTGTTTTCCTGATTGGCCGTTATTTACAAGGCTGCTGCTCCTGGTTTCGCGCCCCAAGCCCGATGTGTGCAGGCACAGGCAGCGGGGGGACGGGGGAGGCAGGGAACCGCTCCGCGGGGACATCTCCTGCAGGGTGTCAGGAGCCGTCCCGCTCGCCCCGTGGTGGGTTGGCGTCTGTGTGAAACAGCGATTTCTCACCAAGACCTGCAGCATGAAAGGCTGTGATTGGGGTGAAGGACTTACCCCTCCTGGGGTGCCCAAGGGTGGGAGAGGTGGGTGCTTGGAGAGCAAGAGCTGGCCGGGGCGGTGTGGAAAGCTGGAAGAGGCGGAGAGATGGGCCATTAGAGTGGGAAAGGTGCTGGAAAGCCCCTTCATGAGATGCAACTGAACAAGCACAGCTGATTTAGCCTGACAAAATGAGGGCTGGGAGGAGATGTGATTGCACAGGCAGATAAACACCAGGGAGAGAAAGGAGCTGGTTAAGCTAAAGGCCATTGTTGATACCGGAACGTGCAGATACAAACTAGTCATGAATAAATTTTGGAGGGAAATGAGATGGAAGTGTCTAAGTGCCAGAGCAGAGACTATGGATGGGCGCTGGAGAGTCCACACAACCAGGCTGCTCTCGCGCTGGCGTTTGACTGTAAAATAGGATTATAGGAGCAGGTCCCTCGAGGTGAGGCAACTGCGTTTTGTGATCCGGCAAGTCCTGCCTGTTGCCAAAAGCCCCTTTAATATTCTGGCAGGGGAAGGATGCAGATCCGAGGAAGGCATATGTCTCGTTGAGTGGCTCCAAGAGCGGTTGTTGAGAACTCTTGGAGTGGTGCTGATGACAGGAGGTTAAAGATGATCCTCGACAGTCTTTTATCAGTGCTTCCCTCTTGTTTTTGACACTGACGGATCACTGAGTTCCCTCTTTCATCAGGTTGGAGTTTCAGGTTCTGCACTAACTAGATCTCCCAGGTGGACTGGAAACACTGATTAAGATGGATAGAGTGAAAGCAAGTCCATTAAATTGTTAATAAAGAATATTACACACATACCTTAATCTGCAGCTAGCCTGACACTTTATAAAAGTACATTAGGATATAATCCAATTGAAGCCACAATATCGAGAACATCTTATCTCATCACAAATTGAAATTATATCATATTCCTCATTTCTTAAATTAAAAAGCTAAAACCTTTTAGTTTGCTCTCATATGCTTGTGTAAAACTTAATCAGTGGTTTTAACAACATTATTTTTCAATATGGGCCATTTCTGCTCTCATTTATTTACAAGAGAGAACTTCCTGGTAGGAGAAGTGATTCAATTTGCAGGAGGATACATCAAGCACTTAAGGATTTTGTAGGGATTGATTGATTATTTATCGTGTTATCTTGCCTGCAGACGTCTGATATGCCTGTGCTTTTTGCTGTCTCTCATTCCACCTAATGCTCTTCCTTCGCATCTCGCTCCTCTCCAGTGCCAAGGGCGCTCCTGCCGCCCGCGCGTGCCTGCACGGGTGTGCTGGGGGGAGTGGGGCTCAGGGGGAGGCAGGGCTGGGGCTGGGGCTGCTGGGGTGAAACGCCGGACTAGGCAGATAGGAGAGCTTCATTTCACTGGAAGGTAGCGCGGAGGGAAGAGAGGTTAAAGGGCGGTTTGAAATCCCGCTGTGTTTTAACCGCAGGCTGCGGCGCTGCTCAGCCGTACGCCTCCAAGTGCGTCAAATACGTCCCTCCTTGCAGAGGAAGGAGCTGGGGCACAGAGGGGCTGTATGGTTTGCTGGAAGTGCCCCCCAAGAGTAGGTGGTGGAGTCTCCGTCTCTGGAGACATCCCAAACCCGCCTGGAGGCGTTCCTGTGCCCCCTGCGCTGGGTGACCCTGCTCTGGCAGGGGGTGGGACTGGGGGATCTCCAGAGGGACCTTCCAACCCTGTGATTCTGTGAAAATAGCCCTGAAGGGCTGTCAGCCCTGGTTGGTAGCTGGTCACCTCAGGCCACGCTTGCCGGGGTGGCCATGGACACCTTTGGGTTGCCCAGCGAAGCACTAGCTGATGTCTGGGCGCCTCTGCAGGACCATGCTTCCTTCTCAGCTGAGCTGGCCTGGTGATGCACTGCAAATGGCTTGTCCAGGGCTCTTTTTTGGTGTCTCTTTTTTGCAAACTGCCATTGTCCCTACACTTGTGATGAACATGGTGACCCCACAACACCAGATATGATGTGCAGAGAGGAAGGGGCCACCTCTTCATGCTTGAAGGAAACCGTTCCCACAGCGATAGCAGGGGATGCTGGTTGTCCTGTTGCCTCACTGTTGACAATGGCATGTCCTCCATGGAGGTGTCAAGCCCAAGGCCAAAGGGGAGGCACACAAGGTCTCCATCTGGTGGGGGATGACCCCCAGGAGCCCTGTAAGAGGGATGCAGCATGAACTTCATCTTGAACGTTGCTGCTTTTTGGCATGAGTGGGTGAAGGAGGGATGCTGCCCATGATGGGTCTTGGCCTCACATCCCTGCTGGGGCTTTGGGACATTTGGGTACGGCAGGAAAGAAAACTTCTTTGATTTTAAGCAAGAAAACACTGACAGCAGAAACTACAACCAAACCCTCAACTGTGTGGACGGTGGTTGTCCTGCTGGTGGGTAGGGGCACTGGGGACAAGGACATTTGAGGTTTACTCTTTTCACTGCTGCAGGTTTTGGCAAATTGCTCTCCCTGCCATAGTTTTCCCTGAGCAGTTTGAGATCAGCTGGGTTTATTCTTTTGTAAGTATTGGAGTGCAGGCATTGCTCTCTTCTGGTGAAAATAAACAGAGAAATCCTGAAGCGTGACTCTGAAGAGACACGAGCCTGCAAAAAACCACCACGCTGGAAAGAAAGTGCTTTTGGTTTGTCTGTCTTTTGCTTTCTAGGCTTTCCTGCTGTAGGGCTTGCATGGAGATGACAAACCAGAGAGGTCTGAAAAATGGAACCAGTCCCCTGACTCCAGGAGCTCAGAGTTAAATATCAACAATTCCTCGGGATGCTCTTGCGAGCGCTGCTGGAGCCGCTGACTGGGCGAGCGCGGAGGTGAGCAACTCCGGAGCCCCGCAGAGCCCCCGCTCCTCGTTTGCCGAGCCCAGCGGAATTAGTTCCTGCATAGGATGATCCATGTGCACGGGGCCCCCGCAGGACCGGGGCCAACGTTTGCAAAGCACTGCGAGATGCTTGGATGAAAGGGACTACAGAAGCGCAAAGTATTACTTTTTCATGATTACGGCAATTGCTATCCTTGGGGCTGTCCAAATGTTGTTGTTCCAAGTGAAAATATAAAACCATTTTGGCAGGTTTGGGGTTTTTTGCATGGTGATAAATAGAAATGCAGGAGGAAAAAAAAAAA
>VXBO01009358.1:95790-198086 GCA_013400135.1 Rhinoptilus africanus
GCTTTCCCCGGAGCCAGGGCAAGCACCTGGCACTGCTGAGTAGGGAATCGCAGGTTTCAGCTCTTTTCTCCATGTGGCGAGTGTCCCTGCTTCCCTGTGCACCCCAAAGTGTGCCGGGATCCTTTTTGCAGCACCTGGAGTGTTTCATGGACCGACAACCTGAGCATCCTCCCTACCTGCCCTCCCTGGCCCACTCCATGCTGCTTTCCCATCCACTGCTCAGTCCATCGTCGCCACACTCCTCCCGCTGTCTCTCTGCTTCTCTTCCAGCCCCAAACCAGGGGGGCACTTGCCCTCGGCCGGAGCGGTTTGCGGAGCCCCCACTTGCCATCTGCGGACGCTGGCCACCGGCCAGGCCACGGCGTGTCGAGCGGCCGGCAGCCCCCAGCCGCTTCACCGGCCGCCCCGAGCCCGGCGCCCGCGGCACCAAGCGACCATCAGCTGATGGGGAGGATGACTCAGCCGGCAGCTGTCGGGCCCCTAAAATAATGACAAAAACAATTAGCAGTCCAAGCAGTAGCCTCTCCTTAATTATCTCCTCCGAGTTTAATTAACTAGCTAAATTATCAGCAGTAATGTAGGCATTAATTATGTCAAATTACAGTGTAAAAATCACAAAGTGTGGAAAATGTCAATTCAGCTGTGCTCACCTGCCGGGCTGAGACAGAGCCGGTGACAGAGGCTCAGCCCAGTGCAGGGGAAGGGGCTGCTCCCCCTCCCCAGGGGACAGGGACCCGGACACGGTGGCCTCAGTGGGACCGGGGGGGACACCGGCAGGGATGCTGCCAGGAGACAGTGGCACAGTTTTGTTTGGGATCCATCAGGGACTGCCTGGATGGGCGCAGGAGGAGCGGGGAGGCAGGAGCGTTTTGGCTCTGGCAGAGGGAGGGGAAGGAGCGTGGCTCCCCAAACCAGATGGCTTGGATGCTGAATTATTAAATTATGAATATTAATACAAATCAGACACGGAAGAGGTAATAATTTTGCTGCCCTACAGAAATAATTAACATAATTTTGATAAATTACATGATAAGAGAATCTCAAAATTGAGGTAGATTTATCTTAATTAATATCTTGGACTTGCTCCGAAAGGTAAATTGTTCCACTGGGGACCGGGGAAGGGTGAAGAAAGGCCCCCAGATCCACGAGCTGGACCCTTCCTGGGGTTGGGGGGGAGATGACGGCGCAGCCCCTTCAGGCTGCACCCCGGCCCTGGCACCGAGGGCGGCAATGTCAGGGTTATTCCCATCCCTGCAGGGACACCAAGTGACCCTTTTCAGATTGCGTGGGCCGGTCGGAGAGCAGGGGTTGGAGGTGACGTCTCCAAACTCCCGTGTCCTCAGTGCCACCCTCCGCTGGCTCCGATGGGCGTTTCACCATAGCTCTGCGGAGGCTGCGCTGGGCGAGCGCCCAGGTCCCAGCCCGCAGGATGGACGGCTTCACCGGGAACTGCTGACCACCTTCCCCTTGACATGGGGACCCCCTTCGGGTGCCTCTGCTTGGGCATATGTGCATGGCGACACACGTGCCTCTTGTATTCATCCACGTGTGCCCCTGCTCGCACAGGAGGGCGGTGGGTGGCTTCTTGTTTTCACAATTCATGCAATAATGTGGGCGTCTTCCCTTGTCCACCTCTAGCCAAGGGCTGGGCACGTGAGTAAAACCTCATATCCTTTCTGAGCTTGCCCACGCGTGGTTTTTTATCCTCCCCAGTGTATCCTTGAGGCCTTCATCCCCATGCTGGAGATAAGCATGCTGCAGAGGTGGGCGAACGCTCCCTCCCAGGGCCCAGGACTGATGTCCAAGCTGCACATCTCCAACACCACCGCTCCAAGGGACCGCGGCAGGGATGCATCCCAGGTGGACGGAGACGCGCCAGGCAGGTACGGAGTGTTCGTTTTGTGCGGATGAAGCACCGAGAGCCGTAGGTGGCTGAACCAAAGTCAGTGGGGACATCGCAGGGTGGATGTTGGCCCGTAAGGGAAGGGGATGTTCAGGTATCGAGTGGTTTGCTTCACCGTCCGTCACCGTGGTGTTGGGCTGCTTTGCCGCTGCACCACATCATTTTCCTTCAGCCTGCGTCACGCTGGAGAAGCCCAGGTCCCTCTCCAAGACTGTGTGGAGTGAATGCGCAGTGCCCTTCACCTTTAGCGAGCCACGGTTATTGTCAGGGTCTTTGTCTCGGTGCTTCTGCTGATCCTCAGCTTAGCCTCCAAAGGTGCAAACCTGCCCCAAAAAAGGTGTACGGGTGGGGTGTGCGGATGGCTTTACATTGCATAAAATATTGCACTTAAACCCCGGCGTCATCCACGCGAGCGTAACCTCCCACCTTCAGCAGAGATATCCCCCAGGCGCAGGCAGTGCCTGTGCTGGTACGGAGAGCATCCACAGCTTGTGGCATCACAGCCGCAACTCAAATTACAGGACTAATTGTGAAATTAAAGGAAATTATGCTTTACTATGACTTTTTTGCAATACCAGTTCAAGCCATCTAGGAGAAGACATTTATCTGCACATTCCTGGTGTTCATTAAATGTCCGGAGCGGTACCCCCGCTGCACTCATGTCTGCAGCCTAGTCGTGTTTCTGCCGAAAAGGCCCATAGCTGGGTCCCGTGCTCTATTTCTGACACGGCTGAGCGGGAGGAGCAGCCAGGAGAGGCTGTTCTCAGGAGGCTTCGGGCTTCGGTCTCAAGCTCGAGAGGTTTTTAGATTCACATCCATGCGTTTGCCAGCTTAATTGGCAAAAGCTTTAATTTTTCAGAAGGGTTAGAAATCTTGTTGATCTGTTCCCACTGGCAGCATTTAAAGCCTCGAACACTTTCCTTTTTTCAAAGAGCTGTACAAATGTTAACTAATACAGCCCCAGCTCAGCGTAATCTCTAGCCAGGGAAATAGTCACAGGCTGCACGAGTCCCTTGGCCTGGTCAGGGGAGTTGCTGGGTCCCTGTCCCGTGCTCCTGTCCTCTCTTCCGAGCCCTTCTCATTTCCTGATCCTCACCGCTGTAAAGCCCAGCTGTATTTCATGGGTTTTGGCCAGGCAGAAAATAACGAGAAGAAAAAACCCAAAGACACTGACAGCCGTGACAGCAGGACACAGGCTGGAAGCAGAGACGTGTTACGGTGTGGCAGCATCCGTGCATCCAGGGGAGATGGAGATGGTGCCCGGGATAATAAGGGATATTCCTGGGGGCACAAGGAGCAGTAGGAACCACTACTTAGGGGGGTGTCAATAATGGAAAATGCACAACAGGAGACCTTCTGCCTTACTGGGAGCTTTTAAATACAGCCCGAGGGTGCTGTGGCTGCAGGTTAAGGTTTTTTTAAGGAGAATCAGTGTCGTTATGGAGCATGTGGGCCAGCACCCTCCACAGTCCCCCTGATGCCCCTTCTGCCCCCTACCTGCCTTGCGGGGTGGCAGAAGAGGGGGTTTCACTTTGGGGTCCCCTCTTGTGTGGACCCCATCTGAGGGTCCCAGCGGCTGGAGCTGCCGGCAGCCCCGGCAGCAAAGGGGGATGTGAAGCCACGTGTCTGGACGGTGCTGGAAATCCTCTCACAACACGATCACCCCGCTCAGGGGCACTGAACGTGGCTCTGTGCCACCCGTCACCTCGGCTGGGTCCAGGTTCACTGGCCGCTGGCCACCCTCCGCGGCCAGCAGAGCAGCCCGTCCTCCCACGCGTCCCAGTGGGTGCCCAGCTCCCGCGGGAGGATGGGTGCACCTTTGGGTTTATGTACACGCATATCTAGATATTTTCCTTGCAATAGCAAGGTAGAGCCCGGGCTCCGGGGATGCAGGAACACCCCGCGCGCATCGCGCCGCACAGCCCCGGGAGCACTTTTTGGCCGGCGAGCTTCACGCTGTGTGTAGATATATGCATGCACACACGCACGGAGGGACGGATGGGCACCGGCGCCCGCTGCATCCAACGATTCAATTTGAGTCCAGCCTTAACCCCTTCACCGCTGCAGGAGGCACGTCCTAGGGCTCGGTCCCACTGGGAGCCCGGGAGGGGCACGCTGGCGTTGGCACTTGGATGGAGCTGTTGAGATGGGAAGGATGTGGCTGGCCCTGGGGGGACCAAATTGTTCAGCTGTGTCTGGAGGTAGGGGGTGGAGAAAGGAAACTGAAGCCCAGTGTCACATAGGGCACAAAGGAGGGATTTTTAGGAGGTCTGAGTGGAAGGAGGATGGGATGGAGAGGGGGGGCCGGCAGGACCTTCCCTGCTTCAGGCAGCAAACCCTGAGCTGGGGGAGGAGAGAGTGGAAGGTAAGGGAAACTGAGGCAGGGAAATAGGTGGAGAGGGGCAGTTGTTGGTGTGGCTCCTGCAGAACAAGGACGAGGTGTGGGGGTGAGGGACGCTTGCGTGGGGTGAAGGAGACCCAGCTCGGACAGCGGGAGAGCACAGGAGCCACCCCTACGCCAGCACACACCCAGGTGAGAGCAAGACCTTCCCACCTGGGAGAACGCATCCGGGATGTGGAGCTGGTGGAAACCTCGTCCTCCCCCTTCTCCCCTCACCTCCCCTCTGCTGGGGCTGAAGGTGGGGAGACCGGCTCCGCTGCTGCCTATTGTGGTTGCCGCTTCCACTTTGTTTCAGGTTTCTCCTCTGTTGGGACTTTGGGCCTTCCCGTTCCCCAGTAACTATATAATTACTTCACAACATGCTGCAGGAATGGGGGGGGAGACGGCTACAGCTAGCACAACAATGGTGACAAGTAAAACATTAATTTCTGGAGTTCTTTTAATTAATTCATCAGGAATCGTGCTGTGCGGGATGATTACGTTAAAGTGTTTAATTACAAATTTATATGTAATGATGCACTTTAATTACTTTGGACTGGTACAATATTATTGGGCCCTTTTCCCAAGATTCCTGGCACTGGGTTTGGGCTGCACACAAGCAGTGCCATGGATGCTTGTGCCTCTAAATTATTTACATGGCATGGGAGAAATCCAGGCCTGATTGATGAGAGCAAATTCCCCCCTTAGCTGAGCGGGAGTGAGGGCCGTGGGGAATCCGGAGAAGGAAGGTCAGCGCGGCGTGTGCGTGTCAGGCAGAACATCAGGGCGGTTTTTGTTGGAAGGATCGAGGTTAATCTGGTGGAAACTGAAGTGATAGAGCGCCAGGCGTGATAAATATTTATCAAAGGCACCAGCGTCGGGATTCTGGTTCAGCGACGCAGATACGTCCAGGATGGATCCCACGAAGCAGCACGAGATGCTGCTGCAAACAGCCCTTCGCCAAGCGCGTGGGGTGGTTTTCTCCAGATCCGCTCCTTTCGCTTGTCCCCCTTCCCTTTGTCTCGCCTGTCTTTGTGTGCAAGTGTGTGTGTGTGTACACACTCATCTTCTTTCCCTTTAGGCTCCCCTTCTCCCCTCGTCCCGACTCTATTTGCCTCCGTGCACAGGGAGCAGCTGTCATTCTTCTTTCCCCTTTGTCAGCGTCCTCCCCGGCCGGAGGGACCCCAGAGGGGCGGCCGTGCTGTTGGAAAGCGGGTGAGCCGAAGCGCTTCAGGTTAAGTTTGAGGTCGGCCTGTCTTTAAAGGCTGCTCTACGTGCAAAATAACCAGTTATGTAGGGCAGTTCTCTGTGTGTGTGTATATATATGCAGACACATACATATACTCTATGCTATATATATATATATCTTCATATATCTATATGAGAGTATATATATAGCCCCTCTGCTGTGGGGACAGNTGCAGGGCTGTCTTGCTGCCGTGCGTTCGCAGCATCTGGCACACGGGTTCTGGCCAGACCCGTTTTGTTTTGCTGGAGTTTGGAGAGTGGGATCTGGCAAGGCAGAAATCAGTTTCCTCTTCAAGAGAACTAGAAACCAGCTTTGGGCACCTTACGCTGCTGGACCCCGGCAGGTGCGGGTGTGAGGCTGGGTGTTGTGTCGCCCACACTTGCCTTGCAGTGGGTTTGTGCCAGTGTAACTGCAACCAGAATTTGCTGGCAAATAGCGGCAAATGGACCCTGCGAGATGCTCCACCGCTGCAGCCGGGACTTTGCCTGCTGACTTCTTGTGCGGTTGCTCAGGTGGGGCACTGCTTTGTCCAGGACTGCAGGGTCCTGAGGTCCAAGCCGCTTAATTGTGGTGCTTTACACCCAAAAAAGCGCCACTTGCAGTAGCTGATGTCACACTGTCTCTTTGTGTGGAATTGGTGAACTGGTTTGTGGTGGACCTGGCTAGGAAGAAATGGGAGTTTTCTTGGGAGATGGCAGAAGTGTCTGGGCAGAGGCGGGTGATGGTTGCCCTCCTAGCCAGCGCCCGTTCCCTGCTCTCCAGGGCTCAGTGGCCACTTTGCTGTAGTTGAACTGAGCTTCAGACCTTTGTGGTGGGTGCCACAGCCATCTCACCTCCTCCGGACAGACGGACAGACTGAGTTTCAGAGCTTTGCCCCGCTGCTGGGCCCCAGCAGGATGGATGATGAGAATAACTTCACTGGTTTCATCTCCTGGGAGTGTCTGCAGTGGGAGACTGTGTTGACTTTGCCTTCATTCATTCTTCTCAGAGCTTTGCAAGTCTCTGCTGATTTGTAGATACTTTTTTTTTCATCTCCTCTTCTAGTCTCCATCTCTCCTGCCTCTTCCCACCTTGCCTTGACCCCTCTTGAGCTGCTCCACCAAAGCCGTATTTTATCACAGCAATACTGTAAAGGGAGTTTGTTCTCCTTTACTGGGTCAGTCATAGGGGATCCACAGTCTGGGTGGGTAATGCCGGGGAGCTGCTGTGGGAGGACGAAGGTCCCATGGACCAGGAGTAGCAGAACAGAAGGGGATTCAACAGAAGGGACCAGACCCCCCATCAGCCCTAGACTCAGAACACCTCCTCACCTGCAGAAATGGAGTAAAAACATATCTTTTGGTAATCTCCGGGTGGCTGCTGCCTGGAGGCGTGTAGCTCAGATGATGCCCAGTGACAGCCCTGGGAATACTAGTTGCAATTCGGTCTCTGGCCATGGAGAGCTTCACAGGAAGGGAACAGCACAGCTCCCACAGGGCTTAGACGGGCAGGAAAGCTCATTGCCTGGGTGACTGGGCATGAAACTTAAATGGAGAAGGGTGTGCGCTCACTGGGTCCCATCTGAGGCACTTGGTGTTCATCTGCTGGAGCATGAGATCCTTGATAGGTGCAAAAATGGGGTGCTGTAAGGAGCTGGTCCCTGCGAGGTTCCCCATGCGAGAGGTCACAGCCAACGCTGTCCGTGCTCCTGCTGGCAGCTGAGTGCAGCTCCTGGGGATGTTCGTTATCTTCCGAAAGGCGTCAGGGCTGTTACAAGAGGGGGTGTAGCTCTTTTGCCACTAGCAGGGATGGCAGAGGGGTTCGGATGCCCCCCTGGCAGAGCATCCAGGTCTGGCTGCCCCAGACCTGCAGCACAGGGAGGCTGCGATGGCATCAAAGGGTCCTTTCCTAATATTAAGTATGCATCCAGATTTGCAATCCAATCCTTTCTCTGAGAAGCTGGCTCGGTGAAGATGGAAAGGGGCGTGACGACTGTATCCTCCAAGAAGACATAACGCAGGGCACATGGGACAAACCCTTGCAGGGTGCGGTGCCCACCCTGGGCAAGTAGGAGGCTAATAACTGCGGAGCGAGAGATGTCCTGGTGAAGCGAGGCCGTTCACGTGGGTAAGCAAGTTGGAAAGAGTCCCGTGGGGAGCCAAAATACGTATTGCCCAAATGACTCACAACAGTTGCTCTTCCTGATGATGCTATAGCTGAGGCAAGGGGGGAAACCCTCCATTTTTCCCATGGGGAGACAGAATGTTTCCAAGGCCAGCTAGTTCTAGAAACTTTTGTCTCCTAGCCATCCCCTCCTGTGATGGTCAGGGTTTGTGGAGGCCATCCCAGTGGATGGACATCGTCCCATGCTGCACCCGGAGGGGACCACAGCTCTTCTACCCCAAGGCTTCCCCTGCCCCTTCGTGCCTGTGTTTGTGAGGTGGGGCTGGGTTTGGGCAGGGAGCTGGGACGGACGACAGCCCAGCGAGTGCAGAACACCCAGCTCAGGTGTTTCCAAGCCAGAGCTGGTCCTGGCATCCAGCGTGGCACCTGCTGGGTCATACAAGCCTTTTCCTAGCCGTCCCCAGAGGGAAGGGTTTTGCGAGCCATGGCAGGAGCTGGGCTTTCCTGGAGGGTGGGTGGGGGACAGGGGGCTGAGATCACGGCGCAGGCAAAATGTGTGAGCATCATGAAGAGCAAACCAAATGGACTGATGTTCACCCTGAAATCCAAGAGTGGAACGTACCCTGCACGTGTTTGCAGTAGCCACAGAATCAGCACGATGGAGCTTGTCAGACTGCCATGCAGGCTTCAGATGTCCTTTTTTCTTTCTATTTTTTTTTTTTTTTTTCTTTCCATTAGTTCAGCCATCTAGAAATGGTTTCAGTGCTGGTACGTACCGTGGGAGGAGGAGGCGGGGTGCTGCACACATACCCCCCCCCTCCCAAGTGCTCCATGCCGGTCAGAGGCACAGGGCAGCTTTCCAGGGCAGACGCCTCCGAGAAGAGAGATTCATTCTGCCATAAATAATTCCCGTTTGTGGCTTTTCTCCTGCATTGAGCTGGTTTGGGCGCTGGAAGCAGAGGCTGCTGCCTTGCTGCGATGTGTTAGAGCCCCACACGTTGTGCTGAGGAGCCTCCCAGTGCCACCACCCCAACGCCCGATGCCCGAGGGGCTGGGGGGTGTCTGGGGGCTACGGAGCTGTTTTAATGCCACTGAAGGCTGCTGGAGGCTCCCCTTTACATGGTGTCAAGCTCCCGGCAATAAACCCCTCAATCCTTTCTCCGAGACTCATCCCCAGCATCGTCGCAGCACCTCGGTCGAGCGTGGCTGGCTCCGTCCATCCGTCCGTCCATCCGGGCTGCCAAGGCGGGGAAGGGCTCCTCGGGCGTCAATCCTGCCAAGGCCAGATGGTGTTTGCGAGCGGCGCCAGGTCCCAGCTGAGCGCTGCCCGGCGAGACGGGCGCAGAAGCCGCCGCCGCAGCCGGCGCTGCCAAACCCGCGGCATATGCTGCGCTCTGCCCTACACCTGCCGGCGGGCAGCCCCCGCGCCCGCGGCACCCGCGCCAGGGACGGAGGCAAAGCGGCAGCCCCATCTGGAAGGAATTTAGCGGATAAATAAGGGCGGCGAAACCAGAAAATGAAAAAAAAAAAAAATTAAACCCCCCAAAAATTAAAAAAAAGAGAAGATGGCACAAGGGGAGCCACAACCCACCCTGGTAAGGTCGTGGGGTGCAGCGGGTGAGGGCTGAGCGGCACACAGGGATGGCAGTGCACGGGCACAGGGTGGCTGGGACGTGTCCCCTTGGATATTTGCGTGTCCCCATTTGTGCCAGGGCCCCCTTTTCCCCACACACAGCCCTGCCGTGGCCCCACCAGCCCCAGAAAAGGTGCTGGGAAACTGCAGGGGGATATTTAACTTCTCCTCCTCAGGAGAAAACCCCAAAGGATCGTGAGCAAAATTGATGGGAGAATACACTTTCTGCCTACTTTGGATTTACTTTGGTATACTGTATGCACTCGGGACTCGGGTCTATAATTTATTGAAAGGAACCAGACTGGAAACCAGCTTCATACTGTGAGTAATTTCTAGCATCGCTGTAATCTATCACCGGGAGACAGGGCACTTTGTTTCTCTGAAAAATTATTTTTATAGTTGGCTTAGTAACAACAACAATTATTATTATTAATATTAATAACTACTTGTGTAAGGCCTCTCATGCACGGTTTAGAAAGTGTGGTGCACGTGGGTCAATAGGTGTTAGCTGCATCTCACGGGAAGGGAAACTGAGGCACGGATTTTGCTGTGCTTGGGTGCAGCATCCTCACTCCTGAAATACAGCTTGGACCACTGGAGGCTGCCGCCCTTCCTGTATTTCTGAAATACTTGAGCGTTTGTTCAGTGGTGATGGAGCAGATCAGGGTTAATTATTTTCTTTAGAAGTTAGGTGAAAAAATTTTTAAGAAAACTCCAGAAAGAAATCGCCCTTTCCATGCCACGGTGGCTAGAGCTGATGTGCAGGTTGTCCCCCACGTGCTCCAGCTCATCCCCTGGGATAAGCACAGAAAAAAGCACAATGTCTCAGCTTGGAAATAGTGGTTCAAGCATTTCCTCCACGTAGTTTTTAATGTAAGGGAAGTAGAAAATTTTGGAAGCCTTTGATCCCCCCCCCAGGCTGGCTCCCCAGAGTCTGATCTGTGGCCACTGAGGCCCCGACACCATTGTCTGGAGCACAAGGGCATCTGCCTGGCTGCGAAAAGCAGGTTAAACAGAATCATGGAATCATAGGGTGGGAAGGGCCCTCTGGAGATCCCCCAGTCCCACCCCCTGGCCAGAGCAGGGTCACCCAGAGCAGGGGGCACAGGAACGCCTCCAGGCAGGTTTGGGATGTCTCCAGAGATGGAGACTCCCCCACCTCCCTGGGCAGCCTGGGCCAGGGCTCTGTCACCCTCAAGGGAAAGAAGTTCCTCCTCAGGTTTAGGTGGAACTTCCTGTGCTCCAGTTTGTGCCCGTTACCTCTTGTCCTGTCCCTGGGCACCACTGGAAAGAGCCTGGCCCCATCCTGCTGACACCCAGCCTTTAAGTATTTATAGGCATTGATAAGGTCCCCCCTCAGCCGTCTTTTTTCCAGACTAAAGAGACCCAATTCCCTCAGTCTTTCTTCATAAGAGAGGTGTTCCAGTCCCCTCAGCATCTTGGTAGCCCTTTGCTGCAATACAACATGGTTATAACACTCTTCAGAGTGGAAAAATGCCATTTCTGGGCAGAGATCCGCAAAGACCTGCTGCTGAAAACACTCCAGGGATGGGAGTAGAGCACCCGGCCCGACTCTTGGGGTGGACGGCCCTGGATGGGGACACCTCAACGTCACCCTCTGTCATCATGCAAACTAAACGTGGTTGTTCTGGACCCCCATGAACACGCTGTAATTTCAAGAGTGAAACTACTCCAGGAGATAATTGCATTTTTCCGTGGAAGTGGTGTAAACTTTCTAGCCGTACGTCGTTCAAGTCACTATTTTATCTGTAACGAGAGAGCTCTTTGGCTGAACTTTATCGCTGTCTCTTTTCACTTCTTGCTTTGTAGCAAGAATAATAATATTTCACATTTATGGAGCACTTTGCATCTTCAAAGTCCGTTTGTGGGCATTAACTAATGAAGCCTTGGGCCGTTCCCATGAGGTGGAGGGGAACAGCAGCATTATCTGCATTTGCAGGTGGAAAATTCAAGGCAGGAGAGAGGAGGTAGGGCAGGATCAGGGATGGAGCCTGGGCTTCCCGCCCGGCCCCAGGCAGCATCCTTCGATGCCTTGCTGTGGCCCACCATCTCTGGGTTCACAAAATGTTCACCTCCAGTAAGAAAAGTGGGTTAAAAAAGGAAAAAAATCCTCCCAAAATAATTTTTTTCCCCTCCATTAGGAATTTTTGTGCTTTTTGGACATTTTTCTCTGTATTTCTTTAATGCAATGGAAAATGTTCAGAGCAGAGCCGTGTTCCTTAATCCTGTACAGCAGTAATATAATCTGCATTTGTTCAGAGCCATTCAACCTGAATCATCCCCGAGCACTGAAGCTGAGACGCAAGCAATGCATGGTGATAAATCCACCCACCGCCTCGGGGTCGGCGCTTCCAGTTAAAACACAGGGAGACGGGGCAGGGCGAGGGCACTCGCTCCTTCACCCAGAAGCACGTCGAACCAAAGGGTTTTTTTCAGAAGATACCCATTTCTGCTCAATTTGCTGTGCCGAAGTTGGCTGTGTGGCAGATGCGTGACCCCCGGGGGTGTTCTGCCTGTGCTCTCCGTCCGTCCAGGCTTTCTGGATGTTGGCAGTTCCATCAGGGTCATGCAATAGCTGTGTATCCCTGAGCAAATCCCCTTTTCCACCTGGAAAAAAAAAAATTCCAGGAAGGTGTGTTGGAAGAGACATGGTGGGTGGTGGCGGCGGTGGTGGTTAATTATCCAGTATCCCGGTGGGACTGCGCTGTCGCCATCACTGCTGTCGCTGGAGAAGCGGAGCCACGAGGCGGGCAGTGCCATGGTCCCACACACACACAACGCCAGGTATCAGATGGAAAAGCGAAAGCGTTTACACTGCCAGACCCTTCATCTCTGCAGAAGTTAGAGAGGAGGGCAGGCAGCAGCTTGGGCAAACGCGGTGAGAGCAGAACATATTTTTTCTGCCCAGTTTTTTCCCGTTTCCCAGGACTTTTTGAGGGTTTTGCTCCCTCGCAGGGTGAGGAAGCCAACAGATGGCACTGTGCTGTTTCTGGAGGAGCCCGGCCTTGCTGGAGGCCAGGCACGGGATGCCTGAGCACTGGAAAAGCGGGGCATTCCAGGGAAGTTTCTCCCTGCACGCGGGCACAGGCAGAGTCTCTCCGTGGCCCTTGGTCCACCCTGAGCTGCTGCTGCTTTGGCCCAAAGCACGGTGCGAAACGGGTGTTTGTATACAAAATGGTTTGTACACCACCTCGGGACGTTATCGGTTACCAGGAAAAGGGATGCAAAACCATCCTGCAAACCGGGCGAGGGTCAGAAAAACTCAGATTCCCATCGAGAACATTTCTCTCCCTGCACCCTCCGTGGCAGGCATGGGCAGATCGGACCCCTGGGTGCTGTGCTGGTGCCCGGCTGAGGAAATCGATTGCGGGGAGCTGATTATTTTGGCAGGAGACACAGGGTTCCTTGGGAGCATGGCTGGATGAGCCGGTGGCCTTCATCTGGAGTTTGAATTTAGCCCCGGGGAGTCCTGGAATCCGGGTGAGGGAAGGGGTGATGCTGGGGTTGGTTTCTGGCAGTAAAATCCTGCCTGTTCTTTTCATCAAACCTCCCGTTTTCAAACCCGCCCTTTATTTCACATGTCCCACAGTTTTGCACTTGCTGCTCCAGGAGCAGAGGCGCGTTCACAACTCCAGCCATAGGTTTATGTCCCGTAGCAGCTTTGGGGCGGGTGGTTGGGGTGAATTATTTCCACCATTCAAAAAGTGCCTTTTTCCCAAGCTGAATCTCTAACTTCTTTCCAGTCCAGTGTTGTGAATGTGGAGCCATTCTCCAGTGTTCCCAGTCCTACCTGGTGAGTATCGCTGTCATCATGGATGTGCTGGGCTCCCTTGTTTCCAGCTCCTTAGAAAGCTTGTCTTCCCAAGATCTCTGCACCCTCTTGTGATGGTATCGCATCCTCCCTTCAACAGCAAATACCTGGGATGGGGAAATCTGGGCTCCAGACCCAGTGTCGGGAGCTGCTCTTACCTGGTAGCTACATCTGAACGGGCTTAGCTCTCAAGGTGGGGGAACTCAAAAAAGTGGTCTGATTTTTTTCTTAAGCTGCAAGACCTTTTTCCAGCGAGTGGGGCCAGCAGTGACTGCGCACCGCAGCTCTGCACCCTGCGGTGCCGTCTCTCCGCCTCGCCTTCCTCCAGTTTGCCGTTGCTCTCTTCCCTCCCTCCCTCCCTCCCTCCCTCTTCTAAAAAACCCTCTCAAGGTCCCATCCAGCGGAGGGATGCAGTGTTGGCCGCTGGGTCCTGAGCATCCCCATCTCCGCGCTCCCTCTGAGGACGTGCTCGGCATCGCCGCTGCGGCGGGCTTGACCCCGCTGCCGCCTTTCAAATTGCCGAAGTCAAATTAGGGTAAGTAGTTATATTAGGCTGACCTATGCCTTGTCAATCTTTACATCATTCAAAGGCAATTTAGCCTATTCATTCATAACAAGGGGCTATTGATTGAATAATCCCTGTTATTAGCGTTTGGGTAGAACTTGCTCTGTGTTTTATTTTATTATTGTTTTTCTTGGTTAGCTTAAACCTGCTTCTGGTTTGCCCTGCTGTAACTGCCACTGCAATTACAGTAAAGAGTACGAGCAGATACTTGATTAAGCCTTGCAGAGATTATTACAAAGCGAGGCCTCTTTCCGAATGCACATATTTCAGAAGAAATAGCATAAAGAAGGGCGCACGTGTGAATTCCTCGAATCTGCAAGCACAATTTATCCTTGCAGGTCAATAGCTCATATTGTCTGCTCTGCCAAATTGTTCAAACATATATAATGCTCTCAAAACATTGCTTAATTAGATTCTAGAGAACATTGACACACAAACAAAAGATATTAATATCAAGGATTTCAGCATCAAATGTAGTTTACACAGATCAAAGAACATTTTTGGTGCAAAGAGGTTATGAATGTGACAGGTTGTTACTCCACAAGTGAAGAATATGACAAGAGAGGGAAGAAGTGATCAGAGAGCGGAGCACAAAGAGGAGCGCGTACAGACCCGCGAGGGACACGGGGAAGATAAAGCTGGAGAAACAGAGAAAAAGGAAGATTACTGGAGAGGCAGGGAAAACACCTTGCGGAAAACAGTGTCAGAGTCCGTGGTAATAGCCCCTAGAGTGGACATGGAGCTTTTTGGGGGGTATGGGCTTGTGAATCGCTGCTGTGGGCTAGGACGAGACTTGTCCTCTTTCATAGGGTTGTCATACTTAGAACAAGATCCAAAACCTGAAAATGTGTTTGTAGGCAAAATCTTCCTTGAAATTAAGGACTAAGGTATGAGTGGAGACTTGGCCCTTGGCTGGGAGCCTTTTGCTGCTTGGCCATTTGATGTGGTCTGTGTTGCTTGAAACTGGGCTGAGGCAATGAAGAGCTGAAGGAAGGGGATGTGGAGGTGAGCTGGAAGAGTCGTGAAGTGACGGGTCTAAGCCAGAGGTGGACTGTCAGAAGATGTGCAGTCATAGCCAGGCCTGGGATCTTGGGGGCAATGAGGTAGGAAACGGCACAAAGATAATTAACTGTCTGTTACGAATTTCACAATAGCTGCTGAGAACAAGTGACATATCTGTATAAGGCTGGTATGGGGGAGATGGATGGTGTCCTTGGAATATGGATGTCCTGTCCCCAGCACTTTGGAATAGCTACAGGGTCTGGGAGCAACTTTACGGAGCCTCAGCAGTCCTGGCATGAGCAGGACTGCCCCAGGCCTCCAGCCTGAGCTGGGAACATTTTCAGTCCGGTCAAGGGGATCTTCATTCAGCTCGTGCACAGCACCTGGAACAGAAAATTACTCACCGATGGCTACCTGGAACAGAAGGACAGGGAGGACAGAACCTGTCCTCTCCTATGAGAACGGGCTGAGAGAGTTGGGGGGATTCAGCCTGGAAAAGAGAAGGCTCCGAGGAGACCTTAGAGCCCCTTCCAGTCCCTAAAGGGGTACCAGGGAAGATTGGGACAAACTTTTTATCAGGGCCTGTTGCAATAGGACAAGGGGTAATGTCTTTGAACTAAAAGAGAGAAGATTTAGACTAGATATATGGATGAAATATTTTTATGCTGAGAGTGGTGAAACGCTGGCCTAGGTTGCCCGGAGAGGTGGGAGATGCCCCATCCCTGGAAACATTCCAGGTCAGGTTGGATGGGGCTCTGAGCAACCTGGTCTAGTTGAAGATGTCCCTGCCCATGTCACGGGGTTGGACTAGATGGCCTTTAAATGTCACTTCCAACCCAAACTATTCTACGATTCTATAAGCAAGGAACTGGAAAGAAAACATGGGAAATGGATGCACAAAGTAGCAGGCCAGGAAAACAAGCAAACAGCTAAAAGAGCAAGCCAAGGGGAAGTCAATAAAATTGACTTAAAATACATATGAATGAAAAAAAAATTAATAAGCCAAAGCTGTATTTAATGTCAATATTGTTGTAGTAGTCTGAGAAATCATGAATAAATAAGAGCAGATGGTGGATTGATCATACAACACCAAGAAAGGCACTTGTGAAGAATATTTCCTTCTCGAGGCACACAGACTCATATGTGTGTTTCTCATTTGCTTTAATGGGAGTCATGTTTGCAAACTCCTGTGTATTGAGAAACAGGTAAACCTTGGTGCTTAAGGCTTGTTTTGACACAATTCTTTCCGTATTCTCCTGGAAAGTATTAACTTCTCTTTCAAAAGTGTTCCACCTGCATATTATGCTGTATGTCACAGCGACTTGCCAAATCCACTGTAAATTATTCAAAAATACACTGACAAATCAAGGAATAGCGGTTAAAAGTGGGGGTAATTTGCAGAATTATTGATGAGTACCCTGTCCTTTCAACTTTTCCCGACAAGCGCTAAAAGCAGACCACGCCTCTCACTTCTGAGAAGGGCAGGATCACCCACATCCAAACGCCGGCCGAGCTGCTGGGACCCGCACCTTGGTCCTGGGAGATGCTGAGTGCTCTCAGAGCCCACCACATGGGCAAGGAGCTGAGCTTCTCCAAACTTTGCACCTATTGGTTTTTCTATGTGGATAGTGCATCATAACATCCCTATTTAAAAAACTGGGAAGACAGGAAACTGCTTCACGATGAGCTACATATTCCTGGCACAGAGGACTTGCTATTAGTCCCTATTCCAGAAGATTGTTTGAGCATGAATTTTCTGAAAAAAATGTTATTTTTATTAAGCTTTTTCATTAAGTAAGTCCTTAGTTATACTGCAGTCGCAGAGACCAGGCATTCTGTCTGTTTGTCTATCCCTAGTTCTCATTGCCGTGGTATGTAGCCTTCAGAGACTGAAATAATATACCTAATGTCTCTGTGAAAAGTGCATTATTTGTCTTAAAATCTAATTCCTATTCTTAAAATCAAAAGTTAGAGCAGTAAAGAAGTGGCCAGGTACAAAATCATCAGAGTATGTTCAATTATGTGCCATTTTTATCCCAACTTTTTCTCTCCTCATCAACAGGAAAACCAACAACTTCTGAGTTTCTTCTCAGCGAGTTGAAGGTACAGTTGTGCCAAAGCCTGGCAGGGGTGATGTGTTGTGCCGTTGCTTCGGAGGGGTAATTGGGAAGGGGTGTGGGGGCAGAGCCATGGGAAGAGCAGAGAGGTGTCCCTGTTGCATGGGCTCACTCAGCCCGTGGCCAGTTTGGGCCACCGAGGAGGAGAGGTGCGCGATGGAGGGGGCTGGTGGCTGGCTCAGGAGCACTCTCTTGCTCTCTGTGTGTACTTTACTGACCACGTTTCTCTGTGTCTTCAGCAAATCAGGTTTAGAAAACCACTGTCGTATCCTTCAAGATGGGTTGCTTTGCGTTTTGGATCCCTTTCTGACCCCATGGAGATGCCAGGAAAATTTTTTCTACTGAACGTGAGTTGCTGTGGGGCACGTGTACATTGACTGGCCATCAGGTACTTCGAGAGATGCTGAACTGCCTGTAGACTTGCTCTTTGGTCCCCAAGACAGTACACAGAAAGCCAAGAGCCTCTCCATTTGTCACTGTCACAATTTGCATCTTGTTTCAAAGCTGGTTTTGTAGATCACAGCCCGGGTGTTCTTCTGTTTGCGTAGTGCCTATTACAGTGAGATCCAATTTATGGCTTCTGCTCTTCAAGTGTTTGACAGTTCTGGTTTATCTGCCCCAGGAGTTTTGTTTTTCCCTTGGAAATGATTAGGTGGTTGTGAATTGACATGAGGAGCTATCGGGAGGAATAGGGAGGAAGAACATTAACGGTCTGTGGAGAACACAGGAGACCTGTATCAAGAGGTATTTCAGAAAGGCGTCTGGGGAGTTATTCTCAGCCCTTTCTTAGAGGAACCACCTCGCAAAGCTGTCGACTCAATAGCCACTGGACTTCGACTCAGCTTCTGAAGTCACGTATGATCCAAGCGTGTACACACGCCTGTGGTGGCCACATGGCCAGTCAGCCCGTGGTCCACTCGGTCTGTGGAAACCTCGACTGCGGGGTGCTGGGTGCGCAGGTTTGTGGGATCAGAGGTGGAGGCTGCCTCCACCTGCGCTGATGAAACCAAAATTCCCCCAAAGCGGCAGTCAGGTGCAGGACAGACTGTGTTAATCTGGAATGAAAATACTGCTAAATGTCGGCTGGTTGTGGCTGTGAGCATCCTCAGCTGGGGACCATCAGCAGTCTGGGGACATGACACCCTTGTGTTAAATCAACAGGCAAGGAGATCCGGTCTCCCAGTGAAAAAGAAGGACCAGTTCCTTGTGAGAAGACACAGACACACAGGGTGGGTAGGGAATGGCACTGCCTGCCAGGGAGAGGTGGAAAATGCTGAGGGGGAATTTAGCTGAGGGTTAGGAAATCCCGACGGCAGTGGATAAGCTGGACAGAGAACCATCATTCACCAAATCCTGTAATAGAAGAACAAGGGGCACTCGGTTGAAAACAGGAGAGATTAAGTTTGAGATAGATAAAAGACCGCACTTCTGGACACGGCAGGTAGTGAACTTTGGGAACTTGCTGCCACGGAGGGAAAAAGGGATTAGGCAAACTCATGGAAATAGCTTTATAAACGGCAGCTAAAATCCCTGGGCAGGGATGCACCCTCCAGCATCCCTGCTGAGGCAGCTCAGGGAGCCCGAGGGGGATGGAAAGGGGATGAGGTACCCTGCTCTCCTTCAACACCATCTCCCACTGTGCCCATCGGAGACAACATGCTGGGCTGGACACCCTGCCGGAGGGAGCCAGCCGAGGCATCCCCTGCACCGACATTTGTGGGATGAGTGTTTCTGCTGCAGAGTGCAAATGCCGTCTGGCACGGGGGCTGGCAGCTTCCCACGCCAGGCGAGCAAAGGCCATCACCCTGCAGCTCATTCTGCATCAAGGGGCAAGTGTCACAGCTGCTGGTGGCGGTGGGATTCACCCCCCGTCGCTGGGGTGGGGGCTCTGCCGTCCCCCCACGTCACAGCCCCGCTCTCCATCCTTCCCGGGCCATTACGAGCCTCAGCGACGGCAGCTGCCCGGAGAGTACCTCGCCGCTACAACATAAGACACATGGATCAATTAACTCAGTTGCTGGGTTTCGCTTTTGAATCAATTAACTGGAACTGAAATTAACTAAAAATATCCTTTGCTTATTAACAGACCGAGCTAATTGCAATAAAAGGTGGGGGAAAAAAGAGAAACACAGAGATGCTATTTGTCACAGCGAATCTCTGCCCTCATCTTTATTGCAAATGTTCCTCATTTACTAGGCGGACTAATGACTCCGCAACCTCCAAATCGGCAGTGCCATCCCTCCATGAGGCGGCTGCGTTTCCCACCATTCCCAGCGCATCCCGGCTCTGCGGGACCGGGATGGGGCCGGGATGGGATCCACTCTGGTCTCACCGTTCCTCCTGTCCGGGCTGCTCTATGGGGCCTGGCAGTGTGCAGCCCTCTTTGTCTCGCCTTCCTTCCCTTTGTTTCTGGCTCCGTTTCTTTGTTTCCTTGGTTTTTCCTCTTTTTTTTTGTTCTTTGCATCCATCATTCCTCCATTTGCCTTCCCTTTCTCTTTCCTTCTTCATGCTTGCCCCCACCTCATCCCAGGGATTTCCATCCATCCCCCCCCAGCCCTTTCTTTCTTCCCATTTCCACCATCCTCTTTCTCTTCCCTCCATCCACAGTGCTATCCCGCTCCTTCCCTCTGCCTTCCCAGCTGCAATTAGAGCTAATCAGATACCTGAGCAGCTCTGCAAAGCTATTAGTGGCTTCCCGCTCATCCCTGGGGGGAGGCGAGCAGAGCTGGACAATTAGGCTTTTCCATGCAGCCCCCAGTCTGACAAACACAATAAACAACATGGGACGATGGGCACATCGCCGCCGCCGGTGGGATGGCACTGGTTGTCCCACGGTGGTACTCGGCACGTGGGATGCTGCCGGGGATGGTGCCCGGCCACCTTCCTCCTGTCCCTGCTCCCACCCTGGCTCCGAGCACCCCACTGAGGAGCCTGGGGGGTGCTTTTGGCGGGGGGACGCAGCCTCTCCTGCGGGCACCGAGGCGCTGTGTTTGTTGCAGAGAATTTCCCCGCTCGCTCCGCAGCCCGGCGCACCCCTCCTGCTGCTGGATCTATGAGCTGTGTGTGTGTTTTGTAATTAAGCAGTTAATTGCACTGGAGTTCTTGATTAGCTTTGGGGGATGGTAATGTTCTAGCAGGATGAGATGTTGTGTACAGTTCAGAATCATTTACAGAAATTGGAGCTAATTTTGCTGTCTGTGCTTATTACTGCATTAATTTAATTTGGGTTGCTTTTAGCTCATTAACACATCTAATTAATTCGTTGACATCACTATTAAGATGTCTCTTTGAAATTGGCGTCTCCAGATAATCAGGATGGAAGAGGCTGACAGATCAGGCGCGAAGCTGACTGGGAAAATGGGGAAAAAAAAAAAAAAAAAAAGGAACGACTAATGAATTTTCCATCAGAATGGCACGGTTTGTCAGAGTTGGTATCAGAGAGGCAGAGACAGAGCTAGCGAGACAGAGGAAGGGCAGGAGAGAGACAGCGATGGTAAAGGGAGACTAGTTCTTTCAAAAAATATTCCGTTAGGAGAGCAAGCAAGACGCATGAGAGGACAATAAATATTCTTTAGCAAATCGACATCAAGGCTGCATATTTAATTTTCCTCTCATCCTGGTTTTCCATTTTGGCCTCTTGGGCTGTTTTCTTTTTTTTTTTTTCTGCCCCTCGCACGGTTTTGTACGGTCAGCGCTGGGGGCTGTGAGAGGACCACACGATGTCCCTCCTGCAATGGGAGACCACCCGTGCCCCATGCTGTGGCGAGCGTGGCGTTCAGGGGATGGACGGACAACTGCAAGCAATTAAATTACTGTCATTTAATGAGTTAGCACACAGCAGCAGAGCCTCGCTATCTGGCTGAATGCTGGCCTGGCTGCGTTTGTGAAATAAAAGAGCTTCGCTTAAGGCCGCCTTCACGGCGGCGGTAGCCAGCAGAGGAGACGTGTTGTGGGTTTGGAGGGGCAGTTGTGGCTCACTGGTCCAGGTGGAAAATCACAGCAAGGGTGTAGGACACTGCTGGAGGCTGGGAAATCACCTGAGTGGCAGCAAACATGAGCAAACCCAGCAAAAGGAGGCTAATAATGCCTTCCCCCAGGCAAGGCTTGGTGCCTTTGTGCATGGCACAGACTCACAGCCCATTTTGGGGTGCATCCGTGAAGACGGTGTGGTGTCCTGAGGCCGGGTGGTGACAGAGCTTGGGGACTGTCCCCTGGCAGGGGTTGGAGTTAGGTGGGCTGGAGGAGAGCAGGGAGAGAAGAGGAGCCGACACCGACCTTGTTCCATGACACAGGTTGATAAGGATGCAGCACGTGCTTAAAATGACCCAGAAGAGCTGCATTTCTGGCTCCAGGACCCAAATTTGGAGGGTTGATGGGCAAGGGAAGGGGTTAGGGAGCACAGCAGGATAAGGGCAAGCAAGGCGGAGACTTTGTGCTGAGGGCAGAAATATCACGGGCAGAGTAAAACCAGAAAGGCACAGGGGGGAGTTCTAGTGCGAGAGGTGAGAACTGTGGGTGTCTCAGTGTTAGAAATATTTGCTACAAGGCAAGGCAGGATTTGAGGAGCAGATGGGGAAACACTGTGGACGCAGACCCTTCCCTTTCTCTTCACGTCCACCTCTGCAAGGCGCTGCAAGCACCTCCCTCAGCACACTGCCCACATCTCCAGCCTCTGGGGGTTCTGCTGCTCTCATATCATTTCTCCTTTTCCCCCAGATTTGCCCAGAAGCTGCCTGGTCAGTGCAGTGCAGAGCCGGGATGCTGGGAGCCAGAGCATGACCATGCTGCTGCAGTGAGACGCCCTCCCCTTCTCCAGCTCCGGACACAGCGTCCCAAATCCACGGAGGTCCCAGACATGAGGGGAGGAGGGAGCAAACACAGGTATGTTTTGAGATTGATGATGGTTTTCTCCCCTAGACAACCCCCATCCAACTGCAGAAGACACAACCTCTTTCTGCTCCACGTTCCCTGTGAAAAGTGAGACAGAAACAGGAGAAACAGCCCCCAAACCCGCTTCCCCCATGGTTTCATCCTTCCTGAATTGACAGAACCCCCAGATTTTCCCCGTGCATGTGCAGACCCCTCCATATGCTTAACATTTGTGCTGACTGACAGCAAACCGGCTTTTCTCTGTTACCTTCCACAACCCCTGAGGGGTCCCTCCGGAGGCTGTAGGCAACACATTGAAACCACCGATCTAGTTAACTCAGCACACTCCCAACCGCGTCCTGCGCGCGCCAGCCAGCGCGGCTTGTCTCTGGAAGCATTTTCTGTGGAGCTGGTAACATTATCTGGGCTACAAACATAATGTTCTCTTCCCACCATCCCTCTGCCCCTCTCAAGGGAGATGCAGTGTGGATGGAGGCGATAGAAGCAGCGTTTGCACTGGGAATAGCTATCCTGCGGAAAGGCTTTTGTAAAATGGCTTCAAACTAATTTTTTTAAAAGAGGAGAAAATCTCAAGTTGTGGTAGGAAGGCCGTTGTGGAGGGAGAGGATGGTTTTAAAGGGTCCAGGCATTGCATCCGATTTCATGGGTGGACTTTGAAGGCTCTGAGATCAGCGTGCTGCCCCGCTCGCTGAATCTGGGCAGGCCGGCCCCGTGCCCCTCGCTCCAGGGACATCCCTGTCCTCATCAGATTCGTTGTCTGTGTGTCCTCTCAGAAAGGAACAGCCAAATGGAGAAAGCAATTTCTTCCTCCCAGCAATTAGAAAGCCTTACTGAGAGTGGGAGGAGGTCGTGGGCAGGAGGCTGGACCCTGGGAGAGGAGGCTCCAAGGTGCTCCCAGGCAGGGTCGAGGTAGTGGTGAGGGGTTGCAGAGATGAAATCTCCATCGTTGCTTTCTTTGCTTTGCTCAGACCTCACTTGGGAGAAGCTTGTGGTGGTGGATGGAGGTGAAGGAGAGCCAAGACCTTCCTGTTACAGAGATAAAGGTAGATGATCTTCGTGTTGTGCACCGTAGAGTGGGTACAGCAAGGCTGTGCACTTTTACCAAGGTGGTCAGTTTTGGAAACACGTGTCATATGTAGGCTTCTACCTGGTTTTCAAAGGTACCAAACCAGACTGGAGCCAAATTATAGAAGGAGATTACTGGTTTTAAGAGCCCGTTTTCTGGCAGTCTTGGTTTGCCCCACTGCCATCAAGCTGAACAGCCCGGGGTGGCGGCACCGCTGCTGCTGTTACCCATTCTCCTTCCCTGAGAGAGCCCAAATCCGACTTTTGGCCACCCCAACAGAGCCAAGCACAGTGTCGTACTGAACGCACAGTCAATCTGAAAAGCCACGGGAGCTAATTGCAGTGGCTTCCTGGGATTCCTTGTCCAACAGCGGTGCCAAAATGCAGCGTGTTTGTAGGTCTCTTCTCCTGCCTGTGATCTGGGAGGAAAAAAAACCTGGAGAGCATCCCCACATCCTCAGTCTAACAAATAAACCTGAGCAAATCTTTCTCCCCAGCACAAGGCTCTCCCTGTGAGGAGCGTGGGGCAACTTACTCCAACGCTGAGCTGCAGTTTCCACCTGGGGAAGAGAAGTTTGCTCAGATTTCTGTTCAGCTTCATTCAAGGGAAGAATATTAGAAACTCCACTCCTTAGCACTTCATTAAACACTTTAGTTTAATAGCATCCTCCAGGGAATCCCAATCTGGACCACGTGAGCCAGGAGTAAACAGCTGCATCAATTAACCCCATAATCTCGAGGGTGCTATTAGAAGGTGAGATACCCTTAGAAAGTGCATATGCCTGCAATTAGGCTTAAAATACTTATGTGTCAATAGCTTTAGTTATTTGTGCTCTCTGCTATTGATCTTGCTTATGTTTTCCACATTAAACAGTCTTTCTTACTTCATCAGTAAATTAAGTGCTGCTTAGATTCATTCACTTTTTCTACTATATGGGGCAAACTCCCGAGCTCCTGGCCCTGGCCGGGCTCTATCTGCGACGAGGGGCTCCAACCCTCTTTGGTGGCAGCTCCATCTCACTCTTGCTTCAAGAGCTGGGAAAAACAGCAGTGGGGAAGAGAAACACAGGAGCTGCTGGCCTGGATTGACCATTCACAAAGCCCGTACAGGGCAGAGGAGGCTTTTGGGCTGAGTTTGCTGGATACACCACTTTACGTGTTTGCTTTTTCCTGCCTAGGTGAGGACTGGAGATCCTAGAGGAGGCTAGCTTTTGACACCGTGAACATAACAGAGATGACTGAATTTACCACACAGGGAATTTGAGGAAGGGACAGGATCTACGAGACCATGCAGAAGATGAGTCTCTCCCTGGCTTTTCTTTCCAGGAAAGGGCTTTGGGGAGAGCTTTACATCTTCTGAAGTGACAGTTGAGTGGGCCAACACCTCACTGGGAACCGGTGGGGTGGGGTGAAGGGCTGGTCGTCGCTTTTTCGTCCTATTTTCCATCATCATTACTAATTGCAGCCTCTTCCTTCTGATTATTTACCCCCAACCCAAATGTGTGCATAGACAGAAATGTGGCGGTGCTCAGTCATTTTGGCTGGAAGGTGGGAGAGCTCTGGGACATACAGGTCATAAAGGTGTTCTTGGGTATCAGAAAGATATGAAACGTTGGAGACATGTTTGCCTGCAGAGCTGGTTGAGGAGGAGGAAAGTTTTATGATTGTTTGGTTTTTGTAGCCAGACTTTTAAGTCCTAATTCCTACTCTCATGGGAGTGGACCAAGGCTGGGGTCCTGTGGTGCCGATGGTTGAGCAAAATGGCAGCTCCGCTGAGTGCCGGTGGCATTGAACACTGAAAATATCTGCTGTTCTTTTCCTTCTTTAACTTCTTCAAGAGTTTTTGCTTGTTTTCACCAGCTCCCCTTGAAGACCTATTGGCTCTCTATAAGGAAATTGCACAATTATTTTCACGGAAAATAATTCTGGGCATAATTCTTACCCTTTATATTTTTTTTCCTTTGGTCATTCCAGCTTTTCTGTGCTATGCTTAATGAATGTTGTGGTGTTCCATGAGGAGCACGGGTGAAAAAAAAGGAAAACTTACAGCATTTAAGCAAACAGTCTTTCCGATAGTTTGCATTGTTTAGTTTGCTGCTCCCCTGCCCGTCTGGTGTGTATCGGTGCATGCAAGATTTTATTTTTAACCAGGCTCTCCTGACCGAACAGAGCCCGGCAGGCCCTTGTTGTTACAATTAAGCCATGTGCTACTTTCCATAACTCATTAGCCCTCTAGTTTCTGGATTAATTCAATGTGCAAATAATGTCACAAATTGAATATTAGTAGACTTCTATTGAGGATTAAGTGGCAGTAAAAGCATATCGCTGTGTCTTCATTTTGCTTTGCACGACTGTGGTTTGTCCAGCGTAGCCAGTGGTTAGTTAACTACCCGGCAGCTCGCCGCCTTCTTTCCCGAACTGGTTTTTCATGCGATAGCCCAGCCATTAGAAGAGGTAAACAACAACTGTGCATGTAGAATTGGGGGGGGTGTGCAAAATGTTAGCACTACGCTGTGTCCAAACTCTTTGTTAAAGCAGAGCTTTGCATGAGGATGGTCCCAGCTCCTTTGTAGTTGCGCTCAGTCGAGAGCAGCCCATGGTTTGCTAATGGTCTGTGCTGGCCCCCAGTTAAACACTCCACCTCTGTCATCGCATGGATTTTGCAATGCGTTTTATCACCTCTACTTCTCTGCAGACACAAAATTTGGGTGGGATTGCGCAAACCAGCCTGGGCATCCCCACTGTTGCTGCAGAGCAGAAAAGCAGGCTTTGGAAGGGGTGCAATGTCCCATCCCAGCCGCGGGTCTCCAGGGGGATCCGCGAGCCTGCCCCCGAGGGTCTGGTTGTGGGTCTGTCACCCAGGGTGGGCACTGCAAAGCCAACACCAGCCCGAAGCTTTTAACTTCAGATGTGTTGGTGGCGTCAACGTGGGGAGGATGGCTCCGCGCCATGAGAACTTTCAGGGCACTGCTGAGCAAAATGGGTGCAGCTTTCTTTTAATGCACTGAAGTGGAGGCAAATTTCAATCTAATAACGTAAAGCGGCAATAACCATTATAATTAATTTATATAAAAGACATTATAAAATTACACTTGATGCATTTAAATCCCATCCAGGAGCAGTGCTCGTTTTCCAGTTAAGCTATGGGCTGTGCTAAGGCAGACGGTGAAAGAGGTATTTCAATATTTCTTATAATTTTATATTCTTTCTAATATCTCTCATGCTAATTTCATTATGCAACACAGTCAGCACAGTGATGTAATTATTGAAAAGTAATTTTGCAATAAATGGATTTAAATGTGTTCGAGTCCATTGTAAATTCAATCTCTTGGTAAAGGTGGATTGAACAGGCAGGAGAAAGGGAGCAGGGATGTTGGTGGGTGAAAACTGAGAAGTCCTGGGCATCCCACATCGGGCATCTGCTTACACCAACTAATAACATCCACTTTGGATGGAAAGCGATGACGGAGCCGCCCTCCCTTCCTTTGAGCCCCCCCCAAGCCAACACTTCCAACCTTTGCGGTGGGGGACATTTCGGATCAGGCAAGTCTCCTCCCGGAGCAAGGCACTGCCGTCGCTGGGTGTCTGTGCCGCCCTCAGCAAAGTGGGTCCTGTGTGGGTGTCTTAGTCTGGATTAAGGGCTCAGTTAGTGGGCAGGGACATAAAGATATTCTTCTGCATAAGACACGGGAGATGTGATTTCTATTCCTGGCTCTGTCAGAAACTTCCTGTGTGATACTGGGCAAGCGGTGTATCATCTCTGTGCTTCCATTTCCTCATCTGCACAATAGGGATAAAGAGTGCTTCCCCAGCTCATCGGTGAAATTAATGTAACATATGTAAAGTGCATGTATATCCCCAGATGAAAGGTGCCATTGTAATAATATTCAAATCATTATGGAAAATAGATAAAGCGACCAACCCCTGCTAAATGATCGTCTAGCTTTTCACCAGATTCATGAGATCCACGCAAAATGTGATAAGAAAACCTCAGATGTCAAGTGGTTTAGAGTCAGACTCCGCTCATGAAACGGAGCTGGCTGTGCCTTTTAAGTGGAGGATGAGATAGTGGAGAATTTGGGACTGGGAAAGTTGTTGCCGGCGTAAACTGCCCCAGTTTACTGGATACCGCCGTTAGTCTGGAGGGGGGTACATCACCTCATGTCCAAATCAGGACCCAGGAGCCCTTCAGTCACAGTGAAATCAAAGTGATAAAGCAGGGCTGATGGTTTTTTCTGACCCTAGTGGATGCGTAGGAATTTGGGACATCCCAGAAAGATCGTTTGCAGATGGAGGTGACAAAGGGGAGAGGCAATGAAATGGCTTAGTAGGAATACTTGACCCACAAGGCCTTACCCTAGAGGTAAAGGAAAGAGCTCTGGTGTCACTTGTAGAGCACCAGCAGGTTCTGCAATGGGAGGATGTTCAGGTCTAAGCGCCGAAGTGGTGGTATCTCCTCTCTGATGTCCTTTGTGCATCTCCCCTTTTCCCCAGCATCGCTGCAAGGTGGGTTTGGAGAGAATGGAGACCTCTGCCATGCAAGCAGCATCCATGCCCTGGGCAACAGTGTTGTATCTGAGCAAGGTCGGTACCCCGCAGACATTTGTGTGTTTTCTCTTAAACAAATGCGCCTCCCGGAGTTCCCTTCCATTGTGGAGGAGGAGATGGCTTGGCCTCGGAAAGAGCCATGTTGGGGATCACTACAAACCTGAACTCACTGGAGATTTGACACTAAAACTACTGCACCGGTCTCTTCTGGCACCATTGTATGGTGGCCCAGCACCAAATGCTCAATTATAGACAAAATTGAATTTACAATTTGCTTTTGGGCAATGTGTAAATTGGCCCTTCATTGATTATTAATGAAGTGCTAATTGCTCTTTGCAACCAATTTTTATGCAAATGCTATTAGTGCTATTTGCACAATCCTGCAATTTACAGTTTTACATTTGCAATGGCCTGGTGAAAAGATGTGAAAAGATGACAGCTTGTCCTAAAAGAAAACAAGAAGGGGGGGGGGGCGGGGGGGGGGAGGAGTCGCAAAACTTGCAAAACTTGGAGTAGCAAAATAACACCATTAGGAATGAGAGAACATTAAAACAACAACAACAGCCCCACAACGAACAAACAAACAGACTCTCTCACTTTATTGATTGTTACAGATTCAGCGTTGACAGGGGTTGTTCGGAATGTAACAGGATCCCATGGCAGATGTAAACCAGACTCCAGGCATTCCCTGGGTGTTTCACGGCGGAGGTCAGCGTATGAATCTGCCTGTGAAAACAGTGGTGTGAGGCTGCCAGCTTTACCCATTCGGGCGCTTTTTTCGGTGACAAACGAGGCGGGGTTGGTTTGTGAACCGCGTGTGTGCGCAGCCGCTGAGCTGTTTCGGGGCAGAGCTGTTCTCCCGGATAACGCCTCTGCCCCACGCGGGCGAGGAGCGAGCGCTCACCACAGTCTGCCCGGGGGTGGTGGCATCCCCAACCCTCCTGCCCTCTGCCGTCGCACCCGGAGCCTTTAGGCTGTCCTTCTGCATCACAGCGGCACCTCGTAGAAGGTGCAGGGAGATCGATTTTGGCTGGGTCCTGCAAAACGGGAGTGCTCTGGGTCTCACTTTGCTAGTGGGGAATGAGGGTTGCCAGTAAGGGCTTGTTTGCATTTCCAGTTTCCTCAGAGGCTCTGGGTGTTGCCACCTGCTCTGAGGCTTCATAGGACGCCTTTGGTGGAGTACGAAAGGAGACCCAGCTCCAAGCTATTCCCTAATTTCTTCCCTTTTATCAGATGGACTTTTCAGTGAACTTCACTGAAACTGTTGGAGCAGCAGAGCGGCCTCATCTGCTGCTGGGGGATGGATGCTGCTGGTGGAACGGGACTTGGTCCCTAACAGACATGATTTTTAATTTAGGTAGGGGCAGGCTGTCATTGTCAGGACCCAAGGAAGCCACAAGTAGCCCTTGTGTGCTGGGGTAATAGGAAACAGCTCTATGAATGCCTGCGTGGGCAGCACTAGCTGGTCATGTTGAAAATATGTATGATTTGGGGAGCCTCAAGCGGGACAAGGTGAAAGTGGATGTCAGCTTGAAGCTATCTGTACTGGGGGGGATGAGACAACAGGAGAGTTTATCGTTGATCCACAGCCACCCTTCTTTATTCTATTTTATTATTCATTTTATTGCTTATATCTTTGAGCAGAGAGCTGCTGGTTTTACACAGAGCTTCTGCGTTCATCCATCCAGGGATCCTGTCTATTCTTTGGCTAGAGAAGCATGTGGGGAGCTGCTGCTGAGCTGCTTCTTCACAGCAGCCCCTGGCCCTTCTAGAGGTGTCTCTTTTCCAAGTGTGTCCCTCTGTGCTTTGGAAGCTCACTCTGCTCTTCCTCCTGACATGCATGACCTACCCTTGGCCACATTAATGCCTTTGGCTGGGATGAGTCCAGGCAGCCCAGAGATCCCGACTGCACTTGTTGCCATTCCGGGTTTGTGTCATGCCCAACTTTCCCAGCAGTGATTTAAAAGTTTTCTTTCCAGAGCCTTAACGAGGACGTCCTTTCTGCTAGACCTTCTGCCATTCTTGTCTTCAGCTTTCAGAGGAGGAGGAGGAGGACGAAGCAAGTGCCTCACTCTCCAGGTGTGTTACCCCATCCAGACTTCACAAAGGGCATGAGCAGTTGGTCCATACCCCAGGTTCATGGCAGGGTGGATTTTGATGCAGGTGGAGGTCTCCCTGCTGCCCCACTGCCGCTGCTCGCAGGGCTTTCCCACAGGGATGCCCCGGCTGTCCCTCGCTGCCTGCTCCCTTCCCTCGGGCAGCAGCGCAGCAATTTTGCTACAGCCGCAGGGATCGCTGCCGGCAGCTATGCTCAGGAAGATTTCCTCTTCCTTTGATTCCTGGGCGGGTTGTTTTCTCAGTGGGATGCTGCTGCTGGCCGTTCCTGGCGTGGTGCAGGACACAGAGGGGAAGCCACCGGCATGGGGAGAGCCGGAGCCGGCAGCTGCGTGTCCCCCGGGGAGCTGCGTGTGCTGTAAGGCCCCGCACAGACGCAGCGTGGCACTCTTTTCCAGAGCACCGTGCCTGGCACCCGTGGGAGCCCTTCCTTGGCCTCGCCCCAGTGCTCCCCCAGCCCCACTCATCCCCCTGTGCACCTCGCTCCGGTCACCCCGGCTCCAGCCCTCCCGCCCAGAGCCGGTGCTTCGCTGAGCATCTCGGCTCAGAGACCCGCAGCCGCCGGAGCAACCCCGGGGCTCAGCCTCGGGAAAGTGCTCAGAGGATGGTCAGGATGCGCGTATCTGTGTTCCACAAATGTTTTGTGGATAGAACAGCCAGGAAATAGTTTCCAGGGGAGTTAAAAAAAAATTTTAAAAATCTTCACTTTTAATCCTGTTTGGATGTGACTTGGAGGTATTGTTGGCTCGCCGTTTTTTCGTGGCCCTCCTCTGGATGAGGACCCAGATGCGAGAGCTAAGGGTTGGGGAGGTGGGAGTGCAACCAAACCACCCCAGAGGTAAGAGCTACTCACCTCTCCAAAAAAACACACCCTGCTGGGTGCTTGGGCGAAAATCTGCCTTGTGCCCAGGGGGAAGAGTTTTTCTTCTTAGAAAAAACCCAAGGGGCCGAGCTTGGCCTCAGCCCAAGGTGTCTGGTGGTGCTGCTCAAGTCTCCTGGTACTCTCAGGTAGGGGTGACAACACTCTCAGCCCCCCAGGAGCAACAGCCCGGGTGCACACAGCCTGCTGGGACCCTCCCAAAACGCAGGCGTCAGGGTGCTCTCCCCACTCCCAGAACAAGAGGTTGGCAGCTTCAATTTAAATAATTGTTGCCAGGGTTTCAGCGGTGACTCATTAGTCTCCAAGACAGGATCCCTCGTTAGGAGGGGGCTATCTGGGGAACACCCCCCCTCCCCATGTTGCCAAGCCGCCTCCACTGATGGGACTTCCCTGCACCTCCTTCTGCTGGTTCCTCTCGCCTTTTGTTTTCCAAAACACTGGCCTTGGTTTGGCAGAGCCCCGCAGCGCTCTGCGGGCACAGACAGGGTGCCTGTGCACCCCAAAAGTGATCTGTTCTGCCAGGACAGACAGGGTCTCGTGTCTTTGCTCTTTGTTTTAGCAGAGCCTGTTTTTCTGGACCACCAAGCACCGTGTGGGTCAGCCTGTGCCACTTTGTCACCGAGATGTCACTTGCACCCTGAGGTCCTGGCACGGCAGATCAGTGCTGGGCTTCCCTCTGCCAGATGGGCACCTGGAGGAAGGGTGAACTTGGGCTGGTGAGACAGGAGGGGAATAAACTCATTTAAGCTGGTTTAGCTTTCAGATTCCCTCCAGGCTTAAAGCATACTTTAATCTTCTGCATTTTCCTCTGCTTTTCTTTCCAACATCTGGTTTGGAATCCTCTTCTTCCAATGAAATAGGAATAAAGTTGTGTTTTTCCCTGCTCTTTGGAGGTGGCGGGCTGTTGTCGGCAGTGGCAGCCGGGGGTGGGCTTGTTCAGTTCATCCTTGGTCTCCATACAGCACAGGGAAGCTCAGGCGGTGGAGGAGGAAACCTCTTCTCCACTCCACGCAAGAACACTTCCCTCCACGTGCTGCTGGGTTTTGGTGTCCATAACAAAGTCCTTCCTCCCCATGAGGAAAAAAAAACCCAAGAAGAAATTGTGGGTCTTATCTACTGGGACCAGCGTCCTAGCAGAATCTCATTTTAAATCCCCCAAATTTCAGGAATGCGTATTTTAAATATGATGTTATAAAAAATCAAGTAAATATTTAATTTTATTTTTATTAAATACTAAATTGATGATGGCTGACACTTTATTAAAGTGTCAAAGTGAGTGTTCCTACATTCTAATTACTTATTCTAACAAGGAGGCAGCCTCGTCAGGAGCCGCGTGTGCTGGCGTGCGCAGGCGAGGGGCGCTCCCGTTAAGTAACACCTATTAAACTATCATTTGCACCTAGAGGCATCTCATTAATATCTCAACTGGTGAGACTGCGCTGCCAGTGCCTACCTGACCCGGGGCGTTGACAGGAGAAATGGCTCCAGGAGCCCTTTCCTCGCTCCAGGCTCTCCTGTACAAATAATTCCGATAAAATTAATAACGACCATTCCACTTAATTGAATTCCTGATAAATGAAGATTCTTCCAGGCCTCTGTTAAATGCATCCAAGAGATGCAGCAGGAGTGCTGCACCACAGTCTGGGCAAAGTTTAGTTCTTCTCTCCCCTACTCCCTGATCCCTTTGTCTCTCCAAGCCTCTTCCCACCATATCCATCCGTCCTGCTGCTCCCTCCACATCACGGTTTTCCTTCTCCTCCTGACCATCTCTTCTCTTTTATGCAATAGTTTCCCTCTGACCTCCCATTTGACTCCATCCCACTTCTCTGCCTGGATCTACCTTTATCTCTCTTGATTACTTATTTTCCTTTTGGAACCTCCTCCTTCTTTTCTCTCTTCCCCATCCATCTTCCTTTCCCCTTCTTCTGTCTTCCATTTCGCTCTTCATTTCTTCTTCTCTTCGTCTCACCACCAACAACCATTTTTCTTGAGTTTCCTTTCAGGCTCTGAAATGGTTGTCTTAGAGGAACCTCCTCACCGGTGTGAGATCTCTGTTGGTTGAGATCATGGAATTGCCTCTTCAGAGCTGTCCAGTCACCTAGAAGATACGTCCTCCACCAGAGTAGATATTGCCATCCCCAAAAAACATATGGAACATGCAAGGCTCCTTTCATCCCACCTCTGCTGACATTGGAGAGATACCTGTGTAAGTAGAGCTTGTCCTCAAGACAGAGTTTATACGGTCGCCACTTGGATGCTGGATTGTTACAAGAGAGGTAACGATCTTCTGTGAGGGACAATTTGTAGTTCGAGGGCTTTTTGTTGCACTGCAGGGCTGTCTTTACTGTCTTTTGCTCTGCTCCTGGCAGGAAAGGGGCTGCCTTTTTGCCCTTACCCTGTACCACTGCACTACTGCCGTTGGGGTTTGGTCATCAGTCGTTGGGGTTTGCTTTTCTCATTCCTTTAATAAATACAAAAATACCCACTAAAAAATTCCACTCCATTTTTATTTCATTCCAATTAGAAAAGCAAACTAGAAACTACACTTAATATTAAAAACACTGACTCGAGATTCAAAGCAAGCAACTTAAAAATAAATAAATACATAATGGAAAAAATATCATTAAATAACACATGAATAACAAGTAATGGGATTTTAATCTTCTTGCTAGGAGAGGCTACTTCTTCAGCACTAAAGGTGACTCACAAGCAGCATCACTCCGGGAAAGTTAAAAGTGATAATTCGATAAGACTCAAGGACTGTGTGGGACTCAAAGAGGGATAAAACAGGGGGCTCTCCTTCCTCTCTCTCTTAGTGATGAATGAAACTTGGAAAACCTGATCAATTCAGAGTGGCTGAAAAATAAAACATGGTCACGTCTTCACGAACACCCAGGTAGGCTGGAAACCTCTGCACCGTGATGCCGCGAAGGCTGAAAGCTGAACAGAGTTCAAAAGGAGGTTCAACGTTTTTAAGGATAACTATATTCAGAATTGTAGGAGTTATTATTTAAAAAAAAATAATAGAAATCAAACAACATAACAATACCCTGTGAAGGGGTCTGGAGAGCATCTCTGGGTGCCTGCACCAGGACTCTGCTAACCCTCAGCTACCGAAGTCAGGAAGAAACGTCCTCTGGTGGTAAGTCACTCCCCAAAGAGCGTTTCTTGCCCCAGCTTCTGCTGCCTCCACTGGTGGAGCAGAGACGGACCCCAAGACCTCTGGGGCGCCTGGAAGCGGGGCTGTTGTGCCCAGAGTTGGCACCTGAGTGGTGCGTTTCCATTCACGTGCTTCTGTGGAGACAGCCAGAAGAGCGTGAAAGGGATGGAGGTGGGAAAGGAAGAGAATAAGACAAGGAAGAAAAAGATTGGTCTAACAATAGCAGTGAGAAAGCCAGAGGGGAGGAAGGGGAAGACCCGAAACAAAGAAGAAACAGGTGGAGAAGGAAGAAGGATTTATTTCTCCAGGTAGTGGGAGGTTTTCAGAGGCCAATGCCAGCAAATGAGAACCTCTCACCGAAATCCAACAGCAGTTAGTGGGGCAAGTCTTTTGCGACATATCAAACAAAGCAGAAAAATGGGTTCTTTTGCTTGGAATAAATTCATATTTGATACTGGGATGGAAAACCAGAAACAAGCAGGTACGAGCTGCGAAGTAGGGGTGCAGGAAATATGTTGAAGGAGAAATTAATGTAAGCAAAGGAGAGGTGTACAGAGCGCTTAGAGGGACTGGTCGAACTACGTGTATAGGATGTTTTCCCCATTTCAGTCTAAAAGAAGTGACAACCAAAAGTTGTGAAAACTTGAAGAGGACGTACCTACCAGTGGGTTTCCTTGGAGTGCAGGGAGGACGGGCAGGTGGGGCAGGACCAGGGACTTCACTGCTCAACAGCAGGCACTGTCCTTGCCAGGGGTATAACTTAAAGCAGAATTTGGCCTTTCATACATATTTCACTTACTCCCTTGATTTTAATTGATCCTGTTGTGTGCATTCCTACCATTTCATCTGTCTGTGGTGCCTGGTTTGGGAGGTGAGCTCTGTTCCTCTGCCAGAGGATGGAGGGGAAGGGAGCGTTGGGATGGAGAGAGGGCTGTGGGTTTGTGTCGAACTTGTAATATTCCTACAGCTGCTTTGCCTGCCTCAGTTCACCCTCCCTTCCCATCCACCATCCTGCTTTCTTTTCTCTGCTTGGAGAATTTGTTTCTTTATATTCATGGCCTTTGCGGGAGCCCACCCCGCTCTCATTCGGGTTTAGCTCTGCCACCATCACAACCAGGAGGTGACTTCGACCTGTCCCTTGGCTAGAGGTCAGGGCAGGTGGTGGCTCGAGATGCCTTGTGTCCCTGTCCCCATGCTGGAGGCAAGGTCCCCAGGGTGGGAGCAGCAGCAGGGCAGGGTGCTGCAGGTCGGGGTGCGGGACGGGGGTGCCATGCCACCCTCCGATGAGCAACCATTTGTGTGTCCCGCTCCTTACAGGGTGGCAGACAGGGCAGGCTGGTCAGAGGTACAGCTGCCCGGCTTCAGATTAGTGTTTATTTTGCAGGCTGAAAGGAAGCTTGTGATCCCAAAGCCCTCCTGTGTTTAGCCAGACCTCTCATTCGCTTTCAGAGGAAACCCATGTCAGCCGCTCCCCTTTGTCTCCCCTGAGCTATTGCTTTGAATCTGAAAGGATTGGGTGCAGATTTCAAGGGATGTTCAGACAAAGGCTGTTTGAACAGCACTTGTGTAAATAATCCATGAAAAACTCTTTGAATAACCTCAATGAAATTTTCTCTGAATTTGCTATTCTTTTTCTCCAGCGGCAGAAAGAAGTGGAAGTCAGGAAAGGGAGGAGAGTCGGAGGAAGGGAGAGAGAGAGAGGGAGGAAAGGGGTGGGAGAAGGACTGACACTTTTTTCTCTCTGCCAACTTCTCTGAATGCCAAGAAGTAGCTTGGCTTAAAAAAAAAACAAACCACAAAACAAAAAAAAAACCCCTCTTTGTTATTTTCACAGCTTCACAGCTTTAGGAATAATCTCATACGGGACCTTCGTGTCCTCAGACTTCCCCGTACATTAAATGTAAGGGGACACCCTTGTATTTAACACAGCAAGGGTAATGTCGAGGCAGTTAATTATTAGCCGTATGGTTTAATGTTCACTTGCTGTACATACGTACGGAACAATTCCCCTTTAACATGTCATTTAGTTTGCATTAAAATGGAGATAATTGTTTTGATGCCAAATGTTCCCATCCGTGCGCCCTCCCTCCGTCCCCCTCCCCCCCATTTCTCTTCATACAATTTATACACATTACATCCTTAAACAAGAGGGACAAAAAGTCTTTTGATTTGGGTTTCTTTTGAAGATCTCCAAATTGAATCCCAGGCTGGGGCCGGCTCAGCCCCGTCCGGGTGGTACAGGGACCGGGGTAACCGAGGGGACCGAGTGGCTGTCCCTACACTGGGAAGGGGTTTGGGGGGCTCTCGGCTTTTTCGGGAGCCGGTTCAGTGGATGTCCAGGAGATGGAGCAATGTTTCTGTGGCCTCTGCTGCCGGTGCCCCTAACGAGCCAGTCTGTCTGAACTCAGAATGAATTTTGTTCCCTTTTCATCACTCTCTGATGTCCAGCTGCTCCTGTCAACACCTTCTTATAGCATGTAATTCATCGCTCAGACTGACAGCTGGGGCCGCGGGCCTGGGACCAGCTCCTCCTGCCATCGCCTGCACCCACTGAGGGTCCCCGGCCGGAGCGAGGGCTTCCCTCGCCCCCTCCCCGCACCTGGGGCTCCCCAACTCTCCAAAGGATTCCCCAGACAAAACCCCAGCAGCCCTGGCCCCCTCCCGCTCTCCGTGGGTCACCTCTGCTGGGGGATTTGTTGGGGGAGGCATCTCCCTTCCAGCCCCCCTCCCCAGCGGGGGCTCGGGGAGGCTGCTGAGAAGGGATGCAGGCAGGGCTGCGAGGAGGGGGGATGGCCAAGGCTGTGCCAGCAGCTCCTCCAGGATGCGGTGCCACTGGGGCTGTGACCGCCCGGGGCCTTTGATTCCTTGGTTTGGGCTTATTTTAACTGTCTGTCAAAGCGAGAGCAATCTTGTCCCCGGATTTATGGCCTTGCACCCCAAATAACGGATGGTGGCTGCCACCCCACAGCATCCCCAAGGCGCATCTAACAGGGAAACGCTTTGCTAATGCCACGGTACACAAAATGCTGCAGTTTCCTTTGGTACCAACTCCCCTACCCAAATGCCCTCTTCCCTTCAGTCTACCAGCCACTTTCTAATAATTATCCTTTAACTCAGCACTTTGCCTTCAATTCTTCTCCTGTACCTTCCTGTCTGCCTGTAATTTATTCTATATTTCACCCATTTCTTGTCCTCATTTATAATTCTTCTTTATTTTATTACTTTGCATAATTTCCTTTTAGGATTTGTCATAAAATAAATTCTGCCGCCTCTGTCTTCTCATTTCTGCTCTCAAGTGTCAGCGCACACTCTCCGGCGGTGGTTCCCGACGCCTTGCAATCCCCTGTGCTGGAGCTACCCCAGCCCTGAAGGATCAGGGGACTCACTGTAAGTGGCCCCAGTTTCAGAAGGGTCTTTCCAAATGAATCAGCGCCCTGAGCAACATCTGGAAGGAAGACACTGAGTGTTACTTCAGGACAAACCTCCAGCCAGTTGGGTTTTTTTGCTATGGTGAAATGCTGGCCTGGGCAGAATCTACATCACATGGTTGGCCAAATCTGTGTTTAAAATGCTGATTATTAAGTGAATGAGGAAGCTAAGCAGAAAAACTGCTGATGTACTGATGTCCAATCTGTCCTGGAAGGTAGGAAAGCACATGGGGAAACTGAGGCACAGAGCTCTAATCCAGATCTTCCATGGCGTTTAGATGCTTGGCTCTTTGAAACTAATGGGAAGGAGGCGTCTGATATTTTTGACAGTTTGCATCTGATTCACCTGTTCAAGGTCACACAGGACATTGGTAGAAGGGTGATATGGAAAACTGAATGCAAATTTTCTGTCATTCATCCCAGAACCTGAACCTTGCAGCTGAAAGGTGGCCCAGCCTGAGGGAGAGCAGAAGACTTGGATGAGCTGCTCTGTGTTCCAGTGTGCTCCATCTCCAAGGAAAACAGAAACTATTTACGGGGAGTTGGAGTCCAAAGGCTGTTGTCTGCCAGTACATCTCCTGGAGGAGGAGGTGGACCTACCACATCCACTGAGCAGCCCCAGAAGCAAGAATTTCCAGTTGCCTCCACGGAGTGGAAATTTGAAATTTGCTCAACGGCTTTTATGCAGGGTGGAGGATTCGGGAAAACTCTGGGAATCCTGACTCACCAATGGTCCTTGCTACCCAGACACAGATCACTGCCAGAACAGGAGCTCCTTGGAAAGTCCATCGCAAGCGGAGAGCATCTAGGAAGGACCAGCTCTACGAAAGGCAGTAGAGTCTTAATGCAGGAATGAGATCTGGAGAGGGAGGAAGCTGCATTCAATGGAGGTAAAAAACAATCAAATCCCAACATTGGTAATGTGACCACCTCCTTGATATCACCTTTTCCCCTACAGGCACAAAGAGGTCCTATTCCAGCACACACTTGGAGTCTGGGGCCGTTTCCGGAGGTGGCTGTGAAGGGAACCAGGAGTCTGTGGGTCATTTCATTTTTAAGTGAGAGAGTCCTTATAGGAGAATATAGAAATAAATGAAAGCATCCTCTCTGTCCCCAAAATCTCTAGTGGTTTCTCCAGCTGCAGACATCTTACCTGCTTTGAAAAGTTTGAGATTGTGACACAATACTCTAAGGTTCATGAACCCTTTTGAAGGTTCTTTTTGAATGAACCGGGGCCAAAAGGTGGCTTTGTGTGTGAGAACCACATGGTCTCTTTTGCCGTTCCCTCCATTTCTAAGATTCTCTTGGATTTGAAGCTCAAAGTAAAACCCATGAGAACAAAACCTGGAGAGGATCAGATGGAAAAAGTCCTTAACTGGTTCCCTGTGCTGGAAGAAAACCACCGGCTTCAACTTCCTCACGCATTTTGTTTTGGTTGTGGTTTTTTTTCCTAGCATGGAGAAATCCCTGTGTGGTTTGGGTTTGCGAGAAGGATTTTCCCTTCATGTGCTGCCACAACAACTGAGATCAGCTGAGGCGCTCAAGTGAACGGCTCCTGGATGTAATTGTCGGAGGGCTGGTGGCCAGCTTTTTTCAGAAGAGGGTCCGACTGGCTGCGTTTCAGGTCCACCTCTGCCTTGACAGAGCCTGTCTCCTTTAATCATTAGAGTTCAGTGCACGGCTTTTGGCTGGCGCAAGTTGGGATTTCATTTGTTTTGGAGGAAGATTGCTTCTTTTGTTAGTGTAGGTTTTTTGGTTCCAGTTGTGTAAACTGGGACAACCCGCTCCCATTGGCCCCGCGGAGCTGACGGCCAGGAGAAGGCTGGTCTGCTATTCAGTTTTGGATGTTCGTTTTAAATCTTTAGAATGCCATCCTTGTGTCTATAGAAACATTCTGGTTCCTACAATGAGGCACGTTTTATGAACTGCGAACAAAATGAATGTGTGTTTTTCCCAAACTCGGGGCAGTCAACACAAACTCAGCGCCGTAAACTGAGTTTCCTGAGTAAACAGAGTTTTGAATTTATTCAAATGAAAGTGAATGTTGCATTATTACAGCCTTGCAAAACTCCAGTTAATTTATGGCGGTATAAAAATCCATTTTTTTAATGACTGTGACACTGCCAAAATCTTTGCAGATGCAGAAACAGCTTCACAGGAGAATTTCAATCTAACATCAACAGGAGATTTGGAAGATGAATTGTGCAAGGATCTCCTTCCTCCAAAGATGCTGCTTTGTTTTGCTTTTTAGCATTTGGTTTGGCTCTGATATTGTCTGGTTTATGATGTTTTAATTATTGTTGTTTATTTATTATAATCATATTTTAATTGTTTGTGTAGTGCCTTGAGTGCCTTGGCAGGGGGGCGCATTATAAATTAAATTATTATTAAAAAGTTATTATTATGTGTACCTACTCCAAACTGAGCTAGAGCAGGGAAAGCACTCAACTGCCTGGAATTAATTCCCCCCTTTTCTTTTCCTTTGTCTCCTCTCTGCTCGGGAGCATAGTTCAAAGGGCTGGAGAGAGACAATGATGTTTCTCTGCCTGCTCCTGGGCTCAGCGAGGCGAGGGGAGCTCTGCTCTGGGCTCCCTGGGGAGCCGGCGCTGCCTCCCTTGGGTGCCGAGGATGAAGTTAGGGAAAGAGTGTGCTCTCCAAGCTTGGAGTTGTTTTTTAAAGCCTGTTTAATGCCCTCCTTTCTCCTGCAGGGCAGTTTGCTGGAAGAGGCTGGTTGATAATTGCTGAAGTACACCAGGATTTGCTAATTATTAAATTAAAAGGGAGGCTGTCCCGTGTGCGTCTGGCGTGCTTGGAGGGAAGGAAGGGGCTGTCACCTCTGGTGGCCAGGCGAGGACGGCAGGGGCTCCTCACCCTGTCTGAATCCAACTTCACATCTCCTGACCTTCTGGTTGGCAACAGACACCACCGTGCCCATTAGCGGGGTCCCTACCAGCCCACAGAAATCCCGCCTTTCAAAATGACAGCCGAGGTTTCCTGCCCCTGGTCCCATCCCCGATGCACAGGGTTCATGGTATGGCTCCTCCACCCCTGCTCTGACCTCTTTGGGGTTTCCATGTGCCGTGAGGCAGAGACCAGTGATGGGATGGCTGGTGATGGGAAGGCCAAAACAAAACACTCTCACCCTCAGCTCATCCCAAGGACTTATAGGACCAGTCTTGGACAAAGCTGGTGAAAAGACACATTGCCTCAGTTTTCTTTTCATTTATCTCCTTCCAGGTTTTCTCGGACCCCTCTGGTGCAACACGGTCTGGCTGTTGGTGTTGCAGCACAAGCACAGATAACCCTCCCCTGGGACAACCACTTTTGGAGGTATCGAGATCCAGCTTGAAGGTCAATGAGCAGTCAGACCAACTGATCCCATCAAAACTCTCCTCCCAGAATGGAAAAGAAGGATTTTCCCCTCCCTCAGACCTCCTCACCGCTTGATCAGAGGCTCAGGTACAGATAATGTGGGTTCTATGAGGATAATCATCTTGCTGCTCCTCACAGGCGTGCTGCAAGGATGCTAGAGGGACTCGGGTGTTATGGTGATGGGAGCCACACGAGTACCATTGACAGATTAGTGATAAAGTGAAGGTCCCTGTTACATTAGCTGTCAGTTTGCTAACGAATATTAAGAGACAGATGTCGTATGAGCATCTCTACACGTTGGAGCTGGTGGCAAACTTCACACCTTCAGCTCTCCTAATAAGACAAGTATTTCATCCTCCTCAAAATGCTTATTATAGCTAGTCTGATAGGTACTGTAAGATCTCATTATTTATCTTTAGTCTTTATTTTGCATAGATAATAGAAAAATTATCTGGAAGGGCAGCAATTTATTCCTACCACTTAGAAATAAAACTGTGATTTTAACTTATTCCAGCTTGCGGGTCCCTGAATGAAATTTTCCAGCAGAGGCACAGATCTCTTCGTGTGTTGCTCTGGAGCATAAAAGATCTTGCTTTATTTCATGGCCTGTGAAATAAGGACCTCCATTCCTAACCCACGGGAGCCTGGAGGCCACAAGGGCAGGAGAGGGAAATGGGTTTGGTGTCTCTGTAGGACTCCTAAACCCACTCACCAACTGCTCTCCCATGGTGGCATCAGACAGGGTCAGCAAAAATAGCTGTTCCTGCAGATGTTTGGTGTCAGTCTGAAGAGAAGTCTGCTCTTCTGTCTTCTTTATTCCTCCTGTCTAAGCAGAGCCACACTCTGGGCACCTTCTCCCTCCCTGATATCCATTTATCTGTCCTGCTTTGGGCACTGCTGTTCAGCCGCTGCTTTTCCCACCCCCCTCCGGCCCGTCCCCAGGGGTCTCCAGCCGGGGCTCAGCTGCTGCCCTTCTCCATATGCGCTCCATCCTCCTTGGGCCCTCTCTAGCCGGCTGTGATGGGAAGGGACCTGCAATTCCCTATCCTCCAGCAAAGCCCTGGTAATCCCGCACCCAGGGGCTGTGTAGCCCTGTCTGCCTGGTTTGCGGCTCTGCCATTGAAGGGTCCTAATTTGGTGTCATGTCGTGAGAGGAGCCGGGAAGCAGAGCAGGGCCCCCGAGGGTCAGCATCTGCTCTTGATTTTACACCCATGCAAAGGGTGAGCTCGGTGAGCCCCTTCCCCTCCAGCCCTCACTGCAGAGGTGAAAAAAGGCTGGGAAAGGGTGTTCATTAAAGCTGAGCACCCACCAGCCGTGTTGTTACTCTACATCTGCTTTCCTCCTCCTGACATCCAGGCTGAAGGTTTTCACTGTAGTGTGTTTGTTGCTGGTCATTACTAAACCGATGCTGTTTTGGCACAAAGACTTTGAGCTCCTTTGACTTCCTGAGTCTGTCACAGGGCAAGCAATGCTGTACTTGGATAAAATTAGCTTTAGACCCTCTGCACCACGTATTGTCCTATGTACTATGTATTTTTTATCTCCTGTGGCTGGTAAAGCCTTGTGTCTAAGGAGGACATTTGAGTGTGTTTGGCTCTTCAACACCACACTTGCTCCCTCTGCTGCCCTCTGCACCCAGCCTTGTGCAGATGCAGAGCACTGGGAAAGGGGAATCACACCTCCCCTTTGGTTTTACGGCTGTTTGGGACACCAGTTATCACTGGTTGAGGATGGGGAGGTCTGGAGGCTGCGCAGCTCACACGGGCTCCATGATGAGGGATGCTGTGGGTGCCGCCTGGGTGCTGGGTGTCACTTCTGCCCGAGCTTCTGGTAGTGGAGTAACCTGCCCTAAATCTTGCTCTTCCAGGAGTGTCCTTCCCAAGTAAACTCTGAGGTTGTGTTACCAAAAGGGGATACCGGAATAGCTGTTTTCAGTACTTCTTTTGCTAAGGAGATTGCACAAGAAGCCTCAGGTTGGGAAAAATACATCCACTCCTTACCCTATCACCATCCTCTTGCCAGGGTAACAAAAAGGAAAAAGCACTATTTTCTGGGGAATTTGTCTTGGGTCAGGAGGGTATAAGGTGGCAAAAGCACATGCCTCCCTCACATGCTGGTTGTAGTGGATGTAGCCATGGGGTATGTGTAATATAATACACCGCCCTGCGACAAACCACACTTATCTCGGCTCCGTTCTTCCCTCTAATCCACCTCCAGTGGGACTTCTCCTAACACATGCTTTGGGGAGTGGTCGCTTTTTGAAAGCAAAACCGAACCAACGACCTGCCACCTGTCTGGGGATTGAGTTTCCCCCCCAGAAACAGGCACTTGCTGCCCCGGTTCGTTCCTCTGCCCACAGCCCAGCACATGTCATTCGGTCCCACACCTCTCCATCCAGCCCTGCTGCACCGTGGGGTCCAGGAGTCCACCTCCCACATGCCACCAGGACTCCGGCCTGGAGATTTACACCCCCAGCCCTTTCCTTGGAGTTCTCCTGGATTTATAAGAGGGCAGGATTTGACCTGCAGAGTTTAACAATGATTGTTAACCTTGGCTGTGATCAAATTAGGCTGGAGCACAAGCTGGCTGTTGTATCGGGAGATAAGTTGCAACCTGACTAGAAAATAACCTGCATTCTCTTCTCTCGCATTAACGTATATTTTTTTCCAATGAGTCAGGATACGTTCTGGCTGTGTCTATGCTGGGGAGGGATCAGCAGGAAAACAGGAGTTTCTGACCCAGATGGGCTCCATCCTTTTCTATAATCTAGCTGGAGCCAGAGGAGCTTTTAATGGAGAACAAATGTTTTGAGGCCCTCTCCGTGCTGCCACTCTTCTAATACGTTTGAAAGTGTTTTCCCCAATGCCTGATGTGTTTGTAACATGTTTTAACTTCGATGTGACTAAGTGCTCGGCTCTTGCAGGTCTGCAGCACAGCTTCCCGTTTGCCTGGCTGAAACTCAAACCTATATGTGCATTTGCATACCCGAGCTGGGCTACAATCCTGCCAGCCGGCTCTTCCCAGCGTAGACAGGTCCTTCGTGAATCTCTTTCCAGACAAGAAAGCCCTTGTGGTTGAGACGACAAAAATAACAAATGTGCCTACATGCCTTCAGTAACGCGGGCCATGGGCGGGCACAGCCTGGCTTTTAAAGGGTTAAGGAGGCTGTGTCCTTGGTGACATGCAATTTATGATCTTGTGAATCCTTTTTTAATTATTTTGCTGTGACAGAGGTGGAAATATCCAACTTCAAACGACTGGCTTTATTGATATGCTGCTATTTGTGCCTCTGTGGAGGAACAATCCCATAAAAGCAATAAATTAGAAAAACCCCTTTTCTCATCAGAGAGAGAGAGATACTTTCTGGCTGGGAGCGAGAGACCCGGTGCAAAGGCGTTTCAGCTCCACGAAGGGGCTCCCTGCGATGTGCGGTGAGAAGCCCTTTCTTAATGAACCGGGCACATCCCTGGTGCACCCACCGGCTCGGCCGCGCTCCCCTCCGCGCCGGGCCAGCCTCACTGCGCCGGGCTGGAGCCTGGGGACAGAGGTGGAAATTTTGTCTGCGTTCACGGACCTTGGCTTAACAGCTGTAAAACGTTTACGGCTTTGTGGCTATTCCTATGAGTTAGTTATTTACCATATTTGCACTTAGAGGATGATCAGAAAGCGTATTTCAGGACAGAAAGAGAGATTTTAAAGTACAATTAACTAATGCTGTTGGAGATGAGCGCATTGAGGCCAAAATGGCAGTGTTTATTTGCAGACACGAATGACCGGTTTTCACCACGGGGAACGTAACAAAATCCATCTCATGAATCCAGATGAGAGCAAATATGACATTGTATATTTTTTTTTTAAGTGTAAATAGTTACCCGTAACAAAGATGTACCGGCCTGGCCACAGGAGTACCCAGGCGCGGCCATACAAACACCAGCAGTTATGAAATGTGTGTTTCCAGCTGCACTGGGCAGGTACTGGAGCCGAGATATTCTCTGCCAGAGCACGTAGAGTGAGCATCGCGTAGGGTCTGACCCATTCATGGCATGTGAGCAAGCCCGTAACCCTCCCTTTAGCCAGGCACAGTCAGACATGGAGCAGAAGGTAGATGGAGAGCCACCCTGAGGCCCCAGGGACACGCGACGACCCGGTCACAAGAGCCCGTGCTAGCACTAAAGGCTCTCAGCCTCGCAGGGAGACTGCAATGGGGTCTCAGACTGTGGCTGTTTCCATTAATGTCCCACCACATGAACAAGGACAGACCCTCTTGGCTGCTTCTTTTAGCCATCCATGTTACTTGGGCTAAGATGCTCTGAGGTGCTCAAGGGACTGGGATCCAGCACACTTGTATGTCGTGGGGGCAGGTGGTGAGGTCTAATTCTGGCCCATACTGGGGGCTTTTGTGCCGATGTAGGAGTGTGGATGGGGCAGTAACAGCAAAGGAGTGATGATGGCTGGGGTCAGTGTGCAACACAAAGCTATTCGTGTGCTTGCGCTACGCTCAAAAGTCATGTAGATCATCCAAAACCTTTAATGGATACTCATCCCGAGAAGGGTGACAGGACTGGAAGGTGAAGTTATCTTGAGTTCAGCACAGGCTCTGGCTCCTCTCCACTGGTAAGCCCAGCCCAGCCCCTGGAAACAGCCCTCAGGGTGGAAGAGGTTTTGTCTCTGTGTTGGTTCAGACCGCGGCTTCTCCCTCGTGCATCAAGTGAGATGGCCAGTTGAGGCCAACAGCAAAGGCACTGTAAGTCAACGCCACAAAGAAATTGCAAAGTTTGGAAAAAATTGATTCCACGCTCATCCTGGCCAAAGACCCTGCCTGTAACTGCAGCTATGGTCTCCTCAGTACCAACCCTAGAAGGAGAGAGAGAGACTTCGCCAGGGCTGAGCTCACAAGTTTCTAGCACAGGTCAAGCATCATCTCCAAGTCTCATCTTTACCAAAAGGGAGACAGCAATGTACCCTGAGCTGGAACTTGTCACTTGTTTTGGTTTTCTGTGAAATACCTGCGGTACTTGTTCCAGTAGAAATTGTTGTCATATCCAAGACCACCACTCATTTCAGAGGCTGTCCTTTGGTAATGACGCTTGCTGTCAGCCAACCTGGCCCAGGCCTGAATCGATGACCTCGAGGTAAAATTGCTCCATCATTACTCCCTAGAAGCAGCCAAAAAGCAGAAGGTAGGGCTTGATTCTCTCTTGCACCCTGGTATAGATCAGGAATGCCTTCACTGAAGTCCCAGGCACTTCACACACTCTCGAGGTGGTACAAGAGAAAGATGAATTAGTCTCTGAGTATTTACCTGCCGTTGATCTAATCCTGAGATGCTGCAGTAAATGGGATATTGCTTTTGACTTATATAGATGCTGGATCAAGCCTACAGCGATTAACATTCAACACCTGTGCTTCAATCAAGCTACTTTTCTGTAGTAATATCATTTATGCTGAAACTTCTTCTCCTTCAGTCACTGATCTTCAGGCTTATCTGCCTTAGCCTGGTGTAAATCCAGGGTAACCCTGCTCTTATTGGAGTTATTCCTGATCAGCACTGGTTTAAATGAAATCCGAATGTGACCCGCAGCTGACATCATTTCAGAGCCTTGTAAAGATCAGAGCTATAACACAAGTTCACTGGTATTGATTGCCCCATCTATGCCGACGAGAACAAACAAAGCAACGTGGCTGAGACACTATTGTGGTTTAATTCCTTGGCATGGTAAAATCTATTGTGCAGCAGGGTCTTCAACTTTCTCTATAGGCATTTTTTGCATAGGAGTGGGAACCACCTCCCTCTGTGCTGGCCCATCCTCATGGTTTCTCCTCCATATCCATAAATCTTCCAAGGGTTGGCACGTGGGAGAGATTGATTTAAGCCGGTCCGAGGGATGGAGAACATTTTCCATCCAGGGAGAGAGGAACCAGGCAGGAAAACAGTCCTGGCCTTCGGAAACCATATCTGCTGATAGATGGAGTTGGTCATCCATGTGGACAGCCCATCTTCTAGATGGGGGCTATTTCCCATGGCACCCAGAAAACCCTTTTCCTGAACTGCAGTTCAAAGTTAGCCCATGTTCGCATCCCACCAAGTCCGGGGCCTTCAGGCTGGGCTGGGCACCCAACGCCACCCCACCTGCTCTGGGTTTTCAGAGCCCATTTCCACCAGCACCTTGCTATGTCCACTGGAAAGACGAAGCACCACCCGGGATGAACACCATGGGACCAAACCCAGTGCACCACTGCAGAGCTGGAGCAAACTGGACCCTTGTCCAAAATAGACTTTCACCAGTGCTTGGTCACATCTTGAAGGTCACCGATGAGGCTAGGCAAGGAGAAGCCAGTGTCTACCACCTCGTTGGGCCTCCTGGGCATGTTCACACCTCCGACCTTGGAACCCCTCAGGAAATTATCCCACTAGAGGGCACTGGGAGTTGATTTTCCATCCCTTCCTCTCAGTTTCTTCTCTTTATTTGAGTTTCTCCTTGCTTAGCGTTCTCCCCACCTCTCCCTCCTCTTTGCTGGCCAGCTCAGACTGTTTAAATTGGAAATTATTTGTATTACTGTCTGTAAATAATAGATGAGGGAGTGAAGTGGAGTTGGTGTCCCTTCCATAAACTCCTCCTCACTTTAATTAGTGCGAAACAGCCTGGTGAGAATGCGAGCTGCCTTGATGCTGGTAATTAAAATTGAAACCACTGAAAAGCTGCTCTATTTTTTATCGGAGCTGCTGTTCGGAGCCGGGAGCCTGCGGACGGCTCTGCAGTAAAGAGTGATAATGAAGGTGTGAATTCCCGGGGGGAAGAGGGGCAGCTGTAGCGATGGCTGAACTTACACCAGATGAAAATGCAGGAGCAATTAGAGGTGGCTGTGTACAAGCTGGGCATCGGAGATTAGTTGGCACCTTGGGAACATGGCAGGGAGGGACAGGGAAGGGGGAGGGATTACTTTTTTTTCCTTTTTGAAAAATTTTAATAACCAAAAAAAAAAAAAAAGGACAGAGGAAATGGTTGGTAAGTTAAAATAAAGACAGTGTTCCAGCCTGGCTCTGTTGGCCTGCCCAAGGAAGAGATGGGAGGGATGGTGGGAGGTGGGGATGCAGTACAGAGCATGCGGGGTGGGATACAGCAGGGCTTCTCACATTGTGAGGCAGCAGCATTGGCCACATTGGGTTTTTCGGCAGCTCCATGGCTGCCCCTGCAACAGAGGCACGGGATCATGGCAGCCCCCAGGTGTGCTGCTACTGAATGGGAGCTCCCTGTGTCCGAATTTCTCTGTTGCTCCTGCCCACAAGACTGGTCCCAAGCTAAGTGGTGTCTATTGAAGGCTGCTTCTCATCTTCCATTAGGCTTTGGATAGACCTTGTCCCTGAAAAACTGTTAACTTGGGTATCCGAGAGCGATGCAGCAGTGACGGGAGATGGACAAGCACAGGCAGAGGCCTTTGTTATTCCTAGCCAAAGAGGAGTTTGTGAAGAGCTGCTCTCAGTGATCAGATGTTGTTATTAATTGCTTCCTGCCCTGGCACGTTCATCCTAGCGTGGGCTCCACCAAACAGCAGCAGAAAAGATGTCAGATAACACAGCGTACTCAGTCAGAGCTGTGAGCCTGCAAAATCCTCTTCTGGCTACAGCCACCTCGCAAGGAGAACACTCCCTGTGCAAAAAAGCACGTGAGAGAGCGGTGCTTTGGGGGGAAAGGAGCTCCTCCGTCCTGCGGGGTCCACTGGGAGCTGATGGGCACCTCCACCCAAAGGGCACCTCGTTCTACCTCTCAGCTCATTAGCCGCCCAGCCGCTGGGGAACACCTGAAGATGCAAGATTGTCTTAATTTAGATGGAAGAGAAGTTTTGTAGAAAGGAAGTTAAGGAGGCTGTAAATAACCTACCCTGAATCATTTGTGGTTTCAGAGGGGCAGTTGTTGGGTGCTCCTTGGATCTTGAGTTGCTTTCGGAGGCTGGAGCTCCATGGCAGCTTATAATGCTGTTCCTGTTGTGAGCCTGGGTTCTGAAGTAGGAGAAGCTCAGACTTTCTGCAGGAAATTTTAATATTGGAACAAAAGGCCAAAATTTAAAAGACTATGAAAGGAACAGATTTAATATATCCTGTAATATCATGATTGCAGAAGAGGTGTAAAATAGCCTGTGTATTCATGTTCTTATGCAGCAAAAAGACTAAAAACAGTTGCTAATTTGAGAAATACACTTGGACCTTACCAGAATGAAGGATTCTGATCAGTTTTCACTTAAAAATTCACACTGATAGATTCCTAGCAAACTCCATGTTTTTGTGGAGTTTGTGTTTTCTGATGAAAAGCTGCTGAGGTCTGGTATCTTTTCTTTATCATTGACTCACAGTAACAAAACACTTTTACACTTGAAATTTATCACTTGATCTCTTGGCAGAAGAATCTGAGGGAAAATCGAGGGCAAAGGAAGGAGAGCTGAGATACCCACGGGAGGTGCTTTGGTGATTTTGTTTGTTTTTAGTTAATATGATATTCTCAGGAATACGCTGATCCAAGTATAATGGGCTGTCCACAATGCCGACTAGTGCTTTAGCATATTAGTGAGATCTCGGTGATTCCTATTTATTTCCTAGGTCTTCTCTACCCATGAGTTTCTAAGGTTTCTCCGTGACTTCATTTGTAAAGTATGCACGTCCCTCGGAGAGACTTTGCTAAGCTCTCCAGAGTTTAGAAACTCTGACAATTTATGAACCCTGGAGATGAGCAAGTTTAGATTCGTGTGGGGCTTAGAGACTCTGAAGAACTGTCTTTTCACTTGTTTTTGGTTCCTTGTAATGAGGCTGCTTTATTTTATTATAAACCAGGTAGGCCTTCCAGTTGGATTAGCATTAGTTCACTCTTGTATACTGTGTTCAACATTATTTTCTCATTTAATAGGTTCTATTTTTCTCACCTGCTAGGCATGATACAAAAATGTGATTGAGTAGATTTCAAAACTAAGGGGCAATTTCTCAAATTTACAGGACATGTTGGTCTATCAACTTGTTTCACGTGCCGGTTGTTGGCTATTGCTATTTAAACCAGAAAGGAGGAAAGACAGATTTGTATCTGAGCCATCTTATATACAAATATTTAGGAATCTGAATGTGTTTTGATGCTTTTCCAAAGATTTTTTTCATTATAACTGATCTCTCAATATGTTGGGTGGAAAAAAATACCTCTTTAGAAATGCTTATTTCCTTTACTGAAAGTTAGGAAATTCCCAGGGAAAAAAAAAACTTATTAGGATATAACTAAGTTAGAAGATAAATTGAAATCCTTTGATTGAAAGTAATGTTATTAAAAAGTTTTAATTATTGAGAAGAAAATGTAGGAAAGGCACTCAGAGCTAACATAAAAATGATTGGAAACTGGTAATTAAAACAAAATGCTTGGAAATTAAACATCACAAAATATGAAAATGCAAACTTGGCTCTGATTCATTGCAACACTTAAAACTTGGGATTGGTATTAAATTGTAGATGGTTGATTTGAATTCTGCAGGTCTGTGTTGATGCTGAAAGTTGGGCAAACGCTGCAGCACTTTGCTGACCAAGGCCCATCCATAGACTCCCCTTTCCCTTCTCTCACCATCCTCCATTTGGATTTCTACTCTACAGCAAAACTTCTTTCTCTTTCAGAGTATCTGGATGCTACCTTCCCTAGGTGCTTTTAAAACTCATCAGTTCCACCCTTTCAACTATTTAAAGCTGTATTTTGCAGTCCCGATAAGGTCACTTAAGTGAAGAGCGGTGTCTCTCAGTAGAGCACCAATTTCTCCTCAACGAAGGTTGCTTTCCTCAAGTGGCAGGCTGTGGATTTCTACACAGACATCTCCAGAACATCCTTGGGATCCTCCAGGACTGGGTCTGCATTTCCTCGGGAACTCTTCACCAGGTAGGTGGCATCAGACAGTCGGTTCCTGTGGTCAGTGAGCAGGTTTGGGAGGCTGCATCACCGAAATATGATCAGGAGCCCTGCAATAGGTATGAAGTACCAGCACTCTCCCACTGATGTTTTTTGTACTGGGAAAGCCACCACCACTCCTGATAGTCATAGCCAGACAAGACCCATCCAACCATCTTTTCCTATTAACGTATTGGGGTTTTTTTCTTTAATCATTACATTTTCTACCTTATTAGAGCAGTGAATGTCACCTTGACACCATCCTCTGATGGAAAGACTGCCTTATCCCTGCCTTGGGGACATCTAGGAGAAATGTCCCCAGCCCCACACAGGATCCCCACAACCTCTTTGCCCACGGTGCTCTTTCCCAAGAGAGTCCGAGAGAGAACAATCTTAGACTTGGAGGAAGGTAATTTGAATTGGATGTGAAGTTGTTACTAATTTAATGTTTATCCAATAACAAGGACTTTGCAAAACCCCTTACCTTTTCATGAGCCTCAGGTAACACTGTCAATTCATAATTGCTATGATCCCTTTATCCTGTGGTTTAATAAATAATTTACCTAAATTATTAAAATGAAAATTTCAACATTATTAAAAATTAACCAGGTTAAATGAGCAAACAGTAAATAGTGCTGGGCTTGTCCTGCGTGACAGGAGTCCGCGGCTTTTATTGTCTTTTTCCCAGGCACAGAGGGGACGTTCCTCCCTCCCCCTCTCCCTCCCTCCCTGTCTCCACGATTGCTGCTCGATTCTTGTCTTTCACAAACTCCTCTCCTTGATAGTAGTTTTCTTCACAGCCTATTCTTTCCTCTCCATGTCCTCTTCTCCACTGTTGGCTTACTCTGCCTTCCCGTGAACCCTCTCCTTCCCTGCACCAGCCATCCATCTCCTCCCTGCGCATTACATTCTGCACACATATGTAGCACAAGATGCCTGGCGGGCCTTTTTGTGCTCCCTCTCTTTGATCCGTGGCTGGCAATCCCATCTGATGCCAGGAACACATAGATCCAGGAGAACACATGATCTCCGAAGAGCTGAGAGTTTGTCAGGTCTATCAGGATACGGGACTGCTTCCATTCATGAAAAATTTATTAAAATCTGACTGCTCTTAAAGGATCGCAGCTCTGTCATTGTTAATTGAAACATTCCGTTTGCCCAAAATGAAGTGCTCCATCTTTCAAGCTGTATCTCTTGCCAGATTTTTTTTTTCTTCTCTGTAATTCCTGCTGAACTGCTCCTTCTGTTGTTTTCTGGCAGAATTCCTCATTGACTTAAAAGAGTTCCCCCCCCTTCCCCACTCCAGGCTTCATCCCATCCATTTTCCCGTTCAGCACATGGGAGTCCTGGAAATGGCCTTTCCTGCTGCCTGGCATTTTTCACCCTGAACGCTGGCACCAGTGCAGACCTCAAGGTGCACAGCTGATCTTTTCCCACAGACCTGGGAGAATTGGGCAACCAGATCCTGATAGGTTTTGGTGAAAGTTTAGCACCTACGGAAACACCGGCAAGCCTGTCCCTCCCTTCTCCAGGGTGCCCATAACGCCATTAAGCATCCCCTGCAGACATCTGGGCACTGACAGGCAGATGTGGGCTTCTTAATGTGCTCTAATAACACTCTTCTTCTCTTTCTGCTGCTAAGAGACCACCACGTGAGTTAGGGCAACATTTGCAACCAAGATTTAGCTCTGCAGACAGAGAGGTCCCTTTCTATCCCCCATGAGCCACCCCTGGGTAGGAACCAGCACTGTCACGGCTCTGCTTGGGATGGAAAGTGAAGAAAAATACCACCGGCATGCAAAAGCGGAGGTGGTGGGAGCCAGAAGGATGGCTCAGGTGGAACGTGTCCAGGAGACGGTACCTCGAGTGCCTGCTCTTACAGTACACCCCGCGAGGTGAAGCCCCGAAGGGCTGGTCGAAGTGAAGGCAAATGGATGCGCTAAGGCAGTGGTGAGACCAGAGCCTATAAAACACGGGAGCTGTGTCCATGGGGAACGTGGAGGTTATTGACTGCACTGTCACATGGCATGGCCCTTTCCTTCCACAGTCAAGGCTGGTATCTGAATTACTTTGGATTTTAACCACAATTAAAGAGCTAATCAAGGTCAACAGCTCCTTTCAAATACAGTTTAGTACAAAATCCTAATGCAGGAATTACACAAATTGATATTGTCAATATAATGGATTCAAACCAATTGTGCTAAACAAGGTTGTATCAAGTCTGTGCTCTGTATTAGGTGAGGGCTAATTCTGTCTAGCAGCAGTGGAGGTGAACAGAAAAACAGATACATCAAGCCTTCGCAGTTTGGATTTGTTACTGAAGTGGTTTTTACCCCTCTCAAAGAATTCATTAGTCTAATAAAACAGTGCAGTTCCGAGGCTTTTGTTCCATTCAACAGGAGCAAAATTGAACCCATACAATGTATTGGTCTAATATATAGGAGATACAAGGTAGGAACTTGTCAAGAGAAATGATGAGCCTGGAGAATAAATCTAAGCAGCAGTCTTGTGAAAAACTGTGGTGATAAAAGACTCTACTCAGGTACTCAAATGTTTTGCACTGAGACATCCTAAAGTATCCAAGACACCAGACATGGCTGGAAGATGTGACAAGGGACCTGTAGAAAAGCCATACTCTTCCAGCATGGCAGATACTCTAGAGCACCTCAAATGGACTCTAAGAGATCTAACCTTCTCACATCAGATGACATCTCGGCAGTGAATGCAGCCTCATTTGTTTTTCCTCTGAGGTGCTTCAGGTTTTCGCCGCCAACACCAATTGCTTTGACATCCCAGGTGGTCCCTCTCCGGTAAGCATGAGCCTTACTGCTCCTGTTAGGCATAGAGGTTTAGAGACACATCTGTGGTCACTCAGTGAAACAGCGATGTTATTTTTTTTCTGTGTTGTTCCTCATCCAGTTTCCAATATTTCTGCTTTGATGGGGTTTCTGGGTGGGCTGACTGGCTCTCTTTTTTAATTGAAGCTGATGGCACCCCAAAGTGGCAAGGCCTAAGACGAGAGGAGAGCATTCTCCAGGGAACGGGGGACACCCAGGGCTGCAGGGCATTGCTGCTTGACAGTGGAGAGCTGCAGATGGTGGAGCTCCTGGAGGTGGGAGGCCCCATGGGTCTGTCCATGCAGCTGTCGGAAGAGCCCATGGGACCAACCCTCATGGTGCCCTTTCCTCTTGGCAGCACAAAGACCCGATACCATGGGCAATGGGCAAATACTGCACTGCATTAATTGCTATACATGGGGAAGAGACCCCCCCCGTCCAAAGAACTACTGGTGTGAAGGGCAGGTTGTTAAGGCTTGAGAAAATGGCACCTGGTGAAGAATCAGACTAGTTCAGGAGCTGAAGGTGGTGCCTTTACCCCCACAGATAATAGGGTTAGAACCAACCTAAAAGTTTCTTCCCAGCTTTGCAGACATGAGCTTGTTCCTTCCCTTCATCTCAGCATCCACTTTTTTGATTCCTCTCCTCAGGGAAAACATGTGGAGTGACCCCAGCCCTTGCTCCCATCCTCCAGCCTTTCCGGGGTCCGTGTGAAAGAAGCTAAATGAGGACATGAAGGTGGTAATGGAGTGGAAGCAGAACAAGGAAGGCTTCGCTGATGGATTATTAGGCACTGTCAAAGTTTCAGCAGAGTGGAAAACTTGGAGGCTGGAGTGAGTAGTAACCCATGAAAAATCACCTCTTCCTTTTCCTGTTCATGGCAGGGCAGCGTGTCCAGATCAAAGCCACCCGTCACTGCTCAGCCTCAGTTGCACGATTTACGAGGCGCTGGGGCACCAACCCATTAACAGCCCTGGTAATTCATTGCAAGGGCAACAGGAGGTGTAAATCCCCTCCCCTCCAAACTTACACATTTACCTAATTGTCCCCCGATTGCTGGACCTGGACATCAGAGGGGGTGATGTTATGAATGAGGAGGGCCACGAGAAGTGCAACGGGGAAGGAGAGGAGGCTGAGGAGAGTCTGGGGTGGTCAGCGTGGGTGGGAGAGGCATGACCCAGGAGGCAGACCCTCCTTCCTTTGCACCCACTAAGTAGCAGAAAATCTCATTGGTTTTAATTGCATTTTGACCTTCCGGAGCTCCTCTCGGCTGTTTCCCTTGGGATCGGAGTTGGAGAAGGAGCATGCTTCATGCACATGGGCAGCTGGGAGGCCTCCGCAATTTTCCAGGTTTGTGAGACGTTGTGCTCTATACGCATGGCAGTCCCTGCTGCCGGCAGCTGGTTCAGAGGCTCAGCAACACCAACATCATCAATGGCAGTCGGTAACACCAGCTAAGGGGAGGCCCTGACATGCTTTGGGACCTCAAGACCTAGCAGCCCCTAGGTGAATAACATTCATCTACCACTCCATCACTTTACTGGTGCTACTCAGGCATACTGCCTTCTCTTATGGTCTTCTGCAACAAGCCCACACTCAAAAATTGCTTTGCAGAAAACATGTTCTTTGTTGTCCTCCAAAGATAACAAAGGTCAGATTTACTCTTTATTTTCTTGTTTCTGGCTATTTTATCCATTCGCTCTCACTCTCTTTCTCTGTCTTTACCCTTGCCTGGGTCTGCCACATCCCCCATTTGATTTCCTATCACCATTTCTCTCATCGTGTTCCATTTTCCCTGCACTGGTATCTTTCTGCTCTTTTGTGCTTGGCTCTTTCTGGCTTTCAAAAAGTCCCCTTCAGTTTGCTCTTCTCTGACTTTGTTCTTTCTTCTGGTGTTCCCTGTGTAAATGCTCAACGCGGCAACGTTAGCTAATATTTGGTACTGGAAAACTTGCCCTCAGCTATATGAGTAGGTTTAAAACACTTATATATTTACAAGAAAACTTTGACTATGAGTTTTCCACTCCCTCAGTCTGTACACTAGAACTAAGTCCACATCAGCAGTTCTTGCCTTTAAGAGCAGAAGTGGAAATAAATAGACTCTGAAGCAGAAATGGGTGTCTCACAAGTAGCATTCAGTAAGTGAGATAAGATGGACAGATCAGTGGACTGTTTTGTTGCAAAAATCTTTCAAATTTCCCTAAAAAATGGCCTTTTAAAATGAATTCCACTGCAGTTTCTCTTGTGTCATTTTTAAGTTACCACTCATCATTTCTTTTTGAAGCAAAACTAGAAACTGATTTCCATGAGCAATTTCCCTCAGAAACCCATTTTCTTTTTCATACTCTGAAGTTCACAAGAAATACGTCTAATTTCCCACCCGCTGCTTGCCATGCACTTGACCCCACGGTGGCGGAGTCAGGCAGATGTGGCTGCAAGACAGGAGAGCACTGGTTTGGCTGAGCAGGGGACAGGGCAGTGACCAGGTAAATGGGGACGAGGACTGAGTGTTTCCTGTTCCTCCTCACAGAGCAAACACTGGCCCTTAAAGCATGACCAAGAATGAGAATCAGGCAACGATCTTTGGTTAAAAGATAACCACAAAGAAGTAAATGGAGAGAAAGTGCAAATGAGAAGAGACTGGTCTAGTGGGAGAAAGGGGTATTGTTAGAGTAAGAATTTGGAAGGAAAAATCTATCAGATTTGGGTTCACAAATGCTTGTGATTCTTGAAAATGTGATTTAGGCACTTCAGTGCTTTTTAGGTGCAAGAAATTAATTTCTGGTTAAGAGGAAGGGACGACAGAAATGTTGTAATTCCATGAACAACTAGTAGTAGAGGAAAGGAAAGTTAGGACACTTTGCCAGACATGACTTACTGGAAAGCAGATCTCCAGGGTCTGTAACCCTGGGAGGACACAAGAAGGAGACGAGGAAAGGTTTTGATGGCTTGTCTGTGTTATTTTCCCAGACAGGAGCCTCATAAAAGTTCTTGGATTCTGCCATGGGAGTTACAGCCAATTTAGGACTCAGGGTTATGGTTCATTCCCACCTGTAAAGGCAGATGACACATTTTCACCAATCAGAAGGGAAGAGGAGGGATGAGATGAAGTCCTTCAACAGACAGTGAGAAATTAAACAGGGCCATGAGATGACAAACCTTTGATATTGCACAGAAGAGAAGACCAGCGTGTGAAAGGGCAGAGCCTTCACCAAATCTTGCAACACATGTGAAATCCATCAGGGTCACCGTTCCCGTGGTGTTCTGTCGTCTGAGCCATAACACGACACCCTACGGAGAGGGAAAGGCATCCTGTGGGCAGGGGGAAGAGCTATCTGTTCTTTTAAGAGGTTGGCTGGGAATTAAGAGAATACTTTATGGTGGTTACACTCTGAATTTATAGTTTCCTCCTCTTGCTTTTTAATGTTCTCCTGCCAAATTACCTACAGTGTGTCCCATAACTTCAAGCTGCCCTGTGGTCTGACATGTCCCAGCACCACCTGGGACACATGAAAGAATAAAAAACAAACAATCTGTCAAAGAAGAGAAGGGCTGCACTGCAAAATGTAGATTCTTTTCCGGACCTAAACCCTGATTACCCAGAATCTTGGGTCAGGATTTAATAGATCTACCCTCTCATGGTAAAGCGATGGTGACACTAAGATACAGATCAGAATTTCCTTATTCCAAAAGTATGACTTGTACACCCAGCTTTCAAGAAGCTTTTGGCTGTGAAGTTTAGCAAACATCTACTGCCTATTAACTAACCTCTTTGTCTTACCACTTAGGGGGCTGAGCTATTCTGCACACGCCTGTTCTCAAGAGGTAGAAGAAGAAGGTTCATCATCAGTATCTCCCAGAGCTTCAGAGCACAGTAGGACACCTGCTCGGAGCAGACCTTCTGACTGCTTTCCTGGAGAAGCTAAAATCAAGTCACATGTAGCTGATAATAAAACTTCTGCCGAGAAGCTGCTGGCCATCCATTACTTGGAGGTGAGTAGTTGCCCCAGAGTCAAAGGTTTGGGAAACTATGTAAAAGATTTTTGGAAACCTGGCCATGTTCTGTGGATGCCCAGAAGCTTGGGTGACTTTTACAGAGCTGTTTAGAGAAACCCAAAAAACAGCAGTGGACAGGCCACTTTCAGAGAGTGAAAGAGATCTGTGAAAGTGAGATGGGAAGGAGGCAAGTGTGCAATAGAGGCAGAGGTGTACTGTCACTGCGAGTGGCCACCCGTGGTTGCCTCATTTGACTCACAACCAATCTCTTTCAAGAGTAAGCACAAACAGGACATTTGCAAGTGCCTGCTAAGGTGATGCCACATGATGCATGAAAGGGCCCCAGGGCATGATCGGTTCTTTTTTTTCTCCCCCCTTTCTGGCAGCAAAAAGCATTTCACAGTCATAGATGCTCCTGTCCCAGTCTCTGTGCCGTTGTCTGGCCTTCAAAGCAGACCCTCAATATTAAGGCTGTGTACTCCCCACGGAGAATCTCTTCTGGTGGTGGAGAAAAAGAGAAAATAAAGCTTTCTCCACGGGTGGCACTGTTAACATGACCTTTGTTTCAGAGAGTTACACAGGGTTTATAACTGCTTGTCTGTGTGTCCTGGGGTCTGCCTATGTCTTTATCTTCATTAAGGTCCTCTCTCATCTCCCAGGCTGTGTCCCCCTCTGTCCCTCTGCAGCTGACCCATCTCTCCTTCCATCCCTGTGTCTTCCTGGTGGGGAGCACAGGAGCTGAGGCTGCCATGTGTGGGCTTCCAGTGGAGCAGTTCCCTGCCCACATATGTCCTCACCAGGAGCAGAAATGCAAACCCAGCGGTGGGAATGAGCTGCCTTTTGTCTCAACTGCCCTTCTCGATGCTGTGTTCCAGCAGCTCACCTCAGTGGCTCTAAAACAATTAGGAGGTTTGAAGTTTCACACGCCCCAGCAGATACAGACAGGACAACTCATCTGTTATTGCAGCTCCGGTGCACAACACTTCATAATGATGTGGGGGATCCTGAACTTGGCAACCCCTCCTTGACCTGTGCCTGAGCGTAGGGTCATCTCCAATATCCGGGATGGATGCTGGTTGAGCTCATGTACCAGCCTCTTTCAGCTGCAGAGCAGGGAACCCAAGCGTCCCAGCGTAGGGCATCACCTGCCAACTCAAGCATTAAACGTTAATCCCAGTAGGACTTTCACTCCTCCGTCTTTGAAGTGGAAGCAGATTAGGAATTTGATCTCCCAAGATTACGGCGGGAAAGTCACCCTTGAATCAGCTCCCTGTAGCTTGTCCATCTCTTTGGGGTTTTGCCTTTCATGAGAATCTGCTGCCCTTCGGGCGTTTTTTATTTAATTTTTTTTTAAGGTTTTTTTCTTTCACCTCTTGGGAGACCTGGAGGGTGCTCAAGTACCTGGATCCCAGGCTGCAAATTTTGGGGGACTCCAGTGGTGTTGAGACCTCCATCAAAAGCACAGTGCCTACACTGTGGGGCTCCATGGCCAGAGGAGAGCTCAAGGGTCTTGCCAGGACTGTGAGGTGGCTGCAGTTGCAGAGTAGGGGACTATGGGTATGTCCTCCCCATGATTTTTCCTCTTCTGATCGCGGGACTGAGCACCCACAAGGTTCAACATCAGTGTGAGCAGCATCCTACAGCACCTTTTGCTGCATCCTGAAGTGCAGAGGGAACAACCGACCCAGGGAAACAGTGCTCTAGCCAGACCCCTTCTCCCATCCAAATTCCTACCCTTGCAAGCGTTCTGGAATTCCAGACAATCACCGTGGCCTTCACCCCACAGAGGTACTGCAGACCGGTGGAAGGAGAAGTCCTTCCCTACCTGCCCACCATTTCATGCCCAACACTGTCATGTGTCAAAGCAGCTGGTCATAATCCCTTCAACCTGACTCCAGCGCCGTGATTTGGTCCTGAGTCTACACAAAAAGCTCTTATGAAGTCAGGTCAGTTCTCTCATGGGGTGTCCCCAGCTTTTCCTATTGCTCTGGGTTGCTGTATGGGTGAAGAAACCCACCAGTCCCATTCTGGGTTGTGCCGCGTGGGGAGGTGACAGTACCGAGCATGATGGTGTTTAATTCGCGTTGCCGTTCTCCGCTGACAGCACCTCTCACAGGGACTGCAGAGTAGCCAGCGTGCCGCGGTTGGATTGAGCAGACAGATTTAATTAAGTTGCGATTTAATTACCTATCAGCATCCCTATTTAATAAAGCTCAGGAGGATTTTAATTTGAAAATAAAATAATAATAATAATAAATGATATGGCCTGTCACAGAGCAGTGGTTACAGCACCCGGTCCAGGCAGGACGGCGTGGCGGGTGCCGTCCCTGCCCTGCGGGGATGAGGCGGCAGGAGGTGGCTGGGCTCGGGCAGAGCCTGCAAGAGCCAGCACAGATTGTAGGGGACCGTGACCCGCTGTGGCCACCGGCACGAAGCCACACAGAGCTCGCCTCCAAGTGCTCCTGCTCCTGCCTCTGCTTGCTCATCTCGCCTCTTGCATGCAATGATCAAAAGGGACTCGCAAGCCCACTGCCAACTGCCCCGTATTTTCCTGAATATGGTTTGTTATTTTTGCCATCTGATGAAACTTTCTGCCTGTGATGAGAGGCTGGCTCTTGTGGTGGCTGGCATCTCTCCGGTGCCCCTGTTAGACTGCAAAAACTGGTTGGGTTTGCTAGTGGGGTTTTTAATATCCCGAGAGAGGCCCAGTGTGTTATTTTAACACTGAGACGAAGTCAAAGTGCAGATGCCCAGCTGTATGTGATGCTCAGAGCCATCAGGATTTGGAGAAGACACTTTGCTTTGGCTCCTCTCTGAGCAGTAAGTTAAGATGTCAGCTAAGCATCCATGCCCAGCGTCTGGGAGAATTTCCACCAAAGAAGGTATCCAGCCCCTTTAGCACTTCAGCCACTCTTTCCAAGCTCCTGGCAGCCTCACTAACTTGCACACAACATTCATCTCACCGTTTTGCTGAGGATGTTTCCTAAGGGTTCGATTTTGCTTGAGGTTTTATTTCTTTTGGGCCAGACCCAGCCCTGGGGCAATCAGACGTGGCCGTTATCCCAGGGTGAGACTCACCAGCTTTGCGTGAGCTCGGACGCTGGCCGGGGACCTTCTGGTCTTTGTCACCAGCGGGGACGGGTTTCTTGGTCTGACATCTGTGTTCATCCTCTTCTCTGTTTTAGAGCTTTTCTTTAACGGGGACTCATCCGGGACCTCTGTGTCTTGCAGGGCCCCGTTGTGTCTCCCCACCGAGGAGGATGTGTCGACACCAAGTTTAGCACTTCTTGAACTATGATCACTGTAAACGCAGTGTAAAGGAAGCAGTGTTTTTAAACAAGTGAAGGAAAGTCCAAACCTTTCCCTAGTCACCAGTGTCACACCAGATGAGATCTAGCCTGAGCTCTGAAACACCTCCAAGGGGATCCTATATCCATATGTGCTTCCCACCTGCTCCTGGGACATCACATATGGCTTCCCCAGCGCCCGCTCTGGCCTCTAAAAGACATCTAGATTTGGGGCGCTCACTTTTAGACTTTCAGTTAGGGGTGGTGTGTCCCCTCCCCCATGTCCACAAAAAAGCCACTTTCCAGTGGGGATAACAGCCAAGATGGAGAGAAACAGACCTTGATATTTCTATTGTTCCTTGGTAACAGCGCCTGTCCTGAGACCCCAGGCCTGACAGATTGACATAACAGGTTAATAAGTGCTTTCCACTTCTCCTAAAGGCTAATTAAATATTAATCCACTTGGTGAGGTCAGCAAAAATAACAAACAATTGGCAGAGTGAAATTCGTTTAATTAATTCTCCTGTGGAGGTTTTTCAAGCATCTTCCTCCCCTGACACACCACTGCCTCGGCTGCGGTAACCTGCAGTGAGATCAGGCCTTATTGGTTCTGGGCCTGCTTTTCTCAGATATTTAATTTTGCTTCTTTTTTGTTGTTGTTGTTGTTGTTGTTTTTTAGCTTCTGAATGCTTGTCGGGTACTGCCCAGGGCCCTAAGCACAGAGATGAGAGGAGAAGAGAAAGAAGGGAATGCAGAAATGGGGTGCAAAGAGGAGGAAGAAGAGGTGGACAAAGCCTTCTTAGAAGGCTCAGACCTTCAGCAGCCAAAGGTATGAGATGCTCTTAGTCTTTGCAAAATGATTCTCAGTCAGGTTTTTTTATATTCATTTTATTGCTGGAAATATCAAGAAATTGGCGTCTTTCTTATTTCTAGACAAAAACTCCTTGCGGAGACTAGCGGGGTCTGGCAGCACTCTGGGCTGCCAGTGGAAGCAGCTGTCCCATCATGGTCTCGATTACCTTCATGTGGATTAGTGGCTTCTGTGACAAATAGGTGCAGTTTGCAAGTAAAAGCACCAGCAAATCCAGAACGTGCAGGGACTCAGCCCCGGTACCCGCGGTGCCATCCCCGGCAATCTGTACCCTCCAGGACTCCCGAGCCAAGCAGTCTGTCCCTTGCTTCCTCGTCACCCTCTCCAGAAGGGATGGGGAGACTCTCTGTGCCTCTGGCTCTTGCATGAACCTCTTCAAGCAACCACATGCTTGAGCATCTTTCCTCCTCTCACTATCAGTTCCCTTAAGGATAACTGCAACAGAATGCCTTGAATATCTTTTTTGGTGGCCGGCTTGGTCTTTCACCAGAACAAGTTCATTTCCAGTGTAATGAAATTAATCTGGCCAACAATTCCCATTCTAGCAGTCCTACAGCAAGACCCCATTTGCTTTGGTAATATCTCCATTAAAGCACATCCTTGCATGGCAAGGGATGCCAACGGTTGCTCTGGAGACAGTGCTCTTGCTGTCTTCTGTGCCCACCGTCCTTACCGTGTAACTGGCTTGCTCAGTGTTATTCTACTCACTTCCAAAGAAATTCTATGGAAGTGCTGCCCGGCGGTGTCCAGCTCCGTTATGAAGGTTTCTGGATGCGGCGCCTCGCTGCACTCCAGCAGTGACCAAATGAACCCCGCACTCGTGTTCAGGCACTCGTCCCTCCACACCACAACTGACGCAGACACAGCAGCGGGGAACAGGTGAGGAAGACTGGGAATTTCTCCTGCCTCTGCCAGAGGACAAACCCATTACAGAAATAATTTCTCGAGTGACCCCTGCCTCCTCTTGTCGCCGGCTTCACGCTGCAGCGTGTCCTGCATGCTGAGCAGCAGCACAGTGCTTGGGGCAGCCGTCGCTGCAGAAACTACACAGTGGGTGCCCCATAGCCATGGTGGTGGTGACCTGGGGAACTAGGGAGGGGGCAAGTCATCTCAGCCTTTAGGTGCCTTTCTTACAGCTGTAATCTTGTGAACAGAAAGGAAAGGGGTGATGCAGAAGACAGTGTGACTGGGAAGCAATGAACAACTCCACAAAGGAAAGCGGAGCCTACTTGCCTCTAAAATGCACTCTTAGAAACAAATAACAGAAACCTCCCTAGGAAAGGGACTCAGAAAAAAAAGTCTTCCTACTCATTGGGTCTGTCTCCAGCCATTGCTATAACCATCTGCATGCCTGGAGGATGGGTGTCCCCATGGGCACTCCATGGCTGAGCTCCTTGCTCCCTGATCTGCAGCCCAAGCTCACCTTTCAGCATGACGGGGGAAGAACTTTTAGGCACGGACCCCACCAGGCATCAGTGCAGACTTGGAGAGAACTGAGAGAGGGTGGGCAAACTTTCTCCAGGTTACTGCTTTAGTTCCACATTAATTTTTTATTTATCTGAAAGTGGCACTGGAAGGGTTTTCAAAGTGAGTCTAAAGTAATTAGGCGCTCCTGCTGATGGATTGCACTGGAGAGACATGTGGATTATTTATTACAAAGTCACTTGCTGGAAAGGTTAGAGGCTGAGAAGTAATTATTTTTTCCTTTTCTTCCCTTTTTTTTTTTTTTTAAGTGGAGGAATCAGCAGGGGAGAGCAGCTAAAGTTCCTCTGTGAAATATTCCGTCCTGACTAACTCCTCTTTTTGTCCCTTCTCCCATGGTGGCAATGGGACAGGGCCCCCAGGGAGGACATGAAACGGGAGCTCAAGAAGCCTCGAATGCTGGAAGTGTGCTTTGGGTTGAGATCCCTGCCCAGTACCCACCCTTCTGCACCAGGGACAATTAGGGGTTCCACACTCCTTGACCTCAATGTGACATACCTCCAGCCAGGGTCAGCTTTTGAGGCTGCCTGCCTTATCTAACCAAAGGTTGTGAGGATGGTTGGTCCGCATGGCACATCTGGCATGCATCTGGTGAATGTTTTGAGCAATACCAGGAGGATTCAACCCTTCCAGCAACCTCAGCTGCCTCCTCCTCTCCTGCCTTGTAATCTAAGTCTAGGATGGGAATTGAATCCAAAGAAATGCAATCCTCGACCTTGAAAAACAAAGCCAGGCTTGGCGCGGTCTACAGATGAATATGCAACAGCCCTAATCAGGAATCCTTTGTCAGAGAGGGGATAATTGTGGCTAACAACGTTAGAGTAGTGCTGGATCTTCAGGCTTCTACAGCTTATAAAATCAGGATCCTTTTTCAGTGGGAAAGGCTGAGCGAACAAAGACATTCTCAAGCAATTAGTCACTGGAGAATTCAGCTCCTGCCGGACAGCGTTAGCGTTGCGTGAACCGCACAAAGTCTCGCGACATCCTCCACGAGAGCCTGGGATGGAGTCAGGAATTAGAGGAGGGTCTCGGGGGAGTGATGTTGACACAGGGAAGTTGGGAGGATCGAGCACGAACAGCTATGCTCTGTTTGTGTTCCTCAAATGGTGCCCATCGCCATGGTGTCTGGGCATGCATTAGCTCAGCTTTACAGGGCATGGCTATTCAAGGTCCTTGCCAAAAAAAAAAACATATATATATATATATAGAATAACCCTTGTCTTCTTGCAGGGGTCAGTCTGGTTTTAGCTGAAAGATATGAGCTGCTGAAGGCCAGTGAGGAGCAGGTATCAGTGCGGGGGCTGGTGCTGAGGATCCCCCAGCCCCGTGTTCCCGTTGCCCGGATGCGTTTCCAGCTGCCGCTGGCCGTGCATCAGCGCAGCCCTGGGAAGATCCTGCCTGTGGTCTCACCACCTTCTGTTGGTTGCGTCTCCCAGGGGCATCTGGCTGGGGACAGAGCTTCCCAGCGTTCCCGGGACACGCTGTCCATGCCTGGCCTCCCGGCCACCCAGGCAGAGCTCTCCTCTGACAGCAGCAACCCCCGGCCCGTGGTATTTATAGATCCCATCCATGTCCTCAGCTTGGAAGGCATCCATAATCTCTTACAGATGTTGGCGAGAACAAAGCCAGCCAGTGACTCGAAAGGACCGCCCAGCAGAGTAATGGATGGAGACCTATTTCTTAGTCACCTCTGACATTCCTCCCCCTGCATGCTTTCCCCCCCTCCCCACTGGAGCGGGCCCGGTGCTCCCTGGTGCCACAAAACCTTCCCTTGGGCAGGGACTCATCCCCATGCCTAGTGAGGGGAGTCTCAAGAAACCGTCTTCCATCATCCCCAAAAGGGATGGGATGTTCTCCTGGAAATCCCAAGAGCCATGTGAATGAGCGAGGAAGAGCACGGGAGGAAGATGCCCCCCTGTGTGCTGGCAGATCACACAGCTCCTGCCGGGTGGGCCGGCTGCTCTGACAGGTACAGACACCCCAAGGTGCTCCCTGACTGCTTTCCTGGGGCTCCGGGGCTCAGGTAGCACCCGTGCCACCCTGCAGCACACGCACATCTCCTGCTTTTCCTGCACATCGGGCTGTATCACCTTCCCCTAAATCCTTATGTCACCATCCCATGTTTTCTCTTCCAGTTGCCAGTATCTCCCGCACAGAAAAAAAAAAACGTTTCTTATCTCTTCTGCATAATTTTCCCTTTTTTTTAACTTGCCATCTCCAATTTCCCCTTCACCCCTGGGTCTGGCGGATCATGTCTTGTCCTGGTTTTCAGGTTGACATGCTGTCTGCCAGGAACCCAACTGTTTGCCTGGCAAAAACTGAGGTGCAGGATCTGATTAGGAATTTGCTTGCCTGGATGCTGCCATCTCCCCCTCAGCCATTGACCGGGACCTCTGTCCCTTCTTTGGGTTGTCCCGCAGTGGGTTTCTGGGGAGTGCTGGGAGCTGGTAAGGAGCTCACGGACTCACACCCCAAGCAGGTGAACTCAAAATAGTGCTGGTGAGAGGGATGAGCCAGCTCAATGGAAAATGAAGCACTCGGAGCTGCTGGACACAGTCTTCTGGCAGCAACGAGGGGAAGAGGAGTGCGTTGGCTGGAGAGGTTGAGCTGGGAAGGCAGCAGCAGCCCCCATCCCTGCTGCACTTAATTGCACAAGGATCTGCAGCCAAGCAACATTTTAACGACGGTCCAGTTCTTAAAATATGCATTTTCCTTGAATCATTGCTAGAAATAACTTTGAGGTTATATATCCTGGCTGACCTCCCCGAGCTGGGCGTAGTGTTTAGAGGCTCAGCTATTTCACGTGTTTTGGAGCCATATGGGAGGTCCCTGGCTGGTAGTTCTGTCCGGCTACACCGTGCTACAACTGCCTTCACTTGCTTTTAATTGCATCTTCTGTGGCACCTTATGCTGCCCAAAAAATGCTCTACAGGAACCGAGGCAGCAGATAGAGGGAAGCCAGTTCTTCCTCTTGCTTTGCTCAAGTCTCAGATCTTCTGCTGCAAAAAACAGGTACGTGGATGCCTTCCTCCTCACCACAGTGTGGCCTCTGGGATGGCTGTGTTGGGATTTGCACCTGGAATTTCCTCTGAGGCTGAAGTTGCTGTTAGACCCTGACTGAAACTCAGCTGTGGGGGAAAGGAACCCTTTGGAGACTGCCTTTGGAGCTTGGGTTCCTTACCAGTCCCAACTCCCTCCACAAGAAAAGAGGCAGGATGGACAGACGGACGGACGGGCAGGCATTTAGCAGAAGGGTGCCTTTGTACTGAGCCAGGGCAGGGCCAACCAAGGACCTTTTAATGAGTTGTTCTGGCCAGGGCAGTCCGCCAAGACAATATTCACATTGATGCTTGGGCTAATGGCAAAACCGGCTCCCAAATCTGTGGCAGCCAAGGGAGGGAGAGGGGCTGCCCACTCGCAGAGGGGACCGGCGCCGGGGAAAGGGAAGGCTGGAGCAAGAGGATGGCGAGGAAAGGAGGCGTCTCCTCCCATCACCGATGTCCCCGGCAAAGGGGACAGACCTCCCCCTTTCACTGCTCTTTGCATGCGTTGGGGTTTTTTCCCCTCCCCAGCCCCACCAGCAGTGGGCTGGGGATGTTTCTCAGAGCACGGGGTGTCCCCAGGTCTGTCCCCCACCCCGCGACTGCCGCCACCCCGCCGATGCAGCCCTTCGCAGGGCTTTGTCAGGAACCAAACACAGTAACTGTTTAACGATTTAACTGCACTAATGAATATTGGGCCAGATATTTTCAAGGCCTGTTCAGACTGATTACTTGGAGAGCTGAGTATGTCTACCAATTACCCAGGCAATTAGGCAACTAATTAAACACTTACCCTCAGCTTCATAAACAGAAGAGAGAGAGAGGGGAAAAAAGGAGGGAGGGAGAGAGCTGGCTCCGGTTTCTGTGAAATATTAGCTGTCAGAAATTGCCGCTTGCAAGGAAAGGTGCACAAAGGCAGGCGGATCTGGGCGGACAGAAGGACTGACAGCTCGCGCCAGGGAGCGCAGCCCTCGGACCCTTCGCCTTGCCGGTGCCAACAGCACGGAGGGGTGCAGGGCCGCTGGGTTTGCCCTGCCCAGGCAGGCGATGGGCTTCAGGATACATCCAAGACGTCATTCCCTGCCCCTTTCCTGCTCACCTGTGACCAGCAGGGCTGCAGAGCCAGCGCTCATCAACACACCGCCATCCGGCATGGCGCTGGCAGGGAGGTGCCGGGGAGGGTGCCCAAGCATCCTCCCCCGGCAAAAAACATGGGTGGTGAAAGGAGAGAGCAGAAAGATGCAAGCCAGAGCGCCGGGAGAATGGCTCTGCAATGGAGAATAGAGTCATATAATCAGAGAGTCATAGAATGGTAGAATGATAGAATAATTCGGGTTGGAAGGGACCTTAAAGATCACCTAGTTCCTGCCCCCTGCCATGGGCAGGGACACCTCCCCCTAGAATAAACAGAAATAGCCCCAGAGTGTGCATGCAATAGGGTTTACACCAGTTTAGGACACCCTGGGTTTCTTCCTTTTGGAAGTTTTTAGGACCAACCAGCTCAACATCTTGCCAAGGGCGGGAGGGTGAAGGCCACGCACAGATTAAATCCCACATCTGGCATCTGCTCAGGCCACCGCGAAGAAGGAGTCCTATGTTAAATCCAAAGCTCGTGTGACATGGCGAGGCAGGGTGGTTCCCTCCAGGCAAGGCGCAGCAGAGGTGTTTCACGTTGGGCTCACCACTTTTGCCCTGCTCAGCGCTGGTGGAAGGACCAGCCAGCTCCTGCCACTCTGCAGGGACAAATGTTTTCCTAGAAATAACAGGCTCAGGAAAGAACGTTGTTGGAGGGCGTTCAGAAACACTCGTGGCTTTGGAGCAAACTTTGACAAATAGTTCTTGCCTGGAAAAAAAAATGGAAACATTGGGAAAATGTGAAAATATTTGTATTATTTGTTAATTACTCTGCTATGCAGTTCTCCTTATGAAAATATGCTTGCCCTCCATTTTCGAAGGCAGATTTTGAAGAATTTGAAGACAGCGTGGGAGCTGTGCTCCTGCCTGATGCAGGGTTAACCCCATAATAGTGATGAACCTGTTTGGAGGCTCAAGGAGCCACCAGCCATACACTTTTTAGCAGCTTGCAAAAACATCTGTCAATTTTTAGATGCATCAGTTCTTCATGATGTTAGATTGTCCATCCAGGTACAAGTCTGAAACCAGAACGGGATCAGAGAGATGCTCAGTGATAGATTATTTCCACATCACAGCCACTGGGTTCTCTGCCTGGCTAGATGGGATCTTGCAAGGGTTACATTTTGTGTACTTTTGGGATATTCTCAGAGCTGAAAGGAGAGGAGGAGAATCCTGAAGTCTCTCTGTGCTGAGACACTCTGACAGCGTAGACTGATCTACTCTTTTTGATACTGTTCATCTTGAAATGGTGTTGCCTTCCGAAGTCTGTAACAAGGTCAATCAGGAGGGTAATTCCAAATATTTCAGAGGATAAAAGCACCCCCATGAAGGCAGGATAATACAGGAACCACCTTGACAAGCTGCACGTTGGTAGTATGGGCAGATGGATTTCATTTTGCTCGTGAATATTCAGATCTAGGTGAAACTTTGCTGAGCACAGTGATGGAGCTGGTAGGAATAACTGGATGTGACACACGGTTGATAACGTGCAGATGGCACTTAACAAGGCAAATGAGCGAGTTGACGGCCTTCACTGGAACCTTCATACAAGGCAGAGATGGAGTTTGCATCGCCCCGGAGTTTGAATAACCCAGAGGTTACTCACAGAAGGGCTCTGACTGTAGCTGCTCAAATGGCACATCTGGGCTTAGGGCGGCTGTAGCTGCATATTTCCTCTTTCCAAGCCCTTCAAGACTTCTTCCATCTGTTTGGCATTGTGGCCCTTCAAAAATAGCCCCTCGATTACCATGTGCCCCAGGAGGGCTGGGTGATAATTCTCCAAGAAAGCGTTTCATTGCTGGGCTGCTGTCTCACCACTCAGTCCCCTCCACAGCTCCTTCCTCTGGGCTCCCGGCTCGGGCAGCTGATGGTCACTCCTGACTGAGCATCCCGACCCTCTGGAACCACCGCTGCCTTGATCTCTGCTGCTTTTGCAGCTCACTTCTCCTCCATGTCACCAAACTTCCCAGATGCTCACCACTCACCGTGCTGGGAAAAACAGCCCTGCTTTGTATGATGCCCACACTGAGTGTAACAATTACCGATGAGCCATTTTTATTCAGATCTCATTTACTAAATCAAATATAATTTTTTCTCTCTGAGTGAGCATCCATTAAGGGTTTCCAGTCTCCTTCTGACTCCTCCCCTCTCCACCCTCCTGAGATGTAGCCCTGCAGAGCTGAGATTTCCAAGGCCCCAGGGACTGTGGTATTGCTCTCTGCCTTGCAGATGTCCAAGTGACATGGACAAAAGGTCAGTCAGCTGTAGGACACCGTGAAACCGCGGTGGCCTGCTGTCACAGATCAGCCTATAGCAGCATCGTTCGGTGATGCCAGCTTCTGCCTTGCATTTCATTGGGAAGCCACGATGTCTCCACCTTTGTGTAGGTGGAGCCGTGGCAGAACTTGCTTGAACTGGTTTTGCTTCCATAGGGAAAGGCAAAATACCCTCCCGGTAACAGCGGTGTCTCTAATGTACCGTGGGGCTCTTTTGGATTCAGGCCCGCTGGGGGCAAGGAGAGTTTTCTCGCTGGCTCTAGGGATGCAGGATGGGACCCTTAACGACTACTCCAAACAAAACAAGCTGTCCTGGTAATTGGGGTAGGTCTGCTCTCGCGCCAGAGAGTTGAAATGTTTATTGTGTGAAACGTCAGAAAAAGGAAAGGAATCTGCTGGGAGCACTTGGTTCGTTCCCGTACAACATGCCCCGAGTCTCCGTTTGAATGCCGGGTCTGTGGCACGGAGACGGGAGCTTGTTTTCATAGTTTCTCTGCATTCAGAGGCATGAACACTTTACAGTTTTCTGTTTAAATGACCCATTTCTGAGAGCGGAAAGCACCAGCCAATAAGCGCCCGGGCCCCTCCGTATGTATCCGGAGTTTACAAACCGTCCCCACCGATCCGTGGTAGTTAATGGACACTCCTGCTGCTTAGGGGGGCTGGAAAACTGTTCCAGGTGACTACCAGTCTCAGCTAGAGACAGCTCGGTCCCCAGAGGTCTGAGGAGACACATGAGAATGAACTCAGCGTTTCTCCCGAAGCATGACGTTGATTAATGACGGTACACAGCTACGTCCTGCTGGCAAGCAGCTCAGTTGATGCAATCTGCGGGGAATAGCTGGATATAAAGGAACTGAGCGCCAGTGTTCACAATGAGCCGCTCGCCGACTGTCCGCAAGAGGCTTTCAGACATAAAACTGGCAAGTGGCTTGTAGCAGTTTCAAAGCTACACCTCGTCTCTGCCTTCTCTTGTCACTTGTTTGCCCATTGTCACCTGGCGTTTTGGCTTCAGCCTCCGGACACACTCCCCCGGAGACTCACCCTCCTCCCTGGGGACCAACCCCTTTGAGAGCTGGCTCTGGTTTTGGACCAAGCAGTGCACTAGCTTTTAGGAAGCTTGAGCAGTGCTTCTGTCAGGAAAGATGATTTTCCTTCTCTTTGTTGTTTCAGCTCCTCCCTGGGCTTCCACAGGTGATGGCTGAGGCTGGAAGGCACTATGAATTGATCCAGTCCATCTTTCTGCATAATGCCAACTGCAGTAAGGTGGGCAAGGAGTTAGAAGAGAGTTTGCAGATCCTAATCCTTTTTGGGGTCTGACCCTTCACATCTGTCATCCTAAGGAAATCTAAACATGACCTGGAGACTTGAGCTCCACCTAAGTCCTTGTCCCTCCTCAGTGAATGAAGCTGGGCATATCTGACACGTGGCGCCAAGCAATTCTTCTTGGGGGTCTCTGAGCTGGGCATGACAAATCCTCAGCACAGCAGCTTCATTGGAGCTGAGGCTGCTTGGATGTGGTCCTTCTGTCTTCCTTACCCTCTGCAGGAGGAGTATGTTTTCCCACCCACCCACTGCTGCCTGTGTGATGGAAGGTCTACGCACCACGCTGTGCTGCTGCTGCGGGAGGCTGCTGCTTTCTGCTTGCTCTCTGGCACTGGCCAGGGTGGGTCTGGGATTATCTCATGCTGAATGTCCTCAAATATATGTGAAATAGTAGTTTGGCACCTAAGAAGAGATGAAAAACTCTTCTCTTCCTGTAGGGCAAGACTGCAGCCTTGGGAGCCGTTTCCTCCAGGTCTGTTTCCCTGCTCACCCCATGTGCTCTGCGTCTGAGGCTTCCTGGGACCTCCTTGTGCAAAGCTGAAAACATCTGCAAAAGCAAAGGTTAAGCAAGCTGCTGGGGATTCATGTTACCTCTCTCCCTCAAGGGCTCTGTGACTTCCATTCACACCACTTCCCGCATAATCAAAAAACAAACCCTGAATGTCCGAGAATGTAACTTCTCTCAGAGGTAGGACCCACTGGTTGTAAACCCTCTGTAAAACAGCAGGTTTCCTGGTAAAACGCGCTGGCTGTTCCCAAGGGGGGTGACGCTGTCTCTACAAACCCAAGCAAGATTCACAGCAGGCGGGTTGTGCAAACAAGTGCTGGGGCGGGAGTGGTTTGGGGTGAGGAGAGGTAGGAAGTTGGCTCTGCTTTTGCCTACGATGGTGGATGAGGAGCTGATCAGCCACCCTTTCGTCTCCTGCTGTCCTTGGATGACAGTAGGACAGCAATGACTTAGCCATGGATTGCCAAACCATGGCTGAGACTCACCCGAGCTGGATGCTGAGGATCTGCTGTGCCCCTTCCTAAGAGCTTTCTTTTGATACAACCAGAAATAAACTGGAAAGGAAAAGGGAAGCCCAATGCATTTTGCAAGGGAAGAGATAAGAAGTTCCCAATCAGGGCATTAAATCACCCAAGTGCCACCACGATGCCCCTGGTTTTGCTTTCATGAAGACTGCATTCGCTGGAGTCATCTGGATTAAGCTCCCAGTGTGAGGCTTATGCGGGAGGCAAAATATTAGGGCTTGGAGAATGCTCTTTTAAAAGCTGCATACTCTTTTGGGTGTCTGCCATCATCTGGGGAGTTGGAAATGAAACAGAAGTCCATGTCTGTCTGTTTAACACAGGCCAAGCTGTCTCTGCATGTTTATTTATATCCAATGCACATAATACACACTCTGGTTGCCATAACCTATGCTCTGACGGTGCAGCCAAAGATGCGGCGTCCCGTTTACCCTTAGTTCAGACAATGCCAGGAGACATGCCTGGCTTTCTGTGACAAGTGGAAGGAAAATGTCTGTTTATTTCTGCGTGAGCAGCGGGTTTCCTCGGGGATGCCTTGATTGATACGCTGCTATTGATTCAAGCGGCAGCTGGGCTGGATGCAGGGCGCCCAAATACGAAACGGAGGGGAAGCATGTGCAGAAACCACAGCTGCTTTTCCTCCCCTTCCCGTCTGAAGCCTCCTGACCCCTCTCCTATCAGCCACAGCCCCAAAGCAGGGTGCTGCTGGGGTGTCTGACACCTCCAGGCTTTTTAGCAAACCTCCTGCCCCAACCTTGGCCCCGGAGCCCAGCCGTGGCTACTCTGGGGATGGCCATGGAGCCCACCCAGAGGAGGGCATCCAGATGGGCTGGTGGAGCAGCTCCAGGGCACCTCTGGAGCCAGGGGGGTTGCAGATATGTGGGTCAGGCTGATTTCTGGCTGTAACACACCTCCTCCCTCTGCCATGGGCTGACACACTGGTCTGGCAGCGGCAGAGAGACCGGACAGGGAGGAAACCACCAAAATTCAAAACAAACAGGTGTAGGATTTTCAGTTAGGGGAGAGGAAGGAAAATCTGGTTTTTTTAATACCTCTGCCCATCTTTATTCCTGTGATGTTTTGGAAAAGAAACCCTGATGAAACACTAGTCAAGTCAGAGTGGAGGGAGAAGCAAGCATGAATGCTGCCTTCTGGAAAACAATGGGTGTAAAATAATAAATGAGAAAACAAGGCAACATGCAAAAGCAGATGGGAACAGAGTGAACATGCAAAAACTTCTAGACAGATATTTTTTCTTCCCTCTCTCCAAAAGAAGCCAACTGCAGGAATTTGGGTTCCAGTTCCCAAATTCTCCACAGTTTGATGGAGGGAGATATCTCTGCTCCATGTTTCTAGTGCAGGTCCATGACCAGAAGCCAAAACAGTTGTGTCTGGATTTTATTTTCGTCACTGCAGTCCCGTGCCTGCGCCGAGGTGATTCCATTCCTCTGTCCTCCTGCTGCCAAAGGAATATGCCAGCGCTTGGCGGTGAAGTATGGCAAAGTTTCTGGAGAGCAGGAAAGAAATTCCCCCCTGGAGTCTGGAAAGACCCTATCATTTAAATTAAATGTTAGCCTTTGAGAAGACAAAAAGAGCACTGTCTCCAACAGGGCTGCCTGGCGACATCGCTAATATTTATTACGGTGCAGGTAGTTTAAGAAAACAGAGGCATTTCACTGGAGATTTGGATCTTCAGCCTAACTAGGAGCTTGGGCTGGAAAGGTTCAGTTGCTAATTAAATCTAAGTTGGACACTGTTCCATAGAGGGCAGATTGTAACTATAAGAGGATGTTAATGTGGATTTTAAATATTTATTATAACTGAGGTAGGTTATAAAAACAGACATTCTTCCTTTCAACACTCTATAATGTCAGATTTAGAGGTTTGTCTCAGGCCGTGAGTGATTTCCCAGCAGCTGTCAGGGGCTGGAGGGCAATTTATCACCCTCCCAGTGAGAGATCTCGCCGGACAGTGAAAGATTAGTGCGCTGATTTATGGCACACAAGGAAAAAACAACGTTGTTGGAGCGGGTGCCTGGGTGCTGATTTTCACACACCTGTTCCCAGCCCGGCCGCACGAGTTGGTGATTTCACTTCTCCGGTGGCGCCTCGTGGAGCCGAGACTTTAAATCACACTGGAGCTGCGCTCTGGGATGGGGCGCTCCTACTCTGAGGATGGCATGGAGCGAGCAGGCAGGCAGCCCAGCTGGGACAGTGGGGCTTGGGTTTTAAGGGCTTTACAGAACCAGGCTTGGTTTGAAGCTTGTGGTTCCTGGTGGGGTTGGGATTTTTCTCTGCCAGGGCATCGTTGCGATGGGCTCCATCCCCCAGGGTGATGGGGCAAAGAGCTGGAGGTGATGCACACATATCTGCAGAAAGGGGGAAAGTTTCCCAAGGGGAGTATTTCAGTGGGGAGTATTTAATTCCCAACAGCAGCCCAGGCCCCCAGCATTGCCCCTTGGAGGACATTAAATGCTACCCCTAGCAGACAGGCAAGTGATTCTGCCCCTCTGCTCCGCTGGGTGACCCCCCCTGCAGTGCTGCCCCCAGCGCTGGGGCACCNTCACCCTTCTCCCAGAGTCCGTCCAGGCACAGCCACATCCCCAGCCTCTGCCCAGCCCCGGCAGCATGGTGATGGGTACCTCCCATGACAGCACTCCCCCCGGCAAGCCCTGTGCAGCACGGCTCCCTCGGAGGGNTCCAAAGAGCACAACTCCACAGCAGTTAAACCCATTGCTCAGCCCTGCAGGGTAAATCTGCTTTGAATCCTGATTCCTGTGTCTCCTGAGGGTACACTCACACCCTGGTCCCTCACCCTTCTCCCAGAGTCCGTCCAGGCACAGCCACTTCCCCAGCCTCTGCCCAGCCCTGGCAGCACGGTGATGGGCACCTCCCGTGCCAGCATTCCCCTGGCAAGCCCCGTGCAGCACGGCTCCCTCGGAGGGATGCCGGCAACTGGGGGCCTGACTGACCCTGGATTTCGTGACTGCAGCAATTGCTGCATAATTTAGGCTCTGCCAGGGAAATTCATTTATAAGGATGCGTGCTCTGTTTAGTTTCTCCTCCTCCCTCCTCATTATGTCTCCTCCTTACCCCCTCTTCTTTCTGAAGACACTTATTAATAGGCATGTCTTAAACACATGTTCAGGAGCTTGAATGCCTGTCTTCAAAAGACAAAAGGGAAGGCGTAAGAAGGAGCTGGAGCATGGGGAAGGCAGGAGAGTCATGCAGGAGGTAGGGGAACGAGGAACCGGGGCTTTTGTTTAGCTGTTAATGATGCTCTGTTCAAAGACAGGACTGAGAGTCCTCAGTCTTCTCAATTTGGGCCCAAATCTTGGAGGAAACTCCACGGAGGTGGCTCGGCAAAGCGGGAGAGGCTGGTGAAATGCCCCATCCCATATGTCAGCTGCTGATCGTGGGTGCTGCAGCTCTCACGTCCCCAGGCACGGGACGGGATAGGGGTGGGAGAGATGACCAGTAAAAGTGGTGATCTCCATGCCACCTGCAAAATGTAACACGACTCTGAGGAGCTGGAGTGCCCGCTCTGGGGAGAAATGAGTGGACACCGAAGCAAGGGGGACAGACAGGAGATGGAGGTGTTTTCAGTGAGCCCAATAGATTTTAGTTGGAAATTTCATTTAGCAGAAGAAACGTGATAAGTGTAGCTTTGAGGTAGAAAAATCTGTTAAAACACGATGAATCCCAATGCTTTCAGTGAAACAGACACATCCAAAAGACAAGCTGACCTGTCCTCCACATGGTCTCAATTCCACACATGCTGAATCCCACTCTGATGGATCATCTCTCCATAAACCCTGCATGATCTTCACATGAAGGAGACACCCCACTTCCACATGCCTGAACCTAGGTGCCCCCAACAAGCTGTACTGCCCCTGTAGATCTTCCCAGCCTCATGAGTGCCCGACCTTGATGCCCAGGTCCAGTCCTGCTTCCTCCCCCCCTCCCCCTGGGATTTATTGATATCTTCGCAGGCTTTGTCTCCCCCAGTGTAGCACGGCTGATGCCCACATCGTGAGACATGGATACACTTGTGCAGCTCAGTCAATTAGAGGAGACTGTGCCACCATCTGATTTGGTTTGTTACTTAGGAAAGGCGACAGTGGAGAGAGGATTGATTCAATAGTCTAAGACGAAGCTCGGGATGCTCGAATAAGGGGCTGTGTGTAAGTGTTAGTGATTGGTTTTAAATCAGTCTTCCTTTGCTCTGGATTTCACATGGAGGGGGGGCTGGGATTGAAAATCCTCTTGTTGGAGAAAACGTGCTAAAAGGGCAATTTACTCACTCCCTGCATTGCCATCCAAGCTCAGCAGGGCTCTGGAGCTGTAGGAGGCCTTCTAGTTAAACACTTAGAGTGGAAAAAACAACTTTCAGGTGTGGTTTATGACGTACCGAGAGCACATCCTGTGGGTCTGCCCGGTGCACAGCCATTTCCAAGAGGCAGCGAAGTGACCGGAGCAGCCAGAGCCTCTGCAGGGCCGAGGTGGTGCTGGGTCTCCTTTGGGCATCCCTCGTGGGAAGGAAAAGTCAGGGATGGTCTAAGGTTTTTGCAGCCATTAGTGGGAATGTGTGTGCGGGGAAGGAAGGGTATGGGGTGGGGGGGGGTCACTTCTTAGGGGTTTTCCCATAAAAAGAGTGGAAGGAGGGTTTGGGTGTGGGCCTCCTGTCTCCCAACCCAGGATGGGGGGTTTGGGAGGGCGACGTTGTCTCTTGCTGAGATTTGTCTCCACTGGAGCCAAAAATGCCGGATTAAAGGCCTTCGCGAAAACATGCATTTAAAGAAGTGAATCTTGCTGAGCAAAATATGACTCAGAAATACAGGAAACAATCTGATTCCACCTCCCAGAAATGTCCTGGTCACTAAACCAAAATGGTTTTAAATCAAAGCTGCCAAAGAATTCCATTAAACGGGCTAAGCAGGAGAAAAGAGGCTGTATGCGGCAAATAACTGCATTAGCCACACGACAAAACAAATATAACAAAAGCCTCCAAACAAAATTACATTTCACAATTAGGGAATGAATAACTCTTTAGACAAAAGCAAGGCAATGGAAAAAATTTTAGCATAGACTGACGCTCCTAATTGTCTTTCTTTTAGCTCCTCTGTTCACTGATCCATTGAGCAATGATAAAGGCATTAAATTTGGTGATTATGTTCAGTGTTTCTAATGACAGTGAGCTGCCTGTGACTTGACTGGCTGTGCTCAGGTGCGGGCTGGAGGGAGCCGAGCTGGTCTCTGCGCCCCACTGCAGCCTGCAGCCGGCTGCACAGAGGAGGTGAGTCAAGGAAAAGCCTCTCGAGCAACTCCATCCACAGCAACTCCAGCAGAAGTCTTGCCCCTGAGCGAGGGCAATGCTCTTGTGTCTCAGTGTAGGGGCAAAATCCTGCTGGAGATGGCCATTTAGCTCTTTTGATGGCAGCGATGCCCTGGAAGCCCCTCACGGATGCCCGGGGCCGGGTTCTTTCCCTGGAATGCTGAGAGGTACTAAGGGCATTTGGGCTGAACTGTCTCCTGCTCCTACATCACAGCCCACAGTCCCCTCTTTTATTTATTTTCTTAACTGTAGGAGCTTGCTTTCCCAAAGCACATCCCCAGCCACCGCTAGTTTGGGCGTTCTTCCGATTCAGATCAAGTTTGTACTTATGGCTTTGATTGAAATAGGCATGTGATCTTATTATCCATATGTCCACCGGGGTGCGTGTCACAGCTTGCCTAGCACATGGTAGTGCTTATAATATCATTAACAATGTCTGAATAACAACTGTTAGTTAGAGTCAGCCTTTATTATGACATGGGGCTTCACTGGGTTTTCTTTGATTATTATTTTTTTCCCATCTTGTTGTGAATGTCGCCCGTCCCGCACTAATTAAAGGCAGTTGCCTGCAGAAGGACACAACAACACCTTTTGAAGATGCTCGTGGCGGCTTCGGTGCAGGTGAGAGCTGGGATGCTTTAAACAGCTACTCCGGCCCCAGGAATGCCAATGCTGCCTGGGTTACATGACCCAGCTCTTTAGTGTTTCCACTCCTTCCAGATGAGATTAGCGCAGAACAAAGTCTAGTGGCCAAAAATGGACTTGAACTCCTTCCTGCTGGAGCTTAAATCTCCACCGCTCTGCTATTTTGCCAGAGAGGTCAACTTCTCTTTGCCTGTTTGCAAGGTGCTCAGGTCCTGGCTTGGGCTTTGTGCCCGCTGTGGACGGCTGGGCTACTTGGGAGGATGACGGGGATGCTGTGGCCCACGGGGACATCAGTATGTGGTGTACGGGGACTGTGCCTGGTGCCAGCAGTGCAGGAGGAGGAGGAGAAGAGCATCTCATTACCCATGCAGTCCAGCAGGGACTGGACGGAGAAGGGCATCAACACCCACCAGCAGCTCCGAAGTCCATCCCTGCCCACAGGCACCAGTGGAGGCTGGGGGACCGTGGCACTGTGTTTTGCAAACATGTGGTGGGTAAATGGTGGTGCCAGAGAGGCCTTTGGGCAAAGGCAACGCAGAGAGAAGGAGGTGACCTGCCCAAGGCCACTCACTGAAGCAGTGTCAGAGACAAAACCAGATACCAGCTCCTCTTGAGTCCAATGGTCATAACCATTGCAATGCATGGGGCTGTTCAGCGGCTTTTTCTTCACCTCTTTCCATGCTTCAGCAAGTGTCTGAACTTCCATCAGCATCCTCAGGCCGGGAAAGTTCCCAGCCCTGGGGATGTCCCGAGCATCAAGGGAAAGGGAGCAGGGTTTGCCCTGCATCAGTGACATGAGTTTTATGCCTCTTCCCTTTCAAGTTGTGTGCCCTGTGATGTATTGACCCGCTGTGTTTTTTCAGTTGTGTTGTGGTTTGGAGAAAAACAGCTCTGCTCCTGCGAGTGAGGCCGCTCCGGGCTGAGGCAGCCTGGGCAGGGCGAGCTCATAAAACTCTGCTGCCAGCCCTGAGAGATGGAAGGGGAGGAAGAAAGCCTCCAGGGTGCTTGAGGAGTGTGGATCTGGTTTCCATTGCCGACAGGTTGAATAGGCGTAAGTAGCAAAACAGCCGGTGACCTGGTTGCGAGCCCCTTCTTTCACTCCCCAGTGCTTCCCAAGGGCTGGGTTTGCCCCCAGCCTGGGCTGGAGGAGAGGCAGGACAGAGGCTGATGTAAATATCACAGAATCATAGAATTGTCTAGGTTGGAAGGGACCTTTCAGATCATCTAGTCCAACCATCAACCGAACTCTGACAAAAATCACCACTAAACCATGTCACTAAGCACTACGTCTACCCACCTCTTAAACGCCTCCAGGGATGGCGACTCCACCACTTCCCTGGGCAGCCTGTTCCAATGCTTAATAACCCTTTCAGTATAAAAATTTTTCCTGATATCCAATCCGAACCTCCCCTGGCGCAACTTGACGCTGTTTCCTCTTGTCCTAATATCCTCACTTGGACACAGCTGCCTCCATTGCCCCTACACTGGGAAACTCATCTTGCGGCAAAGTGCCTTTTCTGGGGCTGCTGCATGTGGGTGCTCATGGGTGTCCCCTTCCCTGCGGTGGCCTGCCCTGTGTGGGGACATCCTTGGCTTCTCTCCTCCAGCCAGACTCATCCCCAGGATGGATCCCACAACCCTGAAAAGCTTTCAAGTGCTTTTCACCCAAATTTGCTGCCCTGCTCCTCCCTTTGTACTGTCTTCTCGTAGACCAATCTTTCCAAACTTTCCTTGCAACTGTTTAACTTTGACATGAGCTTTTGAGAAAAAGGACAGTATTGAGAGTGAAGCTGGAAACATGAGATCAGAGGGCCTGGAGAGCTGGTGCTGGAGGCCCAGGCACAATGAACGTGAACGTACATTGATTTGTACTTTGTGTGCCCTCACCGCAGCCTTCCATGCCTCTCCAGCAAGCAGAATGCGCTATGTACTTAACTAATGAATTAAGCAACTATAATTAATTCTATTTATAAGGTGCCTCTAGGTGTATTTACAACAAGAACAATAAAAACAATAAGGCACTACATGATGCCAAGCAGTATTAGTTAATGCAAATGAGAACGCGATGCAGCCAAGTCCCCGCACTGGCTGCTCCGTGCCACCAGCCTGGCCCAGCAGCATCTCCTGGGCCACTTCACAGTTTGGTTTTCCTCCCCTCTGCTCTGATTTCATGCATTCATTGACTTTTGGACAACATCTTTTCTATTCTTTCAGTCGTAGAAGCTGGTTTTAAGATGGGTCTTCCCATCTCATCATGCTCAGACTTCAAGGGACAAGCGTGTTCATCTCATACAGTAAAATTTTCCTCTCGTTTGCACCCAGTTGCTGCCCCAAAGCCCCCAGACAGCCTCATAAATTTGGGCTGGTGTTGCCAGAGGGCAGCAGTGCTGGGCAGCCGTTGGTGCAAACCCCAGCATGACGCAGGCCCCGGCTGCCAGAGACCCCGCACCATCACCAGCCCCACAGCAGCATCCCAGCGCATCCCACAGCAGGGGGGAGCCAGGGATGGGAGGTGCAGCAGGAGCATCGCCCAGGGAGGAAAGAGGCAGCTCTCTCCTGGGAGGGAGCTCACAAGCCATCAGGGTGTGGAGGGGGGATTTCCTACCTTCAGTTTTACCACCACAACCTTCTCCTACTGGGATCACTGGGAGTTTGGGCTGGCGGCCGCTGTTGGTTTGGCTTTGATCATTCGATGGCAAGGTTGGGGCAAAACATTCCCTCCGCCTCTGCGTACCGACTCTCCAGGGCGAGAGCACATGTCTGAACCTTCTGATGGCTGTTAGACTTGGTTAAACCAATACTCTTTTTTATTATTTTTCTGGCAATAAGCATATGGGCTGTAACTCTTTTTGTCAGCACTCCAAGAAGGATTTAACACCTTCCCCGTAGAGGACAGCCTACTGATTACCTGCTGCTCTGCTGGGATGTCTGCAGCCTGCCTTCCCTAACTCCTGACTCATTTACAAATCCTGCATGCCTGATTTCAGGGAGAGCTGCAGCACTTTCCTTAGCGCAGGCACGCTGTGGTCTGCACTCCAGGAGAAGACACATAGAGTCAGAGCCTGAGCTTGGAGGTTGCTTGCTCTCCTCTTGCTGTACCAGCTGGGGAAGGGGCTTGGGTGTAGCAGAGGGTCTGCCCCTTCCCAGGGCTCACTGCATGGTCCTCCATGGGTCATGCAAGGCACAGTGAACGTGTTCAGTGAGGGTTTGACCGTCAAAATCCCCCTTCATGCAGTCTTGGGATGCCCCAGGCTGCACATGCGGTGTTTTCCTCTCCTTCAGTTCCTGGGGCTGCCAGTTATTGATATGTTGAATGATGGGAGGGGTGAGCAATTAATGATGAGAGACTCCAAAGGTTTGTTGTTCCACTTGTGGCTATCGGGTGTGATATCTGCCTGCGGCAGCACTCCCGAGAGCCAATTTCCCCTCCAAGAGATCTGTATCATGGAGATCGGGTACGATCCAGAGCTGAGCTCAGCTCTGCGCTGGTCGTCTCTTGCCCCCATGTTGCACAGACTGAGCTGACACCTGAGATGTTTGGGGGGGGCCAAGGCTGCAATATGCCAAGACAAACCCACTCAGCCCCTGTCCATGCTCTGGTTCACTCTGGCCACCACTAGCAGCAACGGGATGTGGCTCCTTGCAAGTGGACAGTCCCAAAAGGCAGCAAGTTCCCCGCCACCCGCCACTGCAGCCCCTCTGCAAGGGGGAGTCTGTGCTACCCCCCGTCCCTGCTTTCTTTGGCAGAGATTTCCGTGAGCCTTTCGGTTTCGATAGCTCCCGCTGGCACGCGGCCAGCCAGCTCCATGCTCCTCTTTGCTCATCAATCTTTTCACCAAAATGTGGTGATATGCACTGTGATATACACTGAGCAGCATCCCCACGGGTTCCCAAGACAGCGGACAAATTACCAGATTATTTGTGAATTTTAGCCGCCCAATGGGAATTCAACGCTTCGACTATAAACGTGAAATCAGCTACTTCCTACAACTTCAAAACAGGGAGCTGTTAACAAGTCAGGTAAATTAAACAGCAGACTCTCTGCACTAACAGGCAGAGCTGTCAGGAGAAGACAGATGCCTGCAATCAGCGTGGAGCTCAGCCCGGCTCCGCGGGGTCCGGGCTCCCCGTCCCCAGCTTGAGGAGGAAAGCACTGACTCTCTCCAGATCCGATGCCCGGGAAGTTTCTCCAGGAGCAGATCTACCCCATGCTTTTGCTCGCCCTTTGCTGGCATGCTCTTGTACAAACCCACACCGGGCAGTGGTACCTGGGGCACCTCGCCCAGCATCCCGCTGAGGAGGGGGCCTGTGCCAAACTCATGAAGTTCAACCAGGCCAAGTGCAAGGTCTTACACATGTGTCGGGGCAATCCCAAGCNNNTGCCCAGAGAAGCTGTGGCTGCCCCATCCCTGGAGGGGTTCAAGGCCAGGTTGGACGGGGCTTGGAGCAGCCTGGGCTGGTGGGAGGTATCCCTGCCCAGGGCAGGAATTTTGGACTGGATGAACTTTAATGTCCCTTCCAAACCAAACCATTCTATGATTCTATGATACTACGATTCTACAATTCTGTGATTTTGGTGTTGAGCCCTGCAAACCCTCCTGCAAACCTTAACACTGAGCATCCAAGGGCTGCAGGAGAAAAATCTCCTGAAATTACGCTGCGAGCACAAACTGACTTTAAAACCTCACGTTGCCAAAGTTCAGATAGAAAGGGGAACAGCCTTCAGTCAGAGATCGGGTTGAGGGTATCACTCAGCTGAACAAAGCCACCTTCCCCACAAAAAGCTGTCAAAACCAGGGCTACAGGGGCTCGTCCTCTCCTCTGTGCGTGGGGATCCGTTAAGCCGGAGCGTAATTCTGAGTGCGCCCAGCCAGAGAAACCCTGACAAGGGGAAAATGCAGCTACTCTTGAATTTGTTAGGTGAATTTATTATGGGTAATTTAAATACACTGCAGAACTTAGTGTGCCGTATGCACCCTTTGATAGGGCTCCACAGTGCTGTAATCAACTAGTGCTGACAATAGGAAATGCAGATTTATTAATTCTCATTTATATATTGGTTTAAATACCGTAAAGTTAAATAAGCAGATTTTTTTTTTTTAATTCCCCCTTCTTACTGCATGGCAGATCAGGTTAAAATTCTTAAGAAGAGTCACTGGTATGAACTAATTTATACAGCACTCTTTTGAAATGTGAAAAATATTCACCAAAATTAATATTTTTGGGGGTGAAACCAGGAAGAGGCAGAGATTTCTTTTTTTCTCGTCTGACCGCTCGGAACAAAGTTGCTACAGAGAAGCATATGCCATCCTTGCACTTCCCTTGGAAAATTCTTCAATGGCTTATTGAAAATATTTATGTCGGTACAGAAGGAATTGCTCTCAGCTTTGTGTCTGCAAACAATCCCCAGCAAAATACTGCAGAAGGCTTTCAAGGTTTGGGCCTTTTTTCAAGTAGTTTGGAGCCCTTTGCATAAATGTTGTCTGGTTTTATTGTTTTGACACTTCTGCAATGATAAATATTGTTACTGAAAGTCGGCAAAACAGATGGATGGCTGCCTTGGCGAATTTTGTGAAATCTCATGCTAATTAAGGGACCAGGGGGAAAAAAAAAAAAAAAAAAAAAAAAGAATTGAGATACTGCATTCGCTTCTCTGGCTTGACACAAGGAGAAAAATGTAGCATCCTGATGAGTCAAACTTGCCGGGATCCCAGGGGAGCTGCGTTTGTTGAGAGCACTGGGTCTGCTCCACAGCACTTCCTCAGGGTGCCCCTCACGAAAGCACTGTTGGACTTTGCTCTGCACCCAGGTGCATCTTATTTCTCTCCCCAAATGAATTTACCTGCTCTTTGCCCATCCCTGGGGTCTGCCACGTGTGGTTTTGGGAGGGTGGCTGAACCCTGATGATATCCCCACAACTCATCCTGTCCCCTGTCCTCACCCTATTGCTCGCTACTCAGAAAACTAGTAAGTTTTTGGAGTAATGTTGCCTTTCTCTGAGTTTTAAAGTGAGTGGATGACCTTATGGTGGAGGACAAAAGGTGTAGGGAACTCAGTGCTGAAAGGGGAGGATGATAAAAGTCTTTCTCGGCCATGTCCATCAGGGCATAGACCCTCCGACTGCAGGACAGTCGCAGACCCAGTGATGAAAAAGCAGCCGGAGACCCCTCCGGGTCCGAGAGAACGGGGGCAGGAGAGAACCCAGCACTGGGGGGAAGGAAAGGACATAGCACCTGGTTGTCTTTAACCGAAACAGCCACAACATCAGTAAAAAGTTACAGGCTGGCACAAAATCAATTGGTTCTAGGAGGTAAAGATTGAAAAACACTGGTGGACTCCAAGAGCCGGTGGGAATGAGGAGGATCTGCCCAGGGTTTTGTTTACACTTCCAGGTTCCCACCATTAAGCAGAGGAGCCGCCAGGGTTGTTTTCCTTCCAGCAGCTTGAACTCATCTGTTTGTCTTCATCTCTATTTGCAAACAGCAGCCCCGGGCCAGCTTTGCTTTCACTTTATCCTCGGCGGCGGGGAGAGCTGCAGAAACCAGAGCCGCAGCCCATCCAGCAGCATGAGGGATGGGAAACAGCTGAGTGGGGAGAGCCCTGTTCCCCCCAGGAGCCCGGGTTAAACAAGCCGAGCACGAGACCCAGGGGTGTTCAGAACCCTCCCCGCCAGCTTGGGAAAGGTGTTGAAATGTGGCCAAAAGCGTTGTCATCGCTGCAGGCTCCCGACCTTGCAAGCCTCCTTCTTGTGAATGGGCAAAAGGATCCTGATTTTGTCCTTGAGGATTCTGATTATCCTTGATAATCCTTATTAACATCCTTGATCCTCTCCTAAATATGATTTTTTTCCTGAAACACCTAAGCTATGTAATGTGGGGCAGCAAAATATGATGGACCAGTTGCCAGTAGGGGGGCCAGAAGGGACTGAGTTTCAGCGCCAGATCTGTCACTAACTCATTGACTAAGTTACGATAGTTCATCAAGAATATTAATAGTATTTTCCATCATTGCAGCCTTCGGTTAGTTTCTCCCACAGCAACCTTATATACATCACCAGGGCAAACAGCGTTGACAATAAAAATCCATTCTTCCCCAAAGGGAAGGCACTGTTCATCATTGGGTGCCTGTGCTGCTCTGGGGACACACGTGGGTGGTTGGAAGCAGGTCATGGTTCACCTCTCTTATTCCTCCCAGAATATTCCTGAGGATGTTTTAAGGAGAGTGATCTCAGGCCTGGATTTGTCTCAGCAGTGGTTTCCTGGAGAGCTTTGGTGGGATCTTCAACCCTCTGGGTGTCTTCTCCAACCAGGGCAGCGAAGGAAGAGTTCAGGCAGCAATTTCCCCAACCCAGGAGGGAATTGCTTACTGGGACGTCCCTGCACAGGTACCAGCCTGCTGTCCCATGGGGAACAACTCCCACCACGCTCCACACAGTGGCAGGGTCCATCCCCCCACGGGGCTCTTCCCCTGCAGCAGCACCTCACCTTTCCACATCCAGAATAGCGAACTATTTCGCCATTTCCACAGGGTTTTCCTAGACAGCCCCTTACTTTTCTTCCTCAAGACATCCAACTCTAAAAAGACCTTTCCATTGACATCTGGGCTCCCTGCTCCTGTACATGGTTAAACTCCCATCACTGTTTGCTCAACAGCATTGGCCAAACACCCCCAAAATTGGCACGAAGAAAAGAAAGCCCAACCATTACCCCTCTGTTTGTCAGTAAACATCTCCCGACCCTCCAGATCTCCAGAGTACTTGGCCTTTGTAGGCTTGGCCAGACCTTCCTTGGCCTTCATACTCATCTTGTAGTTGCATTTAAGGCTTCTTTCTAATTTAAAAAAAATCTCATTGATATTTTGCATCTTCCTTTTTTCTTTTTTCTTTTTTCTTTTTTTTTTTTTTGTTTATTTCCCAGGGTGCTAATATTCCTTTCAACAGACCTTGATTAATGGCTGAAACTTCAGGAATATTCCTGGTATTCACTTAGCCAGAGCAATTACACTGCAAAGAACAGCGTGAGGACCCCAGTTTGACATGCAAATAGCCATGTTACACAATTAGTTGATGCACAATTAATTGGAATAACGACAAATATAGTCAAATAAGGCTGGATTTAGGCTGTGTAAATCTGAGGCATACCTTAGGGTTATACAATTAAGAGAAATAAAGAGACAACAGCAGAACCCTTCAAGGACAAAAAGCCTATTCCTGAGAAAAATGCTTTTCTCTTCAGATCCAACCTGGGAAAAAACTGGCAAAATAAGAGGCAAAGTGACCTGATCGTGACAAAGACTGGACCGACGCGTGTCCCTCACCGACATGGGCTTGCACCGAGAATTACCAATGCCGGCCAGGGCACCCCGCCACAGGGATAGGTGACAGGGGTCAGGAAGAGGGAGCCTGGGAAGGGGTGACTTCCTAAACCTGTCGGTGCAGAGGGAAACACCCCAGATGGGTGCTCCTGTCCAGCAGCAGGGCTCCTCCATACCAGTCTCACGGGCTCAGCAAGGGTCAATCACCCCCAGACCTGCCCAAGCCTCACAGGGCTGTTTTACTTCTGTTTCCCATCCTTTTTTATAACCCAAGACCCACTGAACTTTCTTGGAAGAAGAAGGAAAAAAATCCCACGAACATCTTGCACAGCATTGCCACAATGGTCTCCACTACGACCCACTAAAAACGAGGATAAACTTTGAATGTTCATCTGTCAGTTTTATTTCCCTCCCATCTGTTTCTCCCTGGTTTGCAAGCCCAGAAATGGGGAGAGAAAGTGGGATGCAAACGCTTTTGTTTTTTGCTGCAGCTGCTTGAGAGCGTGTCCGCCTGTCCTCCGGGCTATCCCTGCTCTGTGATCCACACAGTCACCAAACCTGCATGGCCCCACGGTAACAAAATCATTAACCAGCAGGAAGGGAGCACCAAGGGCTTCCTGTGGCCAAAAACACCCAGGACATCTTCCTCACTGGACTGTGCAGAGTACGAGCATGCCTCGGAGTCCTTGCAATGTTCATCTTATTTTATTACTGCTTCATTTTCCTGTCCTTTTGAAAACTGCTACATTAACCCCCAGATCTTAGATACTGAGCTTAGCCAGTGTTAAAAGTTTAATTACTCTTACTGTTAATTATAATGCTTGCAGAGAGCGCTTGCCATGCAGTCCTGGCAGGCTCTGATGCCCTGCACATTTTTAATGGCAGGACGTATTTTAGGGGGAGTTTTATGCCCTTTGATGATAGAAGCCCCTGATGGGTGCTGGGTGAGGAAACACCAAGGTGTCTGAGAGCATCCCAGGATGTCCCCAGGCAAGGTCCTCCAAATGTGGTGACAAGGCAAGATACCCTGGAGGTTTCTCAACCTGCCCTACGCTTGTTTCCCTGCTCCTGGTACCTTGGACTAGGGATTTGGGTGACCACTTCAGTTTTTTCCTGGTCTCCATTTAACCTTTGGTCCTGCAGTTTCTTAGCTGTCCTCCCAAACACTTCCTTTCTCTAAGTTGCCATCGGACGGAACTGCAGAATAGAACTGAAGCAAATTCATTTAAAAATTGAATAGATTTGCAAAAAAACTTTTCTGCATGTTTCACCAGCTTGTGATATTTTGGATATTTTCACAGGCTTTAGATATCTACTTACTTTTCTGCCTTGATGAGTAGTTACCTGCTGTAGCCTTACTCCATTGGTAGAAGAGGGAATTAATCATAGAATCAAATCCTATAAAACATTTTCCATGTTCAGACTCTTACTGGGGTTCTATTGAGAAACAAATGATCCTTTAGGACTTAAATCAATGTCCATGGAGCCAATACCCTTCCTGTTATTTCACCGGGGTTTGGATCAGCTCTTTAGCATGCACATTATTACAGTAGGTGTTATTTATCTAGAGATGATATTTAGCTTTGAAAAACGATCAGGAAAATTTTAAGCAGCCAAAGACAAATTCTACTTGATCACACATACAATAATGATTGATGGTAATGGAAAAAAACAAATGTTATAATGACGATTTACTCAAGTTGTCAAAAAAAATTAGTCATCCTAGAATTATGCCAAGCTTGTGTGTATAGGTGGCTATGTACACAAACACACGTGTACAGGTACATACGCGGTGTTGCCTCTGAGACGGCTGCGTGCGCACGTGCTCCGGGGCTGGCGACACAATGACAAAGAGTCTCTTTCATAGCTGGGAATATAATTCACCAGGGTGGCAGCAATGCTTTGCAGAGGGATGATGAGAGGAAGTGTCTAATTATCAACACGTGCCACATGAACTCATCGCAGGTATGTAGGAGGACATACAAAACATGTGTGCCAAGGCCACATTTCACACTGTTAGTTAAACCCAGCTATTTTTAAGCACGGACGGCTTGACCATATTTCATCCCAGGGATTTCTGGTGATAGGGAATAGGGTTGATTTTGCAGGACTCCAGTGTCATCTATATACTGTCACATACTTGAAATAGATGTGCAATATATTTGATCCAATATTTATTTTTGCCAGCTGGGCTGTGGGTGTTGCTGCTATCAAAGGTTTGGGTTCCTTGCTGTTTATAGGGGAGGAGGGCTTTCATTTGTTGGGATTTTTTTTCCTCCCTGGCACAATTTGAGGTAGTTTCAGGTCATTAATGCTGGTCCTGAACCTCCCCACACATTTGAAACCAGCATGAGGGAGCAAGAGTGAATGAGCCCATCCCAAGATTTCTGTTTCTTTACATAAATCAAATTCTTTTACAATCCTTCAACATAACGCATTAAAATATGCCTGTCTCGCCCGCTCTCTCCTGGCAGCGTTCTCCCGGATTGCCTGCTAGAGGAGTGAAGACCCCTGGGAATTGTTTAGCAGCGATTCACTGGGTCAGTGTATTAGAACAGACTCAAGTCTATCAGCCAGATGGTGACTTCAGAAAAAAATTGACACACCATTTCAAACTGATTTCACACAAACCCTCCTGAGGGGAGCCAGTGGGAATCCAGCAATCAGATCTGTTGTGAATAAATATTACAAAATTGTCAATTACAAAAGGGATGTTTAAAATGTTTGACTGATTTAGAAGTCTATTCATTCCTTGCCTTATACTTTGATGACGGATCTTTCAATATCACTGACTGATTGCTTCCCTTGGCCAGAGAAATCTCAGTTTTTAAATTTTTTTGTTGGAAGAAGTTACAGTAGTGCCTTTCCAGGCTTTTATGGTGAGCAGGCATCTGAGATAAAAGCTAAGCCAGGTACAATTTGGAGCATGATGTCTTCTACAGATAGTGGCTTAAAAATGGGCATTGAACTTAATAAGGTAATCAGGTCTGAACACTTTCAAAGCTACACAGAACCAAGATCTCTCATGGGTAAATTTAATCGGTATACATGCAAATGTCTGCCTTTGCAGAAAGGAGAAGTTGGAATATCCTCCCAAGCACCAGCAGTACATGATCATCAAGTTAGGTATTCAGCTGAAAAAGGCATTTTTTGCGTTGCATTGCAGCTCCCAGTGGAGGCAATTTTTGCTGTCCTGCCACCCATGCGACTGCTGTCGATCCGTCGCTTTCTCTGGTCTTGTTTCTTTGTCTTTAACTGCACGTCCTGATGGGACGTTCCCATCTCGGCAGGGCTCACTGGGCCTCTCCCGTCCTTGGCCACCCTCTTCCTCCATCGGACCGGAACAACCCACGGTCACCTTTGGGCCACCTCATCCTCTTCCTGAACCGTTGCAGCTTCCTCATCATAGATGCTCCTGTTTCCAAGGGATCTTTGATTTTACCAGCACTACTGGACCACTGTCTGCTTCCCTCTGATGGAGACCGGATCCCTGTTGTCTTTCCTGTTCACTCCTCTTTTTTTAAAAGAGTTTATTTCCATCTCTGAAGTGGCTTAATTTATTGTCCCAGGGCGGTATCAGCAGTTGTCTCTCTCTCTTTAGATCTCCATATAGTAAACAATAAAGCTCACCTCCAACGGAAACTGTCGTTCCCACGTGGCTTTTAGCTGGTCTGTGCTGGTCAGTCTCACCAGTCCTTCGCTCCCACCAGATGGAGATATGATCACTGGAGAGGACAATGAGGCATAAATCAAAGTTATTCCAGAAACAGAATTTCAGAGGGCTTTCAAGGATGAAAATGAAATGTATAAAGCTTTATTAGTGCAGTATTATCTAATTGTACACAGACTGCAGTAAAGAATATGTCATTTATAGAAATTTATATACTACGTTTCCATCCGAGATTTATCTCCATTTCTGAGGGATTATAGCATTTTCTATCAGTCCTAACATTTCTGCCGTAAACAGAAAAATCTCTCTTTAAAAAAATCCAGATCCCAGGCCTTGCCTCTCCAGATTATATGTACAATTCTGCCATCAGCCTGAACCTGAGCCAGGCCTGGAAGAGCCGTTCTCAGCAAATATTTGTCCACCTTTTTAGAGATTTGGTTTGCCTGACTCAGAGGCTCTCTGGACCAAGCAGCGCTGGGTGGTATTTATATTGCCTTTTGCTGTGCCCTTACTCCCCGTGCAACAGTCGTAGGCAGCTCAGAAGAGGAAAGAGCCATAAAAGCTGATGTCTCTGCCCAGGAGGGATGGAAGATGACCTCGCATCTGGGTGACACCTGTGGGCTCTGTCCCTCCTGCTCTAAATACTTGCTGTTCATCAGCACGGCTGCCCTGTCCGTCCCCGAAACACCCCGTGCCATCGGGACAGTCTGGGTCCCACTGGTTCATGGGGAGCAGCCCCTCTTGCCTTGGGCACATATCCCGGTGCTCTTCCTCGCTTCTCCCCCTCAGCCCAGGGACAGCATCACTGACGCCCGGTACCCCCAACCCTGGCTTTGCCTCTCCTTGGAATTGTATCTGGCTGCCCCTCCAGCGAGGCCTGGGAGAATCACACATTTCACAACAGCAATGTCATGGTGCAACAACCCCGGGCAGCCTTGGGAAGATGAGATGCGTCCCAGGTCCTTCTGGCACTGGGGCCACCTTCTTACCACCCCCCCTCAGCTCTTTGTCCCTGTCCCTGTGGTCCCCCAGGTGTTCAGCCACTGCTGGTTCCTTGGGATGGAGCAAAAAACCAAAGGCAAAAGTGCACACAATTTGTGTAGCTGTGACTGGGGTTGCCCTGCTGAGGTCTGAGGCTCCTCTCCAGCCCATCCTGGCCACCAGGTCCCCATTCTTCCTTAACGTCCTTCCCAGGCACTGGAGAAATGCTTTGGTGGCACCAGAGCTCTGCCATCAATCTTCTGCAGAGATCCTCTTCCCCAGACCTCTCGGCACTTTCCCAAACTGAAGAGTCCCTGCGAGCCCCTTGAGCTCTGTCCCCAGCTGTCCCCATGCCCTGCTGGGGTCCCACCACACGATGCTTCAGATGGCATCCAACCTGCTTGCCTGGGAAACTGCCTGCTGGGGGGGGACCGGTGGAAACAGAGACCCAGGGACATCAGATTGAGTTGCACGGTCATTATTTCCAGGAGCCTCTTGATCGGCAGTATGAAAGGCAACAACAAAGGTCATCCCGAACTTTAAACTCAACACCGTGCCCCATCCCCCCAGCAAGGCACTTTCCAGCCGGGCAGTAAATCTTGCTGTGATGAGGGAGAGCTCACCATTTCCAAAGATCACGTCCTTCCCAGACATCGACTTCAGCATCTGAGCCTGTGTTTATCCAAGGGAGAGACTCAAACGTTTGGTTTTCAAGCTCTTTATCCAGTTCAGCCTCCACCTCTGGCTTCTTTGCCCCCGCAAGACATTGGGTGACCCAGCCCTGGTCCTACACTGGGCTAAAGACATCCCAGGTACAGGAAAACTCAGGGGACCTGGGTCTACCTGCCATCTCAAAGGCAGGGAGATGCAGCATGTAGCATTGGTTTTCTCCACCTCTGGGCTCCAGAGGGATTTTCCATCCCAGGGAGCACTGAAGGCTTTCTAGGGGGTCAGTGTTCTCAAATTAACGCCATGCTTTCAAAGAAGTCTCTCTCTCTCTCTATGGTGGGGGGAGTATCTTCACAGAATCCGCTCATTGCACATCAAGAGGCATCAATTGCAGCAAAAAGAAAGAGAAAAAGAAAGAGAAAAGAAAGAGAAAATAGGTCTCTGGCTCCAGAAATGCTTCCACCCAAAATATTCAGATTTGGGTAAATATTCTGGGGAATTTTCAATAAAATGACTCAGAAATTTCCCTCTGAACGGCAATCTGAAACCACTTTTGTCAGCCACTGAAATTGCCTCGCACCCTCCTAGGTCGCCTCTGAGGTTTCACACTCTTGCATGCTCTCTCTTTTTTTTTTCCCTTCCTTCCCTATAATAAGATTTATTATTGGGTTATTCTTCATGGTATATTAGCCCTTAGCCAGAGTCGGTGCTGACAGAAATGTTAGTCATTTGGGCTCTGCTTAACCTGCTAAGAAGAACTGAATTTACAGAACGGGACGAGGCTTTTTATGATTTCATTCCAGAGCCAAATCAGATAAGAATAATTATCCTCTCCTGGGATATTAGGCAGCACCTCCCCAGGACCGGCAGCTGACAGCTGTTTTATTGGTTGAGTCACTTGGGTCTGGAGTCGAGGATTAATTGTTCATGTGTCCGGGTGGCTCCGGGAACAACAGTGAAAGGTTCTTTCTGGAGATGGGAGATAATTTATTTTCAATTGTTTTCATGCACATGATTTCGGTGGACAAGGAGAATTAAAAATAAAATCGCATAAATAACCCCGCTCCCACCACCCTCCACATCCGTTGTTAAACAGCAGCTTGCGCATTTCAGATCTGGGGATCTTTAGCACAAACAAATGTAACATCGGAGGGAAAATGTGCTCCTTCCAAGGCAGGTCCAAGTCCACTTTGTCACCAAGCGTCCCCTCTGACCGACCCGCAAAGCCTGTACCCAATGCCCACCCCTGCCCTTCCTTGGCACCCGCCCCCCAGCGCTTTTATTCAGAATTAATTTACTCCTGCCTATCACCTGCTTGAGATTATTCTAATGATAATGGCCAGGATCCAAAGCAAATTAAAAACCAGTGGTGAGGCTCTCCCTGACTCCAGCAGCCTCCTCCCCCCGACGGCAGGATTTGTGTCCCCCCCCCCTCACCGGGGACACACGCTGTGCCCATCGGACGGGCAGAAGGGGCCCGGGATGCGGGTGAGGAAGGCAGTTGCCGGCAGCAGCAGGGGTTCGGGCAGCACAACACCCACCGCCCAGCTTGCCTGCGCAGCTCTGCCAGCACTGGGGCAGCCAGTGAGGCTTCTTCGCCCACCCAGACCAGGGATTCAAGCAGCAGCAAGAATAAACCCCCCCCCATTCTCCAAGGATTTACTACCAGCTTTCTGCCCAGCATCTCTTCTCCTCCATCTCATGGAAGGAACCCTGCCCATGGGTTGCATTTTCTCTGGGTGCTGAGGAGGGAGAGCGTCTCCAAGGGGGGTTTTGGGCTGGGTTTTGCTGCTGGATGTTGTGGTTTGTTTGCACGGGATGGGGCAGGTCCCTTAGCCTCCTTGCAGAGCTTGCCCCAGTGCTCCCATGCTTGTGGAACAATCTCTGTGCCCAAAAAGAGGGGAGATATTCTGGGCAAAACAACTAGGCTGTGTGGGGGAAGAAATTTAAAAGCAGCATTTCCCACCCTTGCCCCTCTGACATCTTCACGTCGTGTCCTAACCCATGGAACAATCACTTTGGATGGCCAGGGGAGTTTAAGTGCATCCCAAGGAGAGGAGACAGAATCAGGCAAAACCATGGCTGGGGCTCGTAGAGCAAGTGGGGTCCTACAGCTCCAGAGCACGGTGGGTCCTTGTGGTGCTGCACCTTGAACCCAGGGGAGCAGCCCCTGACGCCAGGTTGGAGTCAGATGGAGCCAGGGGGACTGTAGGCAGGTATAAAATGAAGCCGTTGCTGGCTTTTTACCCAGCGTTAAGAGTATGAAACTACATGGATCCACAGCAGCTGCCAGATGAGCCTTGGGCCACGGTCCAGGTGCTGCTCCAACCTGGGGGTTGGTGGCCCATGCTCTCCAAGGCAGACAGCCCTCCTCTCCTTTACCACGGCCATCATGCTCTGCTCAGGACCTGGTGTAGCGGAGGTGGTCTTAGTGCCAAATATGGAGGAAAAATAAGAATGTGGCTAGAGACAGGAATGCTTCAAGACAGGCTACATCAGAATAAACATGGAGCAGGAGCCATCTCCAAGTTTCTGCATGAGCCAAGGATGTTCCAGTACACCACAGTACTCCCCAAGACTTTTTCTGTGCAGATAAAGGAGCTGAGGTCTTTGTGCACATGGGAGAGAGGTTGGACGCAATCCAGACTTGGCACAAAGTGAGCAAAACTCACAATGAAGCCAACAAACATCTTTGCCCACTTCTGCCAGGGCTAACTTTATCCCTGAGGCTATTACCCGGGGGCTCTCAGGCGGTTCGGGTGCACAGTGCTGATCTGTCAGATGAGGAAGTTATGAGGAAGCAATGGAGTGTCACGAAGGGATTGAAGAGAATTGATACGTGAGCCTGGATAATTATGAGGTTGCCAGTCCAGTGTCATTTCACGGCTGGGCTGGCTCTTTGTGGTGTATGATACCCATCAACGCAAAAATGGAAATGAAGATAAATGGGGCAATGGCAGAAGCAGTTAGATCTATCTTGCAGGCTGATTGCTGAAGCTCTCTGTTGATTGAGGAACGGCACCCTCCATCAGCAGCAAGGGGTGAATTCGAGAGTCGGGAAGTGTGACTTGCTACAACCTGCTATGGGACCCACAGGAAGAAGCCATCGAGAACTACCATCACCACGATCAGCAATTTTAAGAAAGTAGTTTGCCAAACTCTACTTTTCCGAGGAAAAGTTGTTGCTCTGCTGCGTCTGCTTTGCCTGTGAGGGTGAGCATCGCAGGCAAGGCCAAAGTAGGACAGGCTGCGAGGACACAAGGGAGTGACAAAACCATAGAGTGGAAATCTTAAGGTAGAGAAGAAATAACATGAACTAAGACGGAGAGTCTTAGAGGTTGTCACATGCAATAAGAAATGTAGGAGAAGCAAAGACTTAGCTTCAGAAGGAGAAGAAGAAATTTTTTCCAAGCAGGAGAGAGCTTTCTCTGAGGTACTTGACCTGAGTCCCAGCAGACAAGACCCTGAGGCTCAGCTGGGCAGCATGGTTTTCTCAAGGTCACATCGGTTCTTCCTTCCCTGGGAGGGAAGTGTGGACTACAAAAAGATGGAAACCTGTGATTTGCACCAGCTCATGTTGCATTGGCCTGAACCTAACCTCTATTTACTAAATCTGTCCCTGCAGCAGCTGCAGACAGGCATCCCCAAAAAGTCGGAGAAGCAAAATTTTTGAAGAGGCAAGATGTTTCCTACAGAAAGGGAATTACAAGAAGAGAAGGAACAGCAGAAGATGCTGTGCATTAAAAAAAAATTATGTTGGCTATAAATGGATTTAGACAGGGAAATTGCTGTTGCATGTACACCCGTAGCGTGACAAACTCACTCCAGGACTGACAATGGAGATCTGCTGTGGAGGCTCTGTCTACAGAGAGGTGCCAGAAATCCTAGGGTGGTTGTGGAGGGCCAAGTGGTGGAGAGGGGGAAGCTCTAAGGATGGTTTCGAGGAAATGAGTATTTTCATTGTGATCTCCAGCCCTCTGCAAAGGGGAGCATTGCCAAACAGATGATGACATGATTTATTTGCGAAAGGTGGTGCCCTCACCATGCATGAGATGTCCAGGAAATAAAGGCTCTCAGACCTCAATTAGCAATAAGATTCCAGTGATAACGAAGTGCTGATTGCTGCCTCGGCTGGAGGAGAGCGAGATCTGATTAGGGGAGTAGTGGAGGGTGTCTCTGTAAACATGGCCAAATCCGGGGCAAAAACGTTGGGCTGACATTACCTGTCACCCTCCACAACTCCCCCAACTTCCCTGAGCTGAGAATAGGTGGGAGACCATTCATTGCGTGGTCTCCACACTCAGGAGATGGAGATTTGGGGAACAAGCATTTGCAGTGAACATGCACAGTGTTTTACAGGTCTCGATGGGGATGCTGCCCTGTGTCCATTTCAACTGGGAAAGAGAAAGGCTTGGGTCAAGCAGAGGAGCAGTGCACAAAATACAGCTGCTCTGAAATCACCACTTCCCCCCACATTCTACTCGGAATAAGTGGAAATTTTTGAACATCCTCCAAGTTTAGGACACTAAACTTTGGGCCCCATCTTTCCCCTTCAAAGAGGAGCACTGCTGGGAACAGAGAGTGCCCGCGTTACAAGCCTTGCAAACATTTAATACGAAGGCCGGCAGCTCCAGATGGTTCCTTCGTGAAGCATAACTAAGACGTTGACAAGGGATTTAAAAACTTTGCCACGTCAATGTAAGAAATTGGAACTGGACGCAGTTTTATTGGAAACGTGGGGGTTTTTTTCCATTTCCATGTTCAATAGAAAACTTAAAGATTGAAAGGCAAGCTCTCTGGGGATGGAAAATCTCCTCCAGTTCACCCCACGGCTGACAATGGAGGTGATAGCTTTTCAAACCAGGGCTGAGACCTACCCTGGGAGGAAAAACAGCAGGAGCAAGGTCAAAAGGTTAAAGCTTAAATTTAGGGGACTTGTTTTTCTTCATTATTTTCTAATTTCACACTTTAAGAGAAGAGTTTAATGACACAAATTTGGGGAATATTTCCATTTTTCCTATTAGGAGGTAGTTGCATGCAGCAGGTTCAAGCAGTGCTCCAGGGTTTCGCTCTTGTCCGGGCAGAGCGGTGGTGGGAAGTCAGTAGGTTGAGGATGAAGAGACCTCATCTGCACCAACTCAACCCATGTCCTGTGAGCAAGTTATTTACCCTTTTCTGGTTTTCCTCACGTGTAAGAAGAAGTGCAAAACAAGTAACTGTAGCTGGAAAGGCCTTGGCAAGTCCTCGGCGTGGTCCTCCTCTGCAGAACTCTGGCCTGTGTCATTCCCCTGATTTCTCAGGGAGGTGGCGGGACACTCGTGCCTCAGTTTCCTTGGCTGTGGCAATGTTGTGCTGGCCACAGGATATGGAGGATGACTACCATCCACACCAAGCAGTGGGGGTGCCGGGGAGGCCACGGGGCTGAAGTAGCAGCAGCACCTTCAACACTGTCCCCCTCTCGCTCTCTTTTGACTTGATTTACCACAAAGCATCCTGGCACCTAAAAAGGGAGACGTGCTAATAAATCAGCCAGCTAGCAGGACTTAGAGCTGCCGTAACAAAAGCAAGCGGGAGAAAGTTGCTGTCTTTCCTTTCCTGCTCCCCCCCAACCAGATGCAAACCTACTCTGCTCAAATCCTCCGCTCTTAATGTGGGACATTGCCAGTTTAAGAGGGGGGCAAAGCGGGGATTTCCGATGCAAAATTCAGGACAGTCGAGAGGCAATGTAATAATTGTCAGTCCAGAGAGCATCCTGGTGCACATGTTCGGAGGATAAGAGTGTCACCAGAGTCTATTGTCTGTCCCCTCTCTGTTAAAGTAGAGATAAGGCTGGGATAAATCTCACTGGGACATTCTGCCCTATGATGTTATTTCATGCCACATCACCTAATAGGTGTATTTTCACACTGCTTGCTACTGCTGTGAGGCTCTGCAGCTCCTAGCCAGGCTGACAATCTCACTATATGGAGAATGGAATAGTGACGGCTAATTGATTTTACAGCAGTACCGAAGGACAGACAATGAAAGTACCATCAATTTAATCCACTATTTAATGGTTCCAATTTAGCCTCTGTAAATGCTCACTAAACTAATTTCTCTGGGTTCAGCAATCTGAAAAGCTATCATATCTCTAATCTCCTTCAATATATTCATCTGGAAAAGGGAATTTAGCCAATTCTGATGTGCGGAGATGATCTGTTAGCACAGTGTAAATGTTTATAACACGGCAATCTAGTTCGTTTATAAGGATATGAAAAGTTTTATTGGGGAGGGCACTGAAGTGGAACCACGGGATAATAGGCAGTTACCCAGCAGTCTCTGGGAGCCAGGGAGCGGGCAGGCATGCAGAAAAATACTAGGATTTACTTTAATCCCAAATTGTAAGCTAAAATTCTGCCCAGTACATGATGCACCTGGGACTGCTGGAACAAAGGATTGTCTCCCGTCCCCCCGTGACCCAGGCTTTCACGCTACACCATGATAGCAACAGTCATTTTGTTACCTTCAAGAGGCCGAAAATTAGTTTAGTTTTACCACATATTTATCTCCTTGTCCAACCAAGTTGCTAGTGGGGAGCTAGTCGTGAAGGCACTTTCTCTCCTGTAAGGTTTGGGGGAATCGGGTTTTGGGGTTTTTTTACCGAGGTTGGATTTTTCTTGGTTAAGTCTGGTTGCCCCCATGCGCTGGACCCCACCACTGGTCCTCTGCGGCTGCCAGCGTCCCTCTGCTGCTCGCTCGGCTCCCAAGCAGCCCTCGGACCTTCCTGAAGTCAAGGTGGAGTTTTGTCCCCTATTGCAGTAGGAACAAGACCCAGCCACCTGTCTTTAGAGGGGAAAATTCCCTTGAGCATAGATGTTCGTCTCCAGCAATTCATCTCTGCCTCCCGTGCAGGAGGGTCTGTCCTGGGTCCAGATCCAAAAACTAAAATCTGCTACTGGTCTAGGAAGAAACAGACTGAGTTTGGGGTCTGGACCCCATGCAAACATTATCTCTCCCTCTTTGCTGCCCGTATCATGAAGAGAGCAAGAGACTGGTATGTGCTGGTTCTGCTCCCAGAAAATGGTGGCTGTTACCCAAGCTGCTGCGCACACCGTGAACATGAGACAGACCGTTTCTTGCACTTAGACATTTTAAAACTCCCATCACGATTACACTTGCCGGGGGGGACTTTAGCTTTTGGGAGCAATTCACAGCCTTGGAGTTTTGATGGTAAGAAGGAAGAGATAAAGCCTTGTGCCCCACCACAAGAGAGAGGGGGATGACAGTGACATGGTGTCCTTGCATGGTTTTTATTTTATGTATTTTTATTCTTTCCTCTAATAACTGCCACATGCCAATACAATCACAGGAGAGGATCTACTCGTGTAGACACACACACAGACCTGCCGTGGGACCAGCTTGCAGCATGTCAGAGGAGGTCTTTGTCCCCAGCCTGCCACCACCGTGCCTGGTTTGTCAATCCCTGGCATTTCGACAGGACCTGGCAAACCCGTACGGACATCCAGGAGCGGGGCTGGCACTCACGGGCCTGGGCTGTCGAATGTCTTTTATGGGAAGAGCACTTCTGGACTGCAGTGCCTTTGTAGTTCGACCATCTTTTTTCCCTTTTAAATTCAAAGACAATTCCACAAATGAGCTTCTGCTTGATTAGTGTTTTAATGAATATATCTGGATACACCACAAGTCCACCAGCCGTGACTCCAGAGCCACAGGCTATGCTATCCAGATGCCGCCTTTGTGCTGTCAGTTCGGGGTGTTAATGTCGGATACACCAGGGGAGCGAGAAGGGCAATAGTCAAGGAATAAGCCTCCTGCGAGACCATGATTTTCCCTGGACCGAGCTCTCCAGCTTCGACGCGGGCACTGCAAAGTCCAGATGGGGGCTGGAAGGTGCCTGGGACCCCGTACTGGGGCAGCTGGGACCCCGTGTCGGCCAGCATCCTGACCCCACTCTCCCTCTCCAGGCAGCCTCTTCACGGATTAATTAGCTCCCGTTCGTTGGCTGCCTCACGGGTTGAGGAAGGGCTGCTCGCTCGCCGAGTGCGGCCGTGATTACTTTGGATAGGGAAATCCTGAACGAGGTATCGCAGGGCATGTTTCCTTCTGCTCCTGGACTGATCCCTGGAAAGGAACACCGCGCAAGACAGTTTATGGCAGCAGGGCACATTTTTTCCCTTGTAAATTATATTTAACATTCCAGAGAACTTTATTGCATTTGGTGTTAGGGTTTATGAAAAAATCTGTATTTAACTTCAAGCCCTGGTAAACATCTTTGCTTATGTTGTTATGTGATTCCTTATTTGAGTATTTCGATTTAATTTCACAGTTCATATACCTTAAAGTTTTGAATTTTTTTTTCCCTCCCCTCTCATTCAGGGAGAGCTAGGGCTGGCCAGTGGCACGTTGGTCTCCGGTGAGCTTTGCTCTCCCTCAGAATGGGTGATCCTGGGCTGCTCCCTCCCATCCTCACCCCATGAGAGGCACCTGGGCGTGGGGAGCAGCCAGGAAGCCCTCAAAGGATGGGGAAACTCTGCATTCGAGCCCACTGCCATCCTCAGCAGCTTGTACTCATCCAGTCCTCTGAAACAAGTCAAAGTCATCCCTGGGAGCTCCTAGGGCTTTCCCAGATGGGAAATGCGTGGGGCTGAATGTGGGTCAGCACAACAAGGGCTGTCCTGGGGACTCCATCCAAGTCGGGTGCCAGAAGTCCATCCCAAAATCTGCTGAAGTCTAGAGGAGGTTTTCTGCTGGCACCGGGGGGCTCTGAATCAAGCCAAGAAACGCATCTGTCACAGCTTCAGCCTCCAGAGAGGGAGGAAGGGGAAGATGAGGTACCAAAAGGATGGCAACAAGAAAGGATGCAGGAAACCTTAAATATGGAGCTCAGTGGCAAATCCTCTCTGCTTGGCCTCCAGGTTGCTAGGACCCATCCGATGACCATACGGATTATTTTGATAGCACGTCATCAGTTATATCCTTGCGTCTGGGCTAGTTCCACCTCTAGCTTTGTCCTCCCAGTTTCATCAGGGATGTTGCATGTTCACCTCCTGGGAATCACCTGCCAAATTCTCCTGCAGCTCTACAGCAAAGGGAAGAGAAGTCCAAGGGTTTGTCCCACTTGGATAATCCATTAAAAGCTGGTGAGGCTGCGGCCCTGAAGGCAAGAAATTGTGATCTTGGATAGTTATGGGGATTTCTGTCGTTTTGGTTCTATTGAAAAGGTCTATGTGTAAGGCTTTGCTTCCCCATTTATCCACTCTTCCTTTAGGATTGTTGCTCTCTGGATCCCAATGTAGCGACACTTTGGCAGCTAATACGGCCACAGCTGTATATCCCTCCCCACCACAATTTCCATAACTCCGTTTTTAACTTGAGCCTGTTTAAATTGCCTGACTGATGATATTGAAAAAAAAAAAAAAAAAAAATTGGATGTAGAGATTTTGGGGGGAGATTTCCTTTTCATGCTTAGATTTTTGCGGTGATTTTTGCAGAGACAAAACCCAATGCAACATTGCTGAATTCGTACCTGTTTTAGGAACACTTTGTGGAAGTGAAGGGACCTTGTGGGCAACCCCACGCAAACCAGCAACACCAACAGGACACAACATCTTGTCATTTTTGACCAGATGGATTTTTTTTAGTCCTGCATGTGGATCCTGTATACTGGAGAATTCCTATTTACTTCAGCCTGCCTGGTTCACCTAATAACCACTATTTGCATTTCGAAGGACTTTCCCACAAATGCATATGTCACACTGATACACAACTTCATTTCCTTTGGATGCTCTAGACTGTAAGTTCTAGTCTCGAATATGAAAATCCTGTCCTGGAATACCCAAGTTCTCAATAAATCCAGCAAAAGGAAAACTTTTTTTATTATTCTTCAACAAAATCAAAACAGACATAACTCTTGGTCAGGAAATGCACCTCTACAAGGAGGAGGGGGTTAAACTCTATCCAGAAAGGGTGAACGGAATTGTACCTTCCCCTTTCTAAATGAAGAGTCATACCCTACTGCTCATCTTTGTACAAAATTCCCATTGACACCAATTTCACTTATTTATTGATTTTTTTTTTTCTGTGCTCAGCGCCATAGCAACGGGCTGCGTTCCGTAAATTAAACACAACGTCGCGTTAAGTTAAACTTCTCGCAGCGGAGGATACACACAGCACCCAACCCTGCGCGGCTCCCCAGCCCTGACGATAAATAAAACAGCAATTTCCCAGAAGCAAGCGAATGCTGGCGATGGATTGTGAGGGGCAGTGGGTTTGCTCTTCTCCCGGAGGATGCACGCGGGCACCGCTGTGGTACACACGTAAGGGCACACCAAACCCTGCGGAGGGAAACGCAACGCGGAGCGAAACGCGACGCGGAGCAAGGCCCTGAGCCTGCCCTCAGTGAGAACTTTGCTCGGCTCGCCGCTGCTGTGATCCTATTCAGCTCCAAGCTACTCCTCACACGTGTAAAATTAAGCAAATGAGCAAAGAGAGAAGTCCTGGATCATCAGAATAACTACAGCTCGTCTGCATTTATGGGTGTCATTCATTTTAGTGACATCATTGCTCCATGGTAACGAGTATATTTTAGATTAGAGAAATAGACGGCATGAAAAATAGATTAGTTTTATTTAGATAGATTATATCATTATATAAATAGATAGACCACTCTATTTCTGCTCATCTTCCACCTCCTGGTTAATAGGACATAGTTTTATTTATAGTTAGAGATGCAGGAAATGTTTCTATGTAAATGTTTCATAACTCTGTTTTATCTCTGTGTTTTATTTTAACAGGTCATAGTGGTTCTATCGATCCAAGCTAGGTAATGTGTCTGTGTAGAGAGGAGAATATTTTGGGGTTGTCCAGTTGGACCCAAAGTCGGGGAGGCTCAGAGAACAGACCCACTGATGTCTCAAATATGGGAGACTGGGGATAAAATCCATGTCCTGGAGGGACACCTCAGGCACTTCAACATAAGGAATTACTCATTTGGGCTAATCAAAAACATAGCAGGGATTGGGAAGGGAGAGGATGAGGGCTTCTGTCTGTCCAAGCTGAGCGGGTGCTGAGCCACCAGGACATGTCCTGCTGTCCCCAGTGCATGGTCAGGAGTGGACACCCAAACATGCTCCTGGTTTCCAGGTGGTATTTTGGGTACCCAGGCAGAAAGAGACCCTGCTCACATGCCAGTCTCTCTTTTTCCCCTGCCACTCTCGACATGGCCCAGGCAGCACTCAAAACCCCATTCCTACGGCCT